>CP136062.1:15360122-15698138 GCA_032622095.1 Siphonodentalium dalli
CAGTTGGTTTTGTGGGCCAGAATCCAGGCACATTTGGTCTTTACCGGAAACACCGATTTCACATCACTAGTCTAAACGCAATATATATACAAAATGGCCAAAGGACATTTTATATACAATATGCACACAATAAATATGGGATCCCTCCCTACAAACGTGTTGTTTGTTTATTTGGTTTTCATTGTTCCTTTTTTGCTTGTTCTTCTTTTAAAACTAGTGAGTGCATATAAGATTATATTCTTCATCATGTTTTCAAATGTCATTTTGACTATCAGCTTGAATTTTTGACCATGCAATGAGCTAATTCAGCTGCCTTCCACAATATATACACTTAAATATAATTAAGAGACTTCTCTAAAGACCATTTTCTAGAATACAGACTGGATTCAAATGAGAGATGTTTTCTATTGACAAGAGCTAGCTAGCTAGCGCATGAAACTGTTCGCGCGAAAGATTTCCCCAGTGATATTTTGGGATATAGCGCCCATGTAAACATTTATATTTGTCATATATAAACGTGGGAAGTCGCTAGCTTTAGTTTGGCTGAAGGGGTCACTCTCATCAAAAAAGTGCTGAAGGGTACACAGGATTCGCAAAATGTGCTGAAGGGTACACAGGGTTTGTGATCGCCACTAACACCGTTACTTAAACTGTGTTTCTGAAAGTCTGGCGTCCATTAGCAGTTTGTTTTCAGTTCATTTTAATGTTCATTGGAACGTAAACAATTATTCTATAAGAGAAATCATGGCAGATACGAAAACTAAACGTCATTTAGAATGACATTTCAAACCCTGTGTACCCTTCAGCACATTTTCAAATCCTGTGTACCCTTCAGCACTTTTTTTGGTGAGAGTGACCCCTTCAGCTTTAGTTTGGCATGGATGTGTATGAGTTGTTTTAACGAGATACGTGGTGGCAGGGTGGTTGTACTGTAGTGTTCCGCGGAATCCGCCCCTCCAACTTTGGTGAAAGTATTCAACATTTTTAAATCCCATGACTGACACAGCAACAGTTGGAAACTACGTATATAGACAGGGGGGGGGGTGAAAAAATTTCTTCCGGCACGTATGCCGGGGTGGGTGGGGTGGTCAAAGCCACCAACAAGCAATTTTTTCCGCAACTAAAAAAACAAATTCCTGCTTGTTTTTTTAGTGTTTGGCAATGAGTTGGGCTTCAAAACCACTTTGAATCAGTTTGAATGAGAGAAATAATGTAATTCTAACTGGTAAACTGACTGCAGGCAGTTATCGTGTTGTATTTTGTTGCAAATTTTGAAATCCAAGATGGCCGCTGGCAGCCATGTTTTTTTGGCCGAATGACCTCAAAATGACTCATTCCTATTTACATGTCCATGTTAACATCCATGATAAATAGTATGCACAGAAATTCATATACAGCTGTTTACATTGAATTTCCCCCCGCAAATCTCTGTTTTAGTGTTAAAAGGGGGGGTGGGTGTCAAAAAATGGTCGGAAAAAAACTGCCGAAAACGGAAAAAAATTTGGCGGTGGGGGTGGGTGGGTACAAAAAATGATCGAAAGGGAAAAAATGCCATACGTGCCTGAATTTTTTTTCCGACCCCCCCCCCCCTGATATAGATGGAAATTGTTGTGATAGTTTGATGTATTTGTGTGGTTGCTCCACTACGTGTCACGTGCGATCATATTAATAGCAACCACAACGCGCCGCGTTGTTGCTTTTCAAGTTTAGGCGTGAATGACGTCATTAATTTTTACAATACCATGAAACAGAATTTCGACGCGATGCGACGCGGACAAGAAAAATGGGTTAAAAATCACGTGACTTCCGGCCTGTTTTTGCATAGCATCCTGGGAACAATAATATCCCAAAAGAAATGGTGAAATCACGGAATTGGAAGTGGACCAACGGGATGGTTATGAAATTAGCAACTTCAGTTTTTCTGAACAATTCCTATGTGATTTAGGCCTATGAATTAGTTTCATTTTGACCATTTTCGTTTGTTAGCTAACCGAAAACCAGCGAAGACGTCATGACATGGTCCATGACGTCATTTACGTCATTTGGCTTTCTGGGCCAGAATCCAGACACATTTGGTCTCTACCGGAAACACTGATTTCACAGACTAGACGCAATTATATAATCGCTTTTGTTAGAAATTAGGAAACAGCGTATTTAATGTATATTTGACTTTGATAAGTATTTTAGTCACCAGTACGCAAATCAAAGCTTTATTACAAACACACAAATTAATGAGTAACACATATATACAATATGCTCACAATAAATATGGGACCCCCCCCCCCCCCTACAAACGCGTTGTTTGTTTGGTTTTCATTGTTCCTTTTTTTCTTCTTCTTTTAAAACTAGTCAGTGTATATAAGATTATATTCTTCATCATGTATTCAAATGTCATTTTGACTATCAGTTTGAATTTTTAACCATGCAATGAGCTAATTCAGCTGATTTCCAAAATTTATACACTTAAATGTAATTAGGAGACTTCTCTAAATACCATTTTTTAGAAAAATACAAACTGGATTCAAACGAGAGATGTTTTCTATTGACAAGAGCCCATGAAACTGTTCGTGCGAAAGATTTTCCAGTGATATTTTGGGATATAGCGCTCATGTAGACATTTATATTTGTCATAGATAAACGTGGGAATTGCTAGGTTTAGTTTGGCATGGATGTGGATGAGTTGCTTTAACGAGAGACGTGGTGGCAGGGTGATTGTACGGTAGTGTTCCGCGGAACCCGCCCTCCAACTTTGGTGAAAATATTCAACATTTTTAAATCACATGCCTGACACATGAACAGTTGGAAACTACGTGTATAGGTTGAAATTGTTGTGATAGTTTGATGTATTTGTGTGGTTGCTCCACTACGTGTCACGTGCGATCATATTAACAGTAGCGAGTTTGCGATACCCGTTCGACGGGAACGGGTACGGGTAAATTTGTGAACATCGTCACGGTCACTTGGGTACTTTCAATGCAGCACATAAAGCGATAGCGAATTGAAACGGGTAGATTTGTGCCATTGACCGGTAGCCTTCCATTACGATTTTCTCACTCAAGGGTCCGTGAATGCCATGAAATTCCAGTCAGCTATGCGTTAACCTATTTATTGAAAGATTTCATGGGCAAATATTATTGATAAAGTTGTCATTTTAACCCAGGATTTGTGTTCAAATTCTCGAGGCGGCTTCTAGCATTTAGATAAATACGGAAGCCGATTTTTTTTCACTAACAACTTTGTTCACTGCATTAATGATAGGTTGTGATTAATAGAGTGAGTAGATGGTGCTATAGACGCCCATTGCAGGGACGTGGCTATAGGTGGTCTGCGCGTTATGAAGGGTGTCCACCTTCGAATTTCTAACTACACATCTCGAACCATATCAAATTCACAAGTTTGCGCGTAAATCCACCCCTCCCCTTGGCTGGCATCAAGCTTTCCAATTGTTGGAAATTTTGAGACCTGACACCCCCCCCCCCCCCAAGCTTGAACAATTTCCAACTGTTTCTGACAGCCATTTCAGTCCAAATTTTGTTACCAAAAATAGGGAAATATGCAAATGTTGGTCTAAAAACTACAAATTATCCACTAATAAATTGTTCGAAAATCAAACTACGAAAACAATTGTGTGAAATTTCCAAATAAATGTTGTGTCAGGTATATCAAATTTCCAAATGTTGAACATTTGACCAAAGTTGGGGAGGGGGGGGGGGGGTTAAGATACCCCTGTCGTCACGTCCCTATCTCAACCCATTGTACAAGGACATAAATGTATCGTGGATTTATCTATGCATTGCACATTTGAATACAATTACCGTTTAGTTACCTTATCGTATGTAGGTGGGGACTGATTTCTCATTTAAATATATATTTACTATCTGAACGGACATCGCGCATTTGAACCACAATACTTGTGTATACTGTAGTGGGGATAATATAGGTCGCCAAATACACGAAATACCTATACATACTCTACAAAATCTAAGCATATAAGTAGAGCGAGTTTCAGCTGTTTTCTGTGTTTCGCACAGAAGTGAAGCAAACGCTCTTTATTCAATCCGTATAATAAACAGACTACATTTTGACACATTTTTTGTTACCAAGTTAAACATTTCAACCTACCTCCGGGTTTAGATCCCGACAACAATCCCAATTCATGGGATAAATATTTCCTTGCCCCGACGGGCCGACCCTTCGATCTGTTGAAAGATTCCAAACAAGGGTTTACTTAAAGCTACTCAAACCGATCAGACGGTCCCCATATCATAAAGTTACAACAAGAACATTTCTTCAAAATACGCTTTTGTTATCAGAATCGATTAATTACAACAAAATAATGCTAACTGCTGTCAACTATAGTATAAAATTTTGGCCGCATTATACCACTTGATTTTAGAGTTAAGCATCTTCGTCCGCAATTTTGTCCGAGACCGTCGGTTTGATGACTCTTTTCTGGGCCACAAATAATTACACAATTCAAGAAATAACAAACTTCAAAAATCGATATCTGATCACTCTGCGCTTTGATGGTGGGTTCCTCGATTCGAATCAAATATTTAGTTTTGCCCCCGA
This sequence comes from Siphonodentalium dalli, assembly GCA_032622095.1. Lineage (NCBI taxonomy): Eukaryota > Metazoa > Mollusca > Scaphopoda > Gadilida > Siphonodentaliidae > Siphonodentalium > Siphonodentalium dalli. The sequence continues at coordinate 15,364,695 of CP136062.1, forward strand.
AGCCAAATATAGTAACTTGGGAGCGTTAATTCGGATTATGCATCTTTAATATGACTAAATATTCCCCAACTAAAATAAGGGACAAATGCGGTATTATATCGAACTGAAAGTACACGTAGGACAATATTAGACCCTTGGTCTAAAACAATACATTTTACACCGAATATTGGTTGGACATTTTAAATATATATAACGTAATTGTATATTTGAGCTATCATAATCTATTTTCTAAGTTTAAAAATTCCAACCGATTTATTGTCAACACTCGATCGGTCTATGAAATGTAGAATCCAATTGTTGAAAATGTTACCAATATGAGTGAAAGAAAAGCAACGTCCTCTTCCAACTGCCACCTAGATCGTCCTTGATGAAAGCAAATAATTATCATGGGGCTCATCTAATCTAAATACATATTTCCAACAACCCATAACGCTAAGTATAACATAGGCCAATACCGCGAATAATAATCTATATCATAATATCTTTTTTGTTGCAGTTGTCTCACCATACATTACCAGTCGATGTGATGAATTCTACCGGTAAAACAGTTTGCGATTTCAAAACGTGTACCGGTACGGGTAGCTACCCGTACGCGTACCGGTACCCGTACCGGTTTGAAATCGCAAACTCGCTAATAACGGCCACTGATTCGAAACAGACATTGCGCTATTATCGTCGATTCGGCTTTGACCGGATTATACCGGAATTTGGAGAACGTGACATCGGACAAAAGTATCCGGCCAGTAATGTATATTAAGAACTCATTTTGTGCGTACATAATTCTTCTACACGAAAACAATATAAAACCAAGCACACCAACATATCCATGCACACCAACATATCCATGCACACCAACATATCCAAGCACACCAACATATCCATGTTTTCCCACAGACAAACGATAGTTGGTGAAATGTAAAAAAAATAGCAAATTGTCACATTTCGGCCGCCATCTTGAACTTTGGTGTCGGATTTATGTCGGATTTTTGACTAATTTGTTTATAGCATAACAAATCGAGCGGCAAACAAAACAGCATGTGATACTATATTTACTGTAATGGCGATCAAAGAGACCTGGTGCATATCGAGTAAAATGGGCGCAATGGTGGACGCCATCTTGCCCGGGACATTAAAGGTACGCAATCAGACAAGGCGGTCCCCATAGCATCAAGATACAACAACAACATTTCTGCAAACTACGCTTCAGTTATTAGAATCGATTAAAGGTACTCAATCCGATTAAGCACCCCTAAATTACTATATTTTTGGCTTCAGGGGTAAGAAATATTTGATTCGAATCGGGGAACCCACCCATCAAAGCTCAGAGTGATCAGATATTGATTTTTGAAGTTTGTTATTTCTCGAGATGTGTACTAATAACTGCCCCAGAAACACTTATTCAAATGAACGAAGATGGATAACTCTAAAATCAAGTGGTAATAATAACGCAATTTTGACCGAGACCATCCTTTTGACGGCGTGTTTGTCGGACACAAACAATAGAAATAACAAAACTTCAAAAATTGATATCTGATCACTCTGAGCATTGATGGGTATGTTCCTCAAATATTTTTACCCCCCCCCCCCCCCGAAGTCAAAGAAATAGTAATTTATGAGGGTATGATCGGATTGAGTACCTTTAATTGTAACGGAATGATGCTAACTACTGTCTACATAAAATTTCCCATAACGTGTTATTCATAAAAAATTCGGTTGAACGAAATATGGCAGTATTATCACTTGAGTATCACGAAATCTGGCCGTATTACCACTTGATTTTAGAGTTATCCATCCCCAATTTTGTACGAGACCATCGGTTTAACAATTGTTTTCTGGGCCACAAATAATTGCACATCTCGAGAAATAACAAATTTTAAAAATTTATATCTGCATGATCCCCCTGAGCTTTGACGGGTGGCTTCCACGAAAAGAATCAAATATTTGTTACCTCCGAAGCCAAAGAAATAGTAATTTCGGAGCTTTAATTTAAATACTATGTCATACGATATATCTAGAATAATAACGAGAGGGCGATCAAGATCGGTAGATGTTTAACCCATCCGTTGACGATAGTAAATTACTGTTTTGAGCGGCTGAATTATAAAGCACAATGTTATAGACAAACGTACATAGCAACAGTTAGTGGACCTTATGGGTCACTCGCTTATATAAGAGAATGCACTGGCACAGGATCCGTAATGCTTCACCAGCAAAGCCTTTGATTAAATGTGAAACGATGACCCGGACATGGAATACTTGGGTTAATAGAGTCCACTTTAAGTTTACATAGATAATGTATAAACTACCAACAACACAGCCATCAAAATAAGCAACCTCACTGCCGACCCATTAATAACAATTACATAGCAGAGCTGTCACTGACATTGCTTATGCTGAACCTTGGCAACTCTATTAAACCTTTAACATTTATAATGACCTCAGACCATTTATAGAGTGATATACTCAGCTGTGCAATGTAGAACATTTTTCTAGTCTACTGTTAATAGTATGTCATGTCAATTTTTCAATATAATTTATTAAATCAATAAATAATATACATGTATACAGTGTTTGTACAAAGTAACAGAGTATTATACATAAAATAATCCTGCAAATAGTATGTCTGTCATTTGCATAATGAGGTTCCCAGAGGGTGAATTTAGTGATGCTATCCCACACAGTGAGCTAGCATCACCATAATTACCATCTGGGGACCTCATTCTGCGTAGACCTCATTTTCTGGGAAGTATCTATAGTCTCAAATTAACATTCTTTTTAGTTACTTTTTGCCTTCTGGGAAGTTTCTATAGTACCCACTAATTTTCAAGCCTTGAAATAGTGAGTCTGTCATTTGCAGAATGAGGTTCCCAGAGGGTGAATTTAGTGATGCTATCCCGCACAGCGGGCTAGCATCACCAAATTCACCCTCTGGGAACCTCATTCTGCTAAGGCCTAAGCAGAATGAGGTCCCCAGAGGGTGAATTTGGTGATGCTAGCCCGCTGTGCGGACTAGCATCACTAAATTCACCCTCTGGGAACCTCATTCTGCAAATGACAGGCTCACTATTTCAAGGCTTGCTAATTTGCAGAAGTGAAAATGTATAATCGAGGTGACTAATGGTTGAACATCACCAACTTCAACTGGGGAAATTCAATCTGATCATAGGTCTCCAATAGCAGTTGAGGCCTGTGCAGAATTAGGTTCCCAGAGGGTGAATTTGGTGACACAAGCCCGCCATGTGGGATAGCGTCACTAAATTCATCCTCTGGGGACCTCATTCTGCAAGGACAGACACACTATTTACAGATTTGATATAAAACAACACAGAATTGATAACAACAATAAAATATATTATGATCCATCCCTTAACTAACACAATTTCTAATTGGGCAAAAACCGTCACATGATAATCTGGGACAAAGTTGGATTCCCGAAAGTCATATTGGACTCAAATCAAGTCTAATATGACTTTTATAAAAGTTATCGGGACTGGGTTACGTCATTTGGATAAACATACAGATGGATAATAGAAATGTCATTATACAATATTGTGTACAGTACGTGTTTTCTTGTACTCGTCCAGGTTGTGTTGACAAGTCATATTGGACTCGACGCTACGCGTCTCCTCCAATATGACTTTTCACCACAACCTGGACTCGATGAAAAACATATACTGTACACAACATTGTATAATAACTTTATATAATAAAGTATCACCGAGTATCCAGCTTGGACATTTTATGGAACACACAAGATATTCTCATATCCCTCTTGTAAATTTGATATTTGCCTGGAAAAATGTCAATGGTATCGTATTCGCTCGTAAAACATTTCTTCGCTATATATAGAGAACACATGATTTACAAGCATAGTAAGTCTCATATCCCCCTTGGGATGGTGTACAACTGATATTTTGGGTATTTTAAATTTCATGGTTCATGTAGGGATTCCAAGTCGGACAACCGCCCTCCCTAACGGTAACCATCTATGAAGTTTAAGCAATTAACATTCATACTGAGCCAATGCGTGAATTCTACAAACACCATGAGTCTCTTTAAAAAAGCCGATTTTTTTTTACAATATTTACGTCTCTGGATATCTCATTCATAATCAGTTACTGAATTCATGAGATTCCCTCCATTACATTGTAGAGTGTGCGAATCATACGCATAATTTCATTGGTTTCTGGCATAACATATCACTTCACAGATCAGAGGCCAATGACGTGTTGACAAGTTTACCACGCATTGTCAAACTCAATATTATTGGAAAACTGAATAAAGGCGATATATATCCATAACTCATTTTACTCATCACAATATAGAAGACATCATATTCAAGTTTTTATCAGTCATCGTTATTCAAGACTGATTGTTCTTTTGCTTCTTGTTGTATCTATAACTATTTCTAAATACTACAATTCTCATAAACATTTTCTATGACAGGAAAGCACTCCATATTTGGAAATAGTTTATTACGTCATGATGGGAATGCCGCGTCATTGTAAAAATGAAATATAATGGACACATCTAGAATTGTACATCCGTTAGGATTATCGTTGTCATTTTAAAGAGACTGTAGACATATATAGGTCTATGTTTACCTCTATATATGGTAACCTATATGTATACAATGCAAAATATTATTTCCTTATAACAAAATCTTATTTCATTATAACAATATTAACTGTATCTTATTTCATTATACTGATATCTTATTTCGTAATAACAATATCTGATTTCATTATACTAACGATATCTTATTTCGTTATAACGAAATAAAAAAAAGAATTCACTTGGCACGTCCGGGGCTGCATAGAATCCTCTTGTTATCAATTTTGTGATTATAATCGGGCAGACTCAGATCAGTAAGATATTATAGATTGTGATAAAACATGCAGGTTGTTTGACTGAATGACCAAAAAGTTAATTTGTCATACCACTTAAAGGCACGGATGGCCTCCGCTGTTAAAATAGTCACACCCGTAAACCACCATAAACAGAAAGAATATTAAAATATAGGCATGCTTAGTTCTTATAAAATTATAAATATCACATAAATAGTATTTTATTGCCAAGTCAATATGATTTGTTATGTAAACAAAACCCATAAATGTTACAGAAGCTGGCTTTTGTTTACATAACACAGTGTATGAACTTGACAATAAGATACTATTTAGGCGATATTTATGATTGGTGTAATAAAAAAAAATGTCTATATTTTAATATTCGTTCTGTTTATTGAAGTTTTAACGGGTGTGGCTATTTTAACAGCATATCCACCACCAATGCCACCCTTGCATTTAAAGTAAACAGGTGGAACATAGAGTAATTGTTAAAATACCAGTTTACAGGTATAGAATATGGCATACCAAAACAAAGGGGAGAGGGGTGACACCCTCAAAAAGTTGAATGGACGGAGTACAGCTCCAATCAAATCAAAGAAGAAGCCTTGAAATAGGGCTAGCATCACTAAATTCACCCTCTGAGGACCTCATTCTGCAAATGACAGGCACCCTATTTCAAGGCATGTCAAAGAAGAAACGCCTACAAATAACGAGGGAAGAAATCTAGAGCTGCGATGATTTACATCCTGGTGAATTTATGCAAATTTAGTGTCGCAGTGCAATGCACATCATAGTGAAAACTTGGGGGACTGAAGTCCGTAAAAATTGTGTACTATTTTATATCATACACTAACGTAACTCAAGGTGGATTTTCCGTTTTTCAGACCCGAATGCATGATTCCAAAACTTCACATACACAAACCTTTTTATTCGTATTTAATGTGGTGTGAAACACTCTGGTAGGGTGATCAAATAGAAATGGAGAATAATCTTGCTCAAAGTTGTTATTTCCACGAATATTAATCCAAATTGACAACACATCGCCATTCTTATATATCAACTGCCAAAAGCCATAAAGCTATGGGCCAATTTTTTTAGCAAATCGGGATTTTTCGGGTGCAAATCAAAATTTTGTATAGCAATTTGCTAAATTGGCAATCGGCAGCGCGAGCTCTGGATTGAACAAACCCGTTCCCAGTTCAGATTCCCGATACATTAAATGTTTACCAACATGTTTTAAAACGGTGAATAATGGCGATTTCAATCTCAGTCAAAATTGTCAAAAATCTGTCATTGATACTTGATTGGGTGATTTTTTTTATAAATCGATCAACAAACTACATTTGTTACACGCTTGTTCCTAAAAGGACAGTGTTAGATTATTAAACATATTTATTTGTCTAATTTCAATAACACATATAGGAAATGACACATACATTTGTATACAGACAATGGGATTGGAGGACAAGTGCTGACTCACTTATGAGTACCTCCTCTCCCGTTGTTATTACACTGAAAAATAAATCAAGAATAATGACATTGCAACATGATTACCAAAAGCAAGTTGAACATATATACATGTACATTTCACCGGTCGTTCCCCACCCCGAGTCAGGGTCGTTCCACACCGGGCGCAAGCGAGCGATTATAACGGCCGTTTTCTGACGTCCGTAGCAGTTCAAAGCGCGCGATTTTTATGTTCACACCGCAAGCGACCGACTCGCTGACCACGAGGCGATTATAGCAGTGATTTTATGCTTCGCCGAATTCTCGCTTTGTTGCAAACCAGCGATATAATTGGAACGCTCTCAAATAGGGTGTTTAACCAACCGTATTTTTTCTATTTGAGGACGACATACTCATTTGTCGCCGCGATAATGGAGGACTTTAGCGAGAGGCTAATAAGGTTACACTGGTGTAAATATTTCCCATAGGCTTCAATGTTAACGTTTGTTGATCTGCATCAGAGGTCAAATGGAAACTGTTCAAACTGCCTTCGGATTATGTGAGCTTGACATCTGTGGAAACTTTCCCAATAAAAAAATCAACACCGTCTAGCAGGGAATCCACTTCAAATTTTCGTTTTTTCATGACTAGGGTCAGTTCCGCACTAAAAAAATATTGTCATTTTTTCAATCACACTTAAAATTTCTAAACAGCCACAACAGACTTCACCTTTAATGAATGGGCCTCTTGGCAAATGAAGTTTGTGGGAGAATGATTCCTTGAATTTTTGTCAACAGTTTACATTTAATTCATGCAACCAATCACAGCCCAGAGTGTTTTAACTGTGAAACTCTATACTCCTCCCGCAACCGCAGGGGGAGCTGCCTATAGTATTTACACCAGTGTAACCTAAAGCGATAGCCCGCTTTTTCGCGGAATAATTGTAACTCCCTACATTTCTTCAGAATTGCCCATCAATGGAAAAAATGTGTTCAAAAACAATATCACTTCTGTGGTTCTTTATTTATCACACACAATTTAACCCCACCCCCTTTAACAAATTATTCATCAAAAAAGCACAATTTTCCACCACCAGTCATGTTCAGGCCCCATTTTCACTCAGTTTTAGGGGTCTGGTGTTGCAAACTTGGATCAGCTATGGAAGACTGTACAATATTCTTTCCATGAGAGAACTTCTGGTGATGTGAGGTCATTGAATCCAGATCTGATCAGCTGAGCATCAAGCGCATGACTTTATCAGCACATTGAAGAATAAAATATGACATTTTCAGGTCTGCAAGGGTGATCCAAGATAACTGGATGTGGGTGTATATTGAATTAGTTGAATAAAGATATGCTCTCTTTGAATTGCTGAAGCATTTTCTTAAATGTGTCCAAGTTTTAGTGCTATTAACCTTCAAATGACCATACCCACCAGTGGAAATGACACACTTTTATGATATATATCTGTATATCACTGGCTATAAAATCCAAAATACTTGTTAGATTAGGTTCTTATAACAATTGATATATGTGTCGTTGACATGCTCATGTTATGGGTCATTTGCATTATCATGTGACTATTACCACCTTGAAAAAATTTGAAAATACCTTGAAAAATTGGCATTTTTTATGAAAAATCTTACTATTTTTTTGGCTGATGTTAGTGAAATAAGACATCATCAGCAAGAATAGCCACACCATGCATGAGGTATTCATTGGACTGAAAGACCAGGCTCTGTAAAATGCATTAAAATGCTTTAAAGTGACTCCCAGGAATCAAAAATGATAAAAAGCTATATTTTCCCTTTAGGTTACACTGGTGTAAATATTTCCCATAGGCTTCAATGTTAACGTTTGTTGATCTGCATCAGAGGTCAAATGGAAACTGTTCAAACTGCCTTCGGATTATGTGAGCTTGACATCTGTGGAAACTTTCCCAATAAAAAAATCAACACCGTCTAGCAGGGAATCCACTTCAAATTTTCGTTTTTTCATGACTAGGGTCAGTTCCGCACTAAAAAAATATTGTCATTTTTTCAATCACACTTAAAATTTCTAAACAGCCACAACAGACTTCACCTTTAATGAATGGGCCTCTTGGCAAATGAAGTTTGTGGGAGAATGATTCCTTGAATTTTTGTCAACAGTTTACATTTAATTCATGCAACCAATCACAGCCCAGAGTGTTTTAACTGTGAAACTCTATACTCCTCCCGCAACCGCAGGGGGAGCTGCCTATAGTATTTACACCAGTGTAACCTAAAGCGATAGCCCGCTTTTTCGCGGAATAATTGTAACTCCCTACATTTCTTCAGAATTGCCCATCAATGGAAAAAATGTGTTCAAAAACAATATCACTTCTGTGGTTCTTTATTTATCACACACAATTTAACCCCACCCCCTTTAACAAATTATTCATCAAAAAAGCACAATTTTCCACCACCAGTCATGTTCAGGCCCCATTTTCACTCAGTTTTAGGGGTCTGGTGTTGCAAACTTGGATCAGCTATGGAAGACTGTACAATATTCTTTCCATGAGAGAACTTCTGGTGATGTGAGGTCATTGAATCCAGATCTGATCAGCTGAGCATCAAGCGCATGACTTTATCAGCACATTGAAGAATAAAATATGACATTTTCAGGTCTGCAAGGGTGATCCAAGATAACTGGATGTGGGTGTATATTGAATTAGTTGAATAAAGATATGCTCTCTTTGAATTGCTGAAGCATTTTCTTAAATGTGTCCAAGTTTTAGTGCTATTAACCTTCAAATGACCATACCCACCAGTGGAAATGACACACTTTTATGATATATATCTGTATATCACTGGCTATAAAATCCAAAATACTTGTTAGATTAGGTTCTTATAACAATTGATATATGTGTCGTTGACATGCTCATGTTATGGGTCATTTGCATTATCATGTGACTATTACCACCTTGAAAAAATTTGAAAATACCTTGAAAAATTGGCATTTTTTATGAAAAATCTTACTATTTTTTTGGCTGATGTTAGTGAAATAAGACATCATCAGCAAGAATAGCCACACCATGCATGAGGTATTCATTGGACTGAAAGACCAGGCTCTGTAAAATGCATTAAAATGCTTTAAAGTGACTCCCAGGAATCAAAAATGATAAAAAGCTATATTTTCCCTTTAGGTTACACTGGTGTAAATATTTCCCATAGGCTTCAATGTTAACGTTTGTTGATCTGCATCAGAGGTCAAATGGAAACTGTTCAAACTGCCTTCGGATTATGTGAGCTTGACATCTGTGGAAACTTTCCCAATAAAAAAATCAACACCGTCTAGCAGGGAATCCACTTCAAATTTTCGTTTTTTCATGACTAGGGTCAGTTCCGCACTAAAAAAATATTGTCATTTTTTCAATCACACTTAAAATTTCTAAACAGCCACAACAGACTTCACCTTTAATGAATGGGCCTCTTGGCAAATGAAGTTTGTGGGAGAATGATTCCTTGAATTTTTGTCAACAGTTTACATTTAATTCATGCAACCAATCACAGCCCAGAGTGTTTTAACTGTGAAACTCTATACTCCTCCCGCAACCGCAGGGGGAGCTGCCTATAGTATTTACACCAGTGTAACCAATAATCGAAGTACAACGCCATGCGTGTATGTGTGACACGTGTGTGTCTGTATGACTGTGTGTGTCTGTATGACTATATGTATGTATGTATGTATGTATGTATGCCATGTGTGTCTGTAGGACTGTATGTCTCTATGACCAAATAATTAAACCATTTATTTTTGTGATTTTTCGTGACTGAAATTCCACCTTAGATTACTATATACTCAGTATATTCCTTGTATTAAAAGAACTAAAATCATGGACCGTATAATCTGCTCCATTGGCTGGTGAATTATATTTTGGTATAATCAGGGGAAATGATAAAGAATATAACGAGGCTAGTTCATTCCAAAAGACGTTGTGGTAAACATGAGACAATGCATTCATCAACTAATAATAATCGCGTATTACCGGGTGGGTGCACTCTTATAACTAATGTGTAGAAACGATTACACATCAAATGTGTAAACCCGGTTAATACACATAGCAATGTGTAGTTTTACATACAAATACATTGACCAGGTGCCGTTCTACACATAATGTGTACACTTTATTACACACAATTGTGTAAGAACGTAGAGCGTGCGCATTGCGTGCCTTCAGTTTCATAGTCTGCTACATGACGGCGATATTATTTGAGTATATGTTTTGGAATACAATCTACTACTGTCTCAATACCCATGTAATTTTGAGTGACGAGAATAAACAAATTGTAGACAAGGAATGTAAGTTCAGAATTCCGACTTGTGAGTATTGTATTCATGATATATGAGAATTTATTTGTTAAAACTATCATGACGAATACGGCTCTTACTCTTGTTTTATGATTGTTGTAATACGTTAATACTAATCACGTGCAACCACGACACGACCCTGGTTTGTTCATTTAAAACGAAAACTCACACATGACAGAGCAAAATATTACGTACCATTGTACGCCATGAACGTTTTAACATATATAGATCTCCATTTGCCATGAATACTATATACACACAGTTCGGAATACTGAACTTACATTCTTGTCTACGATATATATGTGTAAGTATTTACACAAAATGTGTAAAGCATAGGTGTTGATTTTATGCACACCAGTGTGTATAAATGTGTATAAATTGACCCATTTATTGTGTAAAATATGTTTAAGATCAAAAATGAATAATGGTTGTGTAGCAGGGCTACACGTTGTGTGTAGAAACCCTACACATTAGTCACAAGAGTGCGGGGTGTATCCCCCATGCAGCCACCTGACTCCCCTGAAATTAGCGTGTACACATAATAATAACCTGACTATCGCGCGCGACGAAGCGTTTCAGTCGCTTGCGGTGTGAACATAAAAATCGCGCGCTTTGAACTGCTACGGACGTTATAGAAAACGGCCGTTATAATCGCTCGCTCGCGCCCGGTGTGGAACGACCTTGAATCAGTCTTGAGTTTATATATGTATTGGTTTGGAAGTCGTGTATGTTTGAGTCAATTAGCCGGCTTGTATATATAAATGATCTCAATAGTTAGTCGATTGAATCTACTATTGTCTCACGGATGAATGATTGTGCAGCTAAGAAAAAAATTTCGTTGTCGCAATCACGAAGAGTAGGGCCTCCAAATAGCAGAATTTTTAGTGAGTAAATATTATAGGGAAGTAATTTGTTTAATAGGCGGGACATGACAATCTGCGGGATGGGATGGGATATGGGACAAAACGACAATCTGCGGGACAGAATTTCAAATTGCGTGGGACGGCCGATATCTCGAGGAATACAGGGCGTAGGGGGCTCATTTTGGTGTCTAACGAAAGGCCCACATTCGCCCTATCCACACATATTAACCCCACCACTGACCGGACATCAGAAGTTGCATTATTTGATCGACAACTGACCTAACATGGGGTGGAATTTGGGATAGAATGACAATCTGCGGGACAGGATTTTCAAATTGCGTGGGACGGTCGATATCTCGAGGAATACAACGCGTAGAGGGCTACTTATGGTGTCTAACGAAAGGTCCACATTCGCCCTATCCACACATATTAACCCCGCCACTGACCGGACACCGGAAGTTACATTATTCGGTCGACAACTGGCCTAACATAAAATTCCACAAACACGAAAAACTGCGTTCGACATTAATGTTTAGAATTTAGATTTCTCGTTTAATACACTAGCAAACAACAAGTTTTAGGTATCAAATAACGCAGTGGAATACTGTGCATTCGTTTTAGCTACAACATGGCTGTTTTAGTGCGAATATTGTAATAGCGAACACGCAAACATGCTCCGATAAAACAGCTAAAAATAGACTCGATGTTTACAATTACAGGATCGATTCCAGCCGGTATATTCAATATAATGGGGCGTATATTATATCAAAATGTAGAATTAGACACAGGGAATGTATTTTTTTCCAAATAGGTCCACCAGGCGGTGAAATTGTTGCAGAAATTCGCTCCAAGATATTCGCACTTATTTTTATTTCAGTTGTGACTAAAAGCCCAGATGCCGGAGCCCAGCGACTAAAAGCCAAGTTACAAAATAGATCAACTGGTTTGAACGAATGAATATGTCAATGGTAAGACTATTCAAAAGAATATTCAAATCAAATAGTGTTTATAGACTTAAAAACTTATGTGTCCGCCATTCATATGCGGTGGAGGTTCTCATATTATCCGTCAGTCATACGCGGGGGAGGTTCATATTATCCTCCGGTCATACGTGGGGGAGGTTCTGATATGAACATATTATCTGCCGGTCATACGTGGTGGAGGTTCATATTATCCACCGGTCATACGCGAGGGAGGTTCTCATATTATCCTCTGGTCATACGTTGGGGAGGTTCTCATGTGAACATATTATCCGCCGGTCATATCCTCCCTCGCGTGTGACCGGTGGATAATATGAGAACCTCCCTCGCATATGACCGGCAGATAATATGTTCATATGAGAACCTCCACCGCGTATGACCGGCGGATAATATGCTCATATGAGAACCTCCCCTACGTATGACCGGTGGATAATATGAACCTGCACAGTGTATGACCGGCGGATAATATGTTCATATCAGAACCTCCCCCACATATGACCGAAGGATAATATGAGAACTTCCCTCGCGTATGATCGGCGGATAATATGAACCTCCACCGCGTATGACCGGCGGATAATATGTTCATATGAGAACCTCCACCGCGTATGACCGGTGGATAATATGAACCTCCACCGCGTATGACCGGCGGATAATATGTTCATATGAGAACCTCCCCAACGTATCACCGGAGGATAATATGAGAACCTCCCTCGCGTATGACCGGTGGATAATATGAACCTCCACCGCGTATGACCGCCGGATAATATGAGAACCTCCCTCGCATATGACCGGCAGATAATATGTTCATATGAGAACCTCCACCGCGTATGACCGGCGGATAATATGCTCATATGAGAACCTCCCCTACGTATGACCTGCGGATAATATGAATCTCCACCGCGTATGACCGGCGGATAATATGTTCATATCAGAACCTCCCCCACATATGATCGGAGGATAATATGAGAACTTCCCTCGCGTATGACCGGCGGATAATATGAACCTGCACCGCGTATGACCGGCGGATAATATGTTCATATGAGAACCTCCACCGCGTATGACCGGTGGATAATATGAACCTCCACCGCGTATGACCGGCGAATAATATGTTCATATCAGAACCTCCCCCACGTATGACCGGATGATAATATGAGAACCGCCCTCGCGTATGACCGGCGGATACTATGAACCTCCACCGCGTATGACTGGCAGATAATATGTTCATATCAGAACCTCCCCTATGTATGACCGGAGGATAATATGAGAACCTCCCTCGCGTATAACCGGTGGATAATATGAGAACCTCCCTCGCGTATGACCGGCGGATAATATGTTCATATGAGAACCTCCCCATCGTATGACCGGAGGATAATATGAGAACTTCCCTCGCGTATGACCGGTGGATAATATGAACCTCCACCGCGTATGACCGGCAGATAATATGTTCATATCAGAACCTCCCCCGCGTATGACCGGCAGATAATATGTTCATATGAGAACTTCCACCGCATATATGAATGGCTGAAACATAAGTTTTTAAGTCTATAAACACTATTTGATTTGAATATTCTTTTGAATAGTCTTACCATTGACATATTCATTCGTTCAAACCAGTTGATCTATTTTGTTACTTGGCTTTTAGTCGCTGGGCTCCGGCATCTGGGCTTTTAGTCACAACTGAAATAAAAATAAGTGCGAATATCTTGGGAGCGAATTTCTGCAACAATTTCACCGCCTGGTGGACCCATTTGGAACAAAATACATTCCCTGTGCCTAATTCTACATTTTGATATACTATACGCCCCATTATATTGAATATACCGGCTGAAATCGATCCTGTAATTGTAAACATCGAGTCTATTTTTAGCTGTTTTATCGGAGCGTGTTTGCGTGTTCGCCATAGACCATTTTACAGATAACCATTTTGACTGTTGCATTGTGGGCCAGAAAGTATCCAAACAAAGCCATGTGCTTTACGGCCGCATGCATTTACTATGGGGGATTTAGTGTGGGTCTATAAAACTAATTATAATTTTGGTATCTGTCATAGTTTACGCGACAAATTTTAAACACATATCAGGGACATGTACCCCTTCTAGAATGTTCAAAAACATTTCCAGTTGCTTGTCGTATTTTAATTGATTTTATGCGATGAAATAATGCGAAAATTCAGAAAATTGCACTAATATCTCAATATTTTGCGGTTTTAGTAAACGCCTGATAAAAGTCGTTCTATTGTGAATTTTAAAACCAAATTTTCAGAGAATATAGAGTAAACACAGTACTATCGGAATATCGTCAAGTAGTTCTGTGCATTTGGTATTAATTAACCCTCAGACTGCCGAAGCTGCCGTCAATAAATTCGCTTTTTCGTGTTCGACGAAAATTAAACTTGTCTGTTTAAAGGTCCCATTTTCGTGTCGAATGGTGATAGAATCTCCATTTGTCAAGTTCATGGATAAATTACATCACACTTAATCGGCTTATGTCCGCGACCATAAACCTGTGTTTTTATAACAATTTATTTGAGACAAACTGTTGCGCGCATACGTAGCAGACGGCGCTTATCAGTTGAAGTTAATAATCGTGAAGCATGTGTAACAAATGTTCATTTTCAACAGAAAAAAACTACGTAAAATAAATAGCGTGACCAATGAGCATTCACAAAACAATATACATAAGTTTTGAAAACGATTATAAATGAAAACGCTCTTTATCGTGTACCGGCTCTTTTGCGCAAGTAGGTTTTTAATATTCTCAATATTTTGCGGTTTTAGTAAACGCCTGATAAACGTCGTTCTATTGGGAACTTTTACACCAATTTTTTAGAGAATATAGAGTAAACACAGTACTATCGGAATATCGTAAAGGAGTTCCGTGCATTTGGGATTAATTACCCCTCAGACTGCCGAAGCTGCCGTCAATAAATTCTCTCTTCGCACATCTGGCTTCGCATGCGTTTCACGAAAATGAAACTGTTTTATGAAAAACTTCATGTTTTAACTGACAACTGAAGCGTGTGAGAGGGCGAGGTGATACTCTTTCATGTCTATTGTGACATGTTGAACCTAATCCATATATGCTAGGGTTTCTTCAAAAGTTGTCTGAAAATGCCGCCACTGCCTGCTATATATGCGACTTGGTTTGGAGAACAAAATCACCGGAGTGAAGGAGAAGTTCTTTCGATCTTTTCGACCATCCCGGGCGCTTCGCACCCTTCTACTCTCATTCAACAAAATCACTTCGTTTCGTGCCCATCTACTACCCTTACAAAATCATAAATTGAAAATGCCTTCAAATCGCTGAGCAGTTTTCGGTTGCAATAATGACCGACGTAACCCAGAAACGTGAGTATTATTTAATTTGATATGAATATTCGTATATGTCCTATAAGTTTATTGATTTCCTACAAAAAACTTTCAAGTTTAGAGTAATTCGGAAGGTCATTTTATACCATATAAAACGGAACCAATAAAGAGCGTTCATGTTCTCATTACATGACCGCAAATATGTCGTTTTCAATCTACATCGATGTGTTAAGATGGAGATGCACGTTTTGCATAAATACAGCAAAATATGGCAAGATATTTCAACAAAGTATTTCTTTGGATCTATCTGGCGAAAAATCTTGAATTTCACATCTTCGTTGTATGTAGAATCTGAGCATTTATTAAGAGACAACAAAAACTCCAGGCATAACAACTTCGCTTTTTTGGGTATTAACCGTTTTCTGTTGATCATCTGCCGACTGAATAACTGGAAATTTCTGTTTGTGTGCCAACTCGGCTAGCTGCACTTTCTCATCTTTTTTCCCGTCTAGTTGATGGAACACCACAGTCGTTTAGGAAGGTTTTTAGTTCGCTGTCTGTACATCAACTGGCCATGCTTCTATTTTATATACCCCATAAAACTTCCGTTAGATGTTCTCACTTGTGTTTCAACAATTCACTGAAAGTGACGACGTGTCATGTATACTAAACATGTGTGATATACGGCATGAATTTGGCAAAGTATGACTTGTGTTCACTGCGTGCTCACCAAAGAATCACAATAGACTGTAACAACACCCGTGATGTTTTACTTCAACTGTCAAAAGAGGAAGTTTGAACACATTTTGTATTGTTTTTTTTTTTTTAGCCTATAGAACAAAATCCAATGATTGCCGGCGTCCATTAAAACCCCTCTTGCTTAAAAGCGCCGTACACGATAAAGAGCGTTTTCATTTATAATCATTTTCAAAACTGATGTATATTGTTTTGTGAATGCTCATTGGTCACGCTATTTATTTTACGTATTTTTTTCCGTTGTATTTGAACATTTGTTACACATGCAGGCTTCACGATTATTAACTTCAACTGATAAGCGCCGACTGCTGCGGGTGCGCGCAACAGTTTGTCTCAAATAAATTGTTATAAAAAACACAGGTTTATGGCCGCGGACATAAGCCGATTAAGTGTGATGTAATTTATCCATGAACTTGACAAATGGAGATTCTATCACCATTCGACACGAAAATGGGACCTTTAAACAAACAAGTTTCATTTTCCACGAACACGAAAAAGCGAATTTATTGACGGCAGCTTCGGCAGTCTGAGGGTTAATTAATACCAAATGCACAGAACTCCTTTATGATATTCCGATAGTACTGTGTTTACTCTTTATTCTCTGAAATTTGGTGTAAAAATTCCCAATAGAACGACTTTTATCAGGCGTTTACTAAAACCGCAAAATATTGAGAAATTAGTGCAATTTTCTGAATTTTCGCATTATTTCATCGCATAAAATCAATTAAAATATGACAAGCAACTGGAAATGTTTTTGAACATTCTAGAAGGGGTACATGTCCCTGATATGTGTTTAAAATTTCTCGCGTAAACTATGACATATACCAAAGTTATAATTAGTTTTATAGACCCACCCTAAATCCCCCATAGTAAATGCATGCTGCCGTAAAGCACGTGGCTTTGTTTGGATACTTTCTGGCCCACAATGCATCATTCTCGCTATCTGTAAAATGGTCTATTACAATATTCGAACTAAAACAGCCATATTGTAGCTAAAAACGAATGCACAGTATTCCACTGCGTTATTTGATACCTAAAACTTGTTGTTTGCTAGTGTATTAAACGAGAAATCTAAATTATAAACATTAATGTCGAACGCAGTTTTTCGTGTTTGTGGCATTTTATGTTAGGTCAGTTGTCGACCGAATAATGTAACTTCCGGTGTCCGGTCAGTGGCGGGGTTAATATGTGTGGATAGGGCGAATGTGGACCTTTCGTTAGACACCAAAAGTAGCCCTCTATGCGCTGTATTCCTCGAGCTATCGGCCGTCCCACGCAATTTGAAAATCCTGTCCCGCAGATTGTCATTCTATCCCAAATTCCACCCCATGTTAGGTCAGTTGTCGATCAAATAATGCAACTTCTGGAGTTTGGTTAGTGGCGGGGTTAATATGTTTGGATAGGGCGAACGTGGGCCTTTCGTTAGACACCAAAATGAGCCCCCTACGCCCTGTATTCCTCGATATATCGGCCGTCCCACGCAATTTGAAATTCTGTCCCGCAGATTGTCGTTTTGTCCCATATCCCATCCCATCCCGCAGATTGTCATGTGGACCTTTCGTTAGACACCAAAAGTAGCCCTCTACGCGCTGTATTCATCGAGATATCGGCCGTCCCACGCAATTTGAAAATCCTGTCCCGCAGATTGTCATTCTATCCCAAATTCCACCCCATGTTAGGTCAGTTGTCGATCAAATAATGCAACTCCTCATGTCCGGTATGGGCAGCCATTCGGTCGGAAATTACACGAAATAAAAGTTAATGGTGGTTTGTAAAAACAACTACAATCTATTTCAAAACAATAGTCTCCATTTTCAAACCAATGGTCGTTCTTTGATTCAATAAGAGACAATTACGTGTTAACATATATAGATTCACAATCAACGTTGACCGATGCAAAATTAATGTTCTATTTTAATTTAATAATATTCATTGTTCAACTAATATCTAATAACAAACAATTAATACAGCTTTGCTCATATTCAGTAAACGTACATTCCGTTTCAATAGCCATATTTCAAACCAATAGACGATTCCTCACGATCAGTGATTATCGTTATCAAACTAATAGACCTTATTGTAAAACTAATAACTCATTGTAAAATTAATATATAAAACCGTAATTAACTTATTGTAAAACTAATAACCTATTGTAAAATTAATAGACCTTATTGTAAAACTAATAACTTATAGTAAAACCTATATCTAAAACCGTCATTAACTTATTGTAAAACTAATAACTTATTGTAAAATTAATAGACCTTATTGTAAAACTAATAATCAATAGACATATTTTAAACCAATATACTATTTCCCACGATCAATGATTATCGTTATCAAACTAATATCTAATAGCGGAATCAATTATTTCAGGTCAAACCAATGAGCTCATTTGAAATTAATGATTAAAACACAAACCTATAAGCAATTCGTAAATTAACGCTAGGGGCGCTGGCCACCAATTTTGTTCGCAAAATCCGTGACGTCAGAAATATAGAAATAAACATGGGAGTTCCCAATGTCATGTCGATGTGACGATTTGGAATATGAGTTCACTCGGTGCAAATCAAACGACGATAAATATTCACTATAATATATAGGACATATAGTGGAGTAGATTAAGTCAAATTTTCAAGGCAGTTGCTCAAATTGTTACTAAAGCATGAAACTTTGCACATATGTACATCTTCTTTAATATTAGATATGGAGCCACGCTGAAATTTCACTTTAACCCCTCTTTTTAAGGGGTTTTCCAAATTTATAGAGCGTTTTGTGATTATATTATTTAATAAATATCGCAATTAATCTCACCATGAAATATATAATTTAAAATTAGGCATATTCAGTTCGTATGACTCTGAGAGATATAATGCCACATTTTAAGGGTAAAATTGGAACTCCCCGCCCAAGATGGTCGTTAAAATGACAGCTGAAAGAGTGAATTTGACGTTTTTTCGCTAATATCTTCTAGATCAGGTTCTGCTGTATGGAACTGGTTCGGAAATGTGACTTTATTGTGTATTGCTCATGTTAAGAGATAATTGGAGCAATGAATATATGTCATTCGTATGATCCAAATCCCTCCCGCGATCCCTCAATAATTCGATTATACATAACTCGGTATGAAATTTAACCAAATATCACCGTTATGAATCTAGTCATATTTTAACAAGAATTGGACAGAACTTTGCAAATTATGACATACAATTACTTATGAATTTTTGCGCTTAAGTGCAAATATTTTACGTTTAATCACAAATCATTTGCGCTTAAGCCTGCAAATAGCGTGTCTGTCATTTGCAGAATGAGGTCCACAGAGGGTGAATTTAGTGATGCTACCATGCATAGCGGGCTAGCATAACTAAATTCACCCTCTGTGGACCTCATTCTGCTTAGGCCTCATTTTCTGGGAAGTAACTATGGTATCAAATTAACATTGTTTTTAGTTACCTTTTCCCATCTGGGAAGTTTCTGTATCCCCTAATTTGCAGAAGATAAAATCCATAATCGAGGCTCCAAATGAGTGAACATCACCAACTTCAACTGGGGAACTTCAATCTTATCCTAGGACTGCCATAGCAGTTGAGGGCCCTAAGCAGAATTAGGCCCCCAGAGGGTAAATTTAGTGATGCTAGCCCACTATGCGGTGTAGCGTCACTAAATTCACCCTCTGGGGACCTCTTTCTACAAATGACAGACACGCTATTTGCAGGCTTGCACTCAAGTCTATATACATGTAGGCCCATCATACAAGGGAAGCAATCCCCAGTGATACCAGTACCTTTTATGACCATGGAAATGGTATATATCTGTACAGGATATGTCTCTTTTATAAAATGTAATAGATCTCTGGGATGGAGGCACAAATTCTTAGGGACAGGGATGCTGATAATATGAAAATATGTTTTTCCCCTATTTCTATTCAATAAGTACATGTACACCACGAGGTAAGCAAGCCACCAGTAACCCCTAATTCCCCTTCTATGACCATGGAAATGGTATATATTTGTGCAGGAGATGTCCCTTTAATAAAATAAACTAGAGCTTTGGGAATGAGGCACCAATTTTTGGGACACCAGAGACAGAGATGCTTTTGACTTTTCAACTTTCGAGCCTGTATGGGCTACTACTATGGGCCCATTATAATATACTATGAGATGGACTCCATCATTCACAATCAGAGGGAAGCAAAGGAGTGCTAGGTATTTGCGCTTAAGCGCAAAGCATTTACACTTAAGCGCAAATGATTTTCACTTAAGCGCAAACAAATTGATAGACACATATTTGTGCTCAAGCGCAAATGACATTCGCTTAACCCCAAATGATTTATGTTTAAGCTTAATATTTGTGCTTGAGCGCAAATAAATAATAAATGTGAAAAGGGCCTCCCATAAGTAAGAGGGGACTCTAAATTTCTTGAACATTGAAATTCCCTTTGTTTGAGAATTTGTATATGTTTATATTGAATATTCTCAGTAAATAATTATTCTGTGTGTTTCAAAAGAAATCAGAATAAATTGTTATTGTTTTTAAGTATTGGTTATAGATATTAAACAGTTAATTAGATTGACTCCCCTCTTCCAAGATGCATCCTTACTGTGGAAAACCGATCGCCCAAGCGATTCACCCAGGTCTGTTGGATGGCTCAAACGACTTTTCCTACTATGGCCAGTTTGTACCCTTGATTTGAATGACACATTTAATTGTTTCGTACCATGTTTTTGGTCATTTCACACCATATATTGGTATGTTTCATTGATTCCCAAAAATGATGAATGGTCATTCGTACATGTGAAAAATTATATTAATCGTGTTAACTTAATGAGAGTGAACATGATCATGATTTAACGTTCGTGATGATGACAACCCAACATTTACATGTTAACATATTTCTTTCTTTTTTTTCGAAACAAAATGAACCAATTGAAATTGTCGCGACAAAGTTAAAGATGCATAATCCGAATTAACACTTGAATATTACTATTTCCTTGGCTTCGGGTAAAACATATGTGATTTGAGTTGAGGAACCCACCCATCAAAGCTGAGAATGATCAGATATTGATTTTTGAAATCTATTAATTTTTACCATCGATAATTTTTCAGTGGCCCAATAAAAAGTCGAAAGAGGACGGATGAAGGTGGATAACTCAAAAAGCAAGTGGCTTTTGTTGTGTCAGATATTTGACAAACCCGCAAAATTTCATTGAACAAAATATTGATAAATAACAGGTTTTGGGCAATTGTATACTATATTTGACTGGTTAGCATTATTTTTGGGGCATTAATCGATTCTGGTAAACGAAGTGGCATTTAAAAAAATGGTGTTGTTGTTGAAATATGATGATATGGGAACCATCGAATCGGACTGAGTACCTTTAATGTCATTTAAAAAAAAAAAATACCGGTATACTCAAAGGTACGAATTGTCGAAATGATACAGGAACTGGTATGAAATGTCCAGAACCCTGGTGCGAAAAAACTTCCATGGTATGAAATGCCAGCAACCTATTCATCCATTGCACATTATCATTTATTTCCAATGGGCATGGATACGAGTCTCCCATTGGGGAGGGGGTCCACCTTGATACATGTATGTTCCGACAGCACCCCCTTGGAAGGAAGTTTCCTACAGATGGCTACAGGGTAAATGTATATCGGTCCAAAATTTGTTCGAAAATTATTAATTAGATATGACATTTTTGCACGATATGGCTTGTTATCAAACTCCATTTGTACTTAGCTGAATATCACTTCAATTTGCCCTAAATCGAGTAATATCATTTTACGACATCACTAATTAAGAGTAATACATGTATGATTTTATGACATCACGATCTGAGTAATACACGGTATGGCTTTGACATGGTGTAATTCTATTTCACTATTAGAATAGGCATAGATACCAATTTTTTGTGATGTCACTCATTAGAAAAAGTTGTCAATATTACACTGTTACTAAGAGGCGAACTACCGTAATTAATAGATACATGTATGGTATTACTTGGTTGGTTTGATATTATAGGCCTGATTTCAGTCCTCAGTAGACTCATATCAGCCTTCGTCGTCAGGCTGATTGTGATATGAGGTTACCTCAGGGTGATATAGGGCCTAATATCAAACCAACGATGTTGGCGCTGCTAGTCTACAGGGTCACTGTCTCGTTGTTCCCCTTGCCGAGGAGATATAAATGGGTACAGGACGTTTTGTATCATCTTAAGTCATTTCGTACCATATATTTGGTAGTTTCGTACCATATTTTTGGTAGTTTCATACCTTATTGTTTGGTCGTTTCGTACCATGTAGGAAATCAATTGGTCATTTCGTACCATGTTACTACATGTATGTCACACCATATGGAAACAAATAAATGATTTTCTACAAAGTACGAAATAAAAAAAAGTAACCAAACATTCCGGTACCCTACCGTTATGTAAAACCAAAAAATATGGTATGGA
Source organism: Siphonodentalium dalli (assembly GCA_032622095.1). NCBI lineage: Eukaryota > Metazoa > Mollusca > Scaphopoda > Gadilida > Siphonodentaliidae > Siphonodentalium > Siphonodentalium dalli. The sequence goes on from CP136062.1 coordinate 15,387,682, forward strand.
TTACTATGGAACGACCATGGTTATGGTATCAAATACTGAAATAATGAAGAAGTCACTGCAGTTGTATATATCATTTATGTGGTCACAATATATGCATGTATAATGCAACCTGTAAGTTGACATGACCTCTGTTCTAGTTGGCTTATGATTGAGTTCTGAAGTGCTCTCCGCACTGTCAGGTTTACTTGATCAATACCCCAACAATGTTCAGAATCCGATTCCACGACGCTCGTATGAAACGTCTAGAAAATAGAATCCATATTTAATAAATCCTTCAGACATTCAATATTACGGATCGCCTGAATCAACATCTGACTGTTTGAAGCGGTTCCACTCAATGGTTGTTTTCAGAAGAAGTCGTCGCAATGTACAGTGCTAGTACGCACTACACAGTAGATCGAACGATTATCTTACGGTGTTAGAGATGTTGTTGTTGTTATTGTTGACATAATCATATTCATACTGCTGTTGTTAGTACTTGTCGAACACATCCTAAGTTCTCCACCGGATTTTGACAGACAATCCCTGCATCTGGATCTGGATGGTGTACGGCGTATGATCCTCGCATATGTGTAGAACGCCGGGAGGGAGAGAATTATGTTCTTTGCGGGACTGTCGAGTTGTCCGCTGCTGTTCTATTTTGAATTTCGCATGCGTCCATCTCGTTTAGAGTGTTCCACTGAATAATTGTCCGTGGGAAGAATGAATTTGAGTATTCAGCAGAGTTTGTCACCAGTGGCTCTTACCGGTAGGACAGTGAATTATTACATTCCTGTTTTGAGACTATATTTGTGGCACTGAAATCTGCAAATTTCTTGGCTCGGATTTTTCTGCCCACCTTTTTTGGTTTAATTAAGCACTGAGTGTTTACAGCCGACACCTGCCCCTTATCCATCTTGTGAAAGAGCTCCAGCCTCTGGTCTTTCCTTCTTTCTTCGAGTGGTCTTATCTCGCAGTCATTCATCAGTTTGGCCATGTCCTTCGATTGGTAATTGCCGGTCATGAGCCGTACAGCTCCTCTCTGTATTCTCTCCAGGGCGTCGATGTTCTGCTGCTGGTGAGGATCCCACATGACGGCTGCGTATTCCAGCGACGATCTTACGAGTGTCTCATACGCTACGCATTTACTCTTGAATGGTGCCTTCCTAAGGTTTCTTCTGATGAATCCGAGCGGGCTGTTAGCCTTCTTCGTGATCTTGTCTATCTGTGGCAACCATTTCATATAGTTTGAGAGCATGACTCCAATATATGGTGATTGAGTGACGCTTTGTATTATCTGGTTTCTGAGCTGGTACATGTATGTCAGTTGGGATTTCAGTGATTTCAGATACTGACAGTGAATGAGTGATACTAGTACAGTCCTCAAATTCGGTTGCTTAATTCAGATCTTCTGGGTCAATAATAATGACAATATTAAAAATCAGCTCTCAATTGGATCTTCGGTATCTGCTACAGGTACAGGATATAGTCCACCGTCCGTATATCATCGCAGTTTTCATGTTCAGGGTCACTTTCTGACGCGAAAATGTTCGAGAACATGCATTTATTTTTTTTGGCAGGGGGGTATCCCATGTTGACGTCACGGAATTTCCAGTTTGGTAAATCCAACAAGATTCATGGTGGCGCTCCTAGCGTTAATTTGAGATTGGTGGCGACCCTAACGTTTATTGGTTTAAGAATTGATCATTGGTTTGTAAACGGAAGTTATTAATTCGAGAAATGATCATTGGTTTGTAAACGGATGTTAATAATCTTCAATTATTATTCATTAATTGGTTTGACCGGAAATAGTAGATTTGTCTCTTATTGAATCCAGGAACGGCTATTGGTTTTGAAATAGATTCTATTGATTAAGAAAATATATCTATTAAAACGGAATTGTCTCTTATTGAATCCAAGAACGACTATTAGTTTGAAAATGGAGACTATTGGATATTGAAATATCTTTATTGATTAAGAAAATATGGCCATTGAAACGGAATGTACGTTTATTGAATATGCGCGAATCTTACTAATTGTGTGTTATTAGATATTAGTTGAACAGTGAACGCTATTAAATTAAAATAGAACATTAATTTTGCATCGGTCAACATTGATTATGAATCTTTATCTATTAAAACGGAACTGTCTCTTATTGAATCCAAGAACGATTATTGGTTTGAAAATAGAGACTATTTGGTTTGAATCTATATCTATTGAAACGGAATTGTCTCTTATAGAATCCAAGAACGACCATTGGTTTGAAAATGGAGACTATTTGGTTTGAATCTATATCTATTGAAACGGAATTGTCTCTTATAGAATCCAAGAACGACCATTGGTTTGAAAATGGAGACTATTTGGTTTGAATCTATATCTATTGAAACGGAATTGTCTCTTATAGAATCAAAGAACGACCATTGGTTTAAAAATGGAGACTATTGTTTTTACAAGCCACCATTAACTTTTATTTCATGTAATTTCCGACCGAATGGCTGCCCATAGTCCGGTCAGTGGTGGGGTTAATATATGTGGATAGGGCGAATGTGGGCATTTCGTTAGACACCAAAATGAGCCCCCTACGCCCTGTATTCCTCGAGATATCGGCCGTCCCACGCAATTTGAAATTCTGTCCCGCAGATTGTCGTTTTGTCCCATATCCCATCCCATCCCGCAGATTGTCATGTCCCCAGGATGTTGCTACATTCACATCGTAATCTACAGTGATATATCTTTTCAGTCCGATTTCCTACATTGTAATACTTGGGGGGGGGGTTGGGTGTTTGAGGTTTAAAAGTGTTTAGATAACATTTCGGGGGAAGTAAGTCAACTAAATATTTCGGCACTTTGTGGCTGACAATGTTATGAAAAAGTGAAAGTCTCTTTATTTGTCTTCTTTCTGAAAGTGTTTCCCAACCCATTTCAGTTAGTATTCGTTTGCGGGATACAGATCTCGTACAGCCACTTATATTTCGTGCGGCTTCATATTCTACATCTTCTAGTTTTTTTATTAAGGTATCTGGTGTACAGTGTTACCGTTCTCGAAAGTGGTCCATACCCCATTTTCACCATTCATGTCATAAACAGCTGTAAAAAATATTCAGTGGTCCGAATCGGTTTCTCTGGTTATTGCTGTTCCATATTTACAAATCCGCATGGGACGTACGTTCCATACGCATCTCTTTGACGTAAAATGACGTACATGACGTTCGCCTCAACCATGTAACTGGAACTATTTAAATAAAAGATTCATCACACATGACAAGACGCCTTGTATGAGCCTAAATAAACCTTCTAATCCTGTATTTATTTTTATTAATGTACGGATTCTAGGATGCGAAGCATGTAATAAACACAGAATGACACGATGTGTAAATGGGTTTGTCGATACGGCACTCGTGCTGTCGCGGAAGGATCGAACTCGAGGTGCAAGCGACTCTCGTTCTATCCTTCCGCGACAGTACTTGTGCCGTATCGACAAACCCATTTACACATCATGGAGGCCCCCACCCCCTTTTCGTACGCCGTATTCCATGCCCTGTTATGAGGTACGCCGTATTCCGGCCCCTCTGTTAGGAGGTATTCGGTATTCCAAATATATACCGGTATTCGTACGCCGACCTTCCAAAAAATGAAGTTTTCATATATTTGTATGTATTCCATATGGCTGTTAACTGGTATTCCATATTCCACCCTCTGTATTAAGTGGTATTCCGTATTCCATGGGGGTGGGGGTGGGGGCCTCATCATGTCGTTCTGTGTATGTATTCATCTACATCTGTTTTGGGAAATAATGGGCCACTGGCAACTATATTAGACGCAGAGATGGAATGCTGCATTGGCGTATGGTCTGAGAAACGGGTAATTGACTTTGGCCATTATTAACTCTTTCTATTCTAAAATATTCTAGATTTGGAGGGACGCACGGGTAATATAAGCAGATGACAGATAAATAAAAGTACAGAAGGAGCCCTATTTATTAAGGGAAATGTTTAGATAATATGTTCAACAAACGACCTATGGTTGAACTTATTATCTGAACATTTCCTATGGGTAACTACTCGTCAATGATGCTTTAATATAGAAAGTGTTTTTAAACAAGAAATAGTTCAGGATATTGAATAATGATGTCCTACAAATGCTCTAAATTATAATAGAATCTAATCGCCCGGACTTCATGGGGTACCATCCGTGAAGGGATAGTCTTCTGCCTGTTAACCATTACATGATGAGAGCTGCGCTGATAGAGCATAAAAGATCATGTGCCAGTGCATTCTCTTATATATGCGAGTCGACCATAGGTTGCCTTGCATATATAAGAGAATGCACTGGCTTACAAGATCAAGGTAAATATTGTTAGGCCAATGCATTTTCTTATATGTGCGAGGCGACCTATGGTCTGCTCGCATATATAAGAGAATGCATGGGCACAGGTTTTTCTAAAAATTTCAGGAAGCTCCAGTCATGGAAGGGTTAACATTTAGTATACCAGTACATGAATTATGCTGATAACGCGTCAAAAGAAAGATAACATCAGTGAAATGACAAACCCTGGGCTATTGTCACAGCAGGAATACGACCCTGAAAGCGCAGACGACACCATGCCAAACTGTGATGATTGTGGTGTCGTGTTTGAGAGCCACCATGATGTACAAAGGCACATTAAAAATTGGTGTTCTGATAGGAAGAAAAGATAATCAATTGAAAATGCACAGGTGAATAATAAAAAAACAGAAAACTGACACAAAGAAAATAGAATCAATTCCGGACCAGGACAGATAAATATTAACACTTCCGACTGAAAAAGAAACGAGTATTTCGAAGAGGTGTGGTTACAGGCCCAAGATGACAATAAAGCAGAATTAGATGAATTAGTTGAACGTTATACATGTATGAAGAAAGGATTGACGAAAGAAGAGGCTGAAGAAAAATCGAAAGTGAAGATACGGCCCGAATGTGAGAGGCGTTTCTTAAACATATACGCTGCATTTATACAAAATTTACTTGAAGTTAGTGGTTAGTGGTGGGAAAACTCATATCAAGATCATGGATCGTGTGTATAAGATGCTAGATGATAGCTATGATATACTCCCTGTCGTTCGGATTTCATTGAGGACATATAAGTCCCTCCTGATGGAGTACATGAGAAACAAGAAAACCATAGTCAGAAATGGTAACACCACCAAGATCATATTATTAGCCATAAATATAAATTATAATATAAAATATTTGGTTACATGAATGCACTGCCTCAGAATTCCGTTAAAACAACTAATCCTTCAAATTATTACAAAAAAATACGGCTTATTACTGCAGGTTTCTCATTCACCACACCAGAAAACTTCTAAATGCGGATCAAAAATCGGAGGTATTGTGTTCCTGCCAATAGCGTTCCTTTTAGCGGACTCGGCCTCCTAGTCGCGTAGTTCGACTTTTAAATAAACCAAAATTTCCCATTCTATAAATAATACACCCACTGTTAATGTCAGCGCCCACATATATATAGCATCTCCAGGACAGCATACACGGGTGGTGTTAATAAAAGTAAGGACAAAAACGATAAACAGGTGGACTCCTCTCAAGACTCTGAGCAAGATGACGACGATGACAATGGATGATTAACTGCAATAAACCTCTTATTCTTGGTGTCGAATAAAGCAAATGTTGATACACTAACTGTTTATTTGTCTTTATTAATACTTTCATCTAATATTGGTGTTCGTAATATGACAGCGTTATATATTCCTTTTATAGTACCAATATATATCAACGGTATCTTATCCGCGATATCCGCTAATAGTTTGGTTACTTCAATATATCTCATTTATTGTGATACTAGCCGCCCCGATAGAACCGTTTTGCTCCGAATAGTTCGTATCATCCATATCGTTAGCTGTACCATCCTTAAAACCCGGGCTTATGTTTTATAAGCCATCGTCCTCTCGTGTGTGACCTTGCATGTGTCGCCGTACTTCTTCTTCTTCTTCTTCTTCTTCTTCTTTGCGTATATGTATCCCGCTCTCTAGCACCCTCGTCGATCATAATACCTTCCGCTCCATTGACTTTTCTGGTTTCGTGCGGAGTGACCCGACCTTGTTTATAACGTAAATAGAATAGTTACTCCGTGTAACCGATCTCTTCTTTGCCGACAATACCCGCGATCCGAAAAAAAAAATACATATATTATCTACCACTGTGTAGTACACGCGGTCTCGTTAACCGAACATAAATGCACGTATTGTTTACGCGAGACGATCACGTGCTATTCTCGTCCTCGTGATTAATATATACATCTGATAACCTTCACCCAAGTACACACCCCCTGTACATAGGCGATACGCAATCGGGTTAACGCGATCGTTTATCACCCTGATACCATATTCCATTAGTGATAACACACCGCGGCGTGACCTCTCACCCTGATAGTTGAGGCTGCATGAGGAGCTTAGGGCTTAGGCAGTCAAACCGTCTACCCGAATACGTAACCTATACTATATATAACACTAGAAGGTGACCCGACTTCGTCCGGGCTTTGACCTTGAATTGTCTATTTTGAAGGTCAAGGTCAAGTGGGGTCACGATTTGACCAGTCCCGAACAAAAGTACCCGACAAACGTGCCCGTCGAAATCCATCCGGTTTTACCCGATTTGACCTTGAATTGATCATTTTGAAGGTCAAGGTCAGGTCGGGGTCACGACTCAACCCGTCCAAAACACTCAGTGGACAAAAGTAACCCCACGTATCAAATTTCGTCGAAATCCCATCAAAATTCGCGATTTTACCTTGAATTGACCCGATTTCAAGGTCAATGTCACGTCGCACGGGCAAATGAATAGGCTTATGAGACTCCCCGGCCGAAAGTACCCACACATACCAAGTTTCATCAAAATCCCGTGATATTCGGGCGTTTGACCTTGAAATAACCCGATTTCAAGGTCAATGTCACGTCGCACGGGCAAATTAATAGGTTTATGCCACTCCCCGGCAGAAGGTACCCCCACATAGCAAGTTTCATCGAAATCCCGTGATATTCGGGCGTTTGACCTTGAAATTACCCGATTTCAAGGTCAAGGTCACGTCGCAGGGCAAATTAATAGGCCTATGTCACCCCCGGCCGAAAATACCCCCAACATACCAAGTTTCATCGAAATCGGGTCGGCCGTTTTCGAGTTCATCGATTACACACAAACAAACAGATCTTCCAAAATATATAATAGACTAGCCGATGAGCCCGACGTTGTCCGGGCTATTCAAAAACTAAATTTCAATTCGATAACTCTACCCAGCCCGACGTTGTCCGGGTTATTCAAAAAACAAATTTCAACTCGATAGCTCTACCCGTTTCCGAGATCTGGTCTGCGCATGCGCGAAGCTGGTGTCGCACGGGCTCGGCGACCCGATAAAATTCGTATCCGGGGCAAGATACATTCACATACCAAATTTCAAGTCGATAGCTCCACCCGTTTCCGAGATCTCGTCTGCGCATGCGCGAAGCTGTCGTCGTACGGGCTCGGCGACCCAATCAAATTCGTATCCGGGGCAAGATACATTCACATAGCAAATTTCAAGTCGATAGCTCCACCCGTTTCCGAGATCTAGTCTGCGCATACGCGAAGCGGGCGCCGCGCGGGCTCGCCAATACGACAACGTCCACCGCCTGGTCAAACTACACACACGTACCAAGTTTCGTCCCGATCGGTCGAGAATCGTAGATTTGTATAAATGACAAACAAACAAACAGACAAACAGACAGACAAACAGACAGAGGTCTTCAAAATATATATGAGATTTATACCCGTTTTCGATCATATACATTCACCTTCTGCTACAGGGATACACTCTACCTTGGTGGTGGAAACCACGTGATATCTGTAAACCAGCGACGCCCAGAAGTTAGGTTCAAACTTGTCGACTACTATCACTCTGTTTGAACCCTTGACTCGCTCGACCTGGGACGAAATATCTGCTTGGAGTCCTAACCAACCGAGGGATTATGGAGTATAACTAATATTAATTGATATTTAGGGGTTCAAAAGAACCCCAAGTTTTGGAATGTTGCTGAATGTTATTCGTTATCGTCCGCTTCGTACCCACTGTCATCTAATGAGGATTGATCTCCCCATTCTTCTCTCTGAAGCGGACGATATTTCCTCGTAATATTCAGCATCCATTCCACCATCATTCATATTCTGGTTCGAAATGACTCGTTATCTAAGCTTGGGTATAATAATCGTATGCACTCTAACGATGTTTTTTGAAACTCCATATCGATAAAATGCGCCCTAAAGATCATTCGGCATTCTTATATATATTGCGTACATGGTGTGTCACGTGATACTTTCATTCAATTTTCGATTACCAGCTGTGCTAATATTATTGTTGTCAAAATTTAAATTTTTTGCATCAGTGCATTTAGATCGTGGGAATATAGCCTATCAATAACATCTATTTACCTGTCAATCTCAAACCGATCTGATAGCCATCTTGTTTGATATTACTGTTCCGTGGAAAATTAGACCTCCCGCTAGATATCCATTAAAATAACTAATTCAAAACTCTTTTCTCACCCGAAACATACATTTCAATAAAACCCATTCAATTCAATGACCCGAATCATACCCTATCAATGACAGGCAAAGAAGAATATGTGACCCGCCATATCAAATCAAATCAAATATTCTTTAACAATTTTATAATTTCACCCATACAGAGCCCCAGACTTGATATGGCGGGTCACATATGCATGTAGCAACCGGGATGTTACCTCACCGAGCAGCATTAGGCCTACTGCACTTACGGCTCAAAATGGCAATAAACATCACCGCGGTAGATATCCATTTGTTTAGATTCTCCAACATAATAATATGTGACCCGCCATATCAAATCCAGTCGGAAGTCGGGATTTTTTTTACCCTGTGCCAATGCATTCTCTTATATATGCGAGTCGACCATAGGTCGCCTCCCATATATAAGAGAATGCATTGGCCTAACAATTTTTTATCATTTTTTTTAAATAAATGTTTCTGACAATTTTTAGGACAAAAAATTAAAAACATCCATTACCCTGCAGGGAGCCCCACACATATATAGAAGCATATAGAAGAGTGTCGTCTGCTCATGTTTGTCTGGGGCTCTGTATGGGTGAAATTATAAAATTGTTAAAGAATACAAGAAAACATTATTAAAATTGTAAAAAATTGTTAGGCCAATGCCTACTCTTATATATGCGAGGCGACCTATGGTCGACTCGCATATATAAGAGAATGCATTGGCACAGGGTAAAAAAAATCCCGACTTACGACTGGATTTCATATGGCGGGTCTATTAACCCATAGAGGGCCCCACACAGCCTGGAGCAGACGACACTATGTAGTGCATGCTTCCATCTGTATGAGGCTCCCTGTGGGTTATATGGCGGGTCACATATGGATATGACTCTTAACCCTTTATTTATTTCATAGATATTTATGCTAAAGATAGATATGTTTATGATAAAGTCGTGACATAGATATGTTTATGATAAAGTTGTGACAGATATGTTTATGATAAAGTCGTGACATAGATATGTTTATGATAAAGTTTTGACATAGATATGTTTATTATAAAGTCGTGATATAGATGTGTTTATGATAAAGTCGTGTCATTTGTATTTTTATGATAAAGTCGTGACTGTCGTGTCATTTGTATTTTTATGATAAAGTCGTGTCATAGGTATGTTTATGATAAAGTCGTGTCAGATATGTTTATGATAAAGTTGTGACATAGATATGTTTATGATAAAGTCGTGTCACAGGTGTCCTTCCGGTTTGTCGTCTGTGGTTTACATTCCGAACGCTACGTATCAAAATACTATGGCTTCCAATAGTTTTCCAACAAACTATAATGAATGAAGGGTTTGAAGAGTTATTTCAGTATGTTTTATCTGATAGCCCAAAATAAAGTTCTCATCCGAAAACTTTCCACACGGATGTCCCGACGGACAGATTCTGTCGAAAAGGGGCCATAACTCTCGCAAAAATGGGCATACTGAACCCATATTCGAACTTGACCTGTGTTTTGAGCTGATAAAATCGCATACAAAACTGTGGTTTCGATCCGATAGCCCAAAATAAAGTCCTCATCCTAAAAATTTCCGTAGGGACGCCCAAACAGATTTTAAGTTGAAAAGGGGCCATAACTCTCGTAAAAATGAATGTACCGAACCCATATTCGAACTTGTTTCGAGCTAATAAACTCACTGTGTCATACCAAATTTGGTTTCGATCTGACACCCCAAAATAAAGTTCTCATCCGAAAACTTTCCGCAGACGTACGGATATGTGCCCCGACGGACGTACAGACACCGGCTATTTTAATAGTCCCCCAAAAATATTTGGGGCGGGGGAATATACCAATACACCTTGTTACTAACTCGCGGCCATATTTGATCCACCAGGTCCGGATCCATGCTTTTAGTGCTACACTGGCAGGTCAAAGTTTTGGAGCAGCATTCCATATATGGAACTCATGAATAATTCAAAAGCTCCATATATGGAGATGCTAGTCGAAAATGTTGACCAGTAGCCATAAAACCACGGAACCGGGCTGGAAGAATCTCTGAAACCACGGAACGGAGCTGGATGAATCATATACGGCCGAGACCCAGTGATCTCGCTTATTGGTGGTCCTCCTGCCAACAGAGAAACGAACAGAATAGGTCAAGGTAAATTAGGTCTAAAACATCACTTCCTTGATTTCAAGACAAAACCAATGTTTCCTAACAGAATGAAGTTACTTGGAACTAATAAACCACTTAGATATCGATTTTTAAATAGAATTTATTAAATCAATAAATAATATACATGTATACAGAGTAACAGAGTATTATATATATAAAATTGAATGCAAATAGTGTCTGTCATATGCAGAATGAGGTCCCCAGAGAGTGAATTTAGTGATGCTAGCCCGCCATGTGGGATAGCGTCACTAAATTCATCCTCTGGGGACCTCATTCTGCTTAGGCCTCATTTTCTGGAAAGTATCTATAGTCTCAAACAAGAGGTGTGCACTCGAGTGCTAGCATACCCCCACCGTGACAAATTCAACCCGCATTATCCGTAAACCCAACAAAAAAGATTTTTAACTTTAAAGAAAAATTCGGACTAATGATATCGATATGGTGTCACAAGAAGATTGTACAGACACACAGGCTCAGCGAGCTAGCATCACCAAATTTACCATCTAGGGACCTCATTCTGCTTAGGCCTCATTTTCTGGGAAGTATCTATAGTCTCAAATTAACATTCTTTTTAGTTACATTTTACCTTCTGGGAAGTTTCTATGGCACCCACTAATTTGCAGAAGTGAAAATGTATAATCGAGGTGACTAATGGGTGAACATCACCGAAAATGTATAATCGAGGTGACTAATGGGTGAACATCACCAACTTCAACTGGGGAAATTCAATCTGATCCTAGGTCTCCCATAGCAGTTGAGGCCTGTGCAGAATTAGGTTACCAGAGGGTGAATTTGGTGACACAAGCCCGCCATGTGGGATAGCGTCACTAAATTCATCCTCTGGGGACCTCATTCTGCAAAGGACAGACACACTATTTGCAGGCTTTATATAAAACAACACAGAATTGATAACAACAATAAAATATATTATTATCCATCCCTTAACTAACACAATTTCTGATTGGGCAAAAGCCGTCACATGATAATCTGGGACAAAGTTGGATTCCCGAAAGTCATATTGGACTCAAATCAAGTCTAATATGACTTTTATAAAAGTTATAGGGACTGGGTTACATCATTTGGATAAACATACAGATGGATAATAAAAATGTCATTATACAATGTTGTGTACAGTACGTGTTTTCTTGTACTCGTCCAGGTTGTGTTGAAAAGTCATATTGGACTTGATGCTACGCGTCTCCTCCAATATGACTTTTCACCACAACCTGGACTCGATGAAAAACATATACTGTACACAACATTGTATCGGGGAGAGCTTTCCGATGAATGGCAACAAGCCATATTTCCGACTAAATCCTGAAAAGTTACCCATAATTCTGCTGTGGTTAAAGGAGTCGATTAATTAGGGCATTACTGTACCAATCATAAATATCGCGTAAATAGTATTTTATTGCCAAGTTCATGTGATTTGTTATGTAAACAAAAGCCAAAAACCTTACAGAACCTGGCTTTTGTTTACATAACACAGTGTAAGAACTTGACAATAACATACCAATTACGTGTTATTTATGATTGGTATAATAACAAAATAGGTCTACATGTATATTTTAATATTCTTTCTGTTTATGGCAGTTTTAACGGGTGTGACTATTTTAACAGCATATCCACTGTGAATGCCACCCTTGCCTTTAAAGTAAACAGGTGGAATATAGAGTAATTGTTAAAATACCAGTTTACAGGTATGGAATATGGCGTACCAAAACAAGGGAGGGGGGGGGGGGGGGGGGGGGGGGGGGGGGGGGGGTGACACCCTCAAAAAGTTGAATGGACGGAGTACAGCTCCACAAGCCTTGAAATAGGGTGTCTGTCATTTGCAGTGTAAGCAGAATGAGGTCCCCAGAGGGTGAATTTGGTGATGCTAGCCCGCTATGCGGGGTAGCATCACTAAATTCACCCTCTGGGGACCTCATACTGCAAATGACAGACACCCTATTTCAAGGCTTGAATAGAATATGGCATACCAAACAATGGGGGGGGGGGTGACACCCTCAAAAAGTTGAATGGACGGAGTACAGCTCCAATCAAATCAAAGAAGAAGAAAGGCCTACAAATAACGAGGGAAGAAATCCAGAGCTGCAATGATTTACATCCTGGTAAATTTATGCAAATCAGCATTTTAGTGTCGCAGTGCAATGCACATCATAGTGAAAATTTGAGGAACTGAAGTCTGTAAAAAATGTGCACTATTCAAGCCTTGAAATAGTGAGCCTGTCATTTGCAGAATGAGGTCCCCAGAGGGTGAATTTAGTGATGCTATCCCGCACAGCGGGCTAGCATCACCAAATTCACCCTCTGGGGGACCTCATTCTGCTTAGGCCTTAGCAGAATGAGGTTCCCAGAGGGTGAATTTGGTGACGCTAGCCCGCTGTGCGCGATAGCATCACTATATTCACCCTCTGGGAACCTCATTCTGCAAATGACAGGCTCACTATTTCAAGGCTTGGCACTATTTTATATCATATACTAACTGTATTTACGCCACTCAAGGTGTTTTTTCTGTTTTTCAGACCCAAATGCATGAATCCAAAACTTCACACACACAACCCTTTTATTCGTATTTAAAGTGATGTGAAACACTCCGTTGGGTGATCAAATAAAATTGGAGAATAATCTTGTTGTTATTTTCATGAATATTAATCCAAATTGACAACACACCACCATTCTTATATATCAACTAGCAGGGTTACCCGGCGTTGCCCAGGTTTATGTATGCTGTGGATATTTGTTGGGAATAGAGAATGCTCTTGCTTAAAGTGTTATACGTTTTCTCATAAATTGCATATTCAAATAGCATCACAAAACATGATTATTACAGTCATGGAATATAAGTAGTGGCTCACCTTGTCAATTGTCATTCTGTTTATCGCGATTAATCCGTACCACCAATAATGAAGTATTTATTTATTTACAACTGCGTATACATTAGCCGTTATATTATGATACATGAACATCATATACACATTAGTTCGATAAAAGATGATAATTGGGTTTTACCTATTGAGATGTATCAATCAATCTAGTGGGTTGGACTAAGATCTCGAGGACACCTGGCTATCATATCTCCATGAAGATACAGATGTTTCAAAGAAATTTCCAGGTGCTCCTCTGTCCGTGGTGCTATATGTTGACTAAATATTCTTAGTTTAAACGAAATGTTGCTGCGCACATATATCAGCTACATGTGCCAGGCACAGAGCGAGATTTTGAGTTGTTTATGTCAGTCGATGAGTCTGTTCTAAAACCATTGTCAGATGTCAGTATTGGTAGGATCCTGAAAAGTCTTGTGCTACTAACTGCATTTTCTTGTATATCAGAAGAAACTATATTTGACTGCACACTGTGACCACTATTTTTGAACAGGCCTTCCATATCTCTTGACAAATTGTAACTTTTTGTGGAAACTGTATTGAATGGAACAGACTAATTTTTTTTATTATATATATGCAATCCTCCGACGGTTCGAGGTCTCTCAGTTTGCACGAATATATGTATCTCTTCAATAGAATGATAAACATACGTTTAATGCTTCTTCTAGTTATCTCTTTTTGCTAGCTCATTGTGTGAATGCCTTGATTGCCATTCCCATATAAATATGACTGTTAAGAAGATATCATTATTAAAGTGACTTATGTAGGTCACCATGTGTCGGGATTGTGAAATGTGAACGCCCAACTACTTAAAATGATAATGGAGATGGCCTGGTGACTGTATATAACTTATATGTGGATATCGGCGAATATCAATATTATCAATGATAGTGCATATCTGCTCGCCATCCGTGACGCAAACGACACCAAATGTGATTTAATTCATGGTATATCATTAGAGAAAAACGTGTATGAATTTGGTTTATTAAATCAATTGTTGATGCAACGCTGACTCGAACAACGCCATATTGGGAAGGTGATTATGTATTCGTTTGGTGGAAATCAGCGACAAAACTATTTCACCATATTTTTTAAATTTCCCCTCCCACCAACAGCGTCATTTTAGAAATTTTTAACCCGCACCATTATCTTCCTTGTAAAAAGTTACCCCTCTTAGAACGTCTTGGTGCCATCTCGATTGTACCGCGTGAAGTTATATATAGAACGCACACAGACAGACAAAAAGACAGACAGACAGCAAGATTTTATTTCTTGTAATTGGTACTAAATATATTTTGTATCAGTTTTTGTGACCCTCCCGTCCCTATTTCGGACTCAAGCTGCACACACTAAGACGCATTAGAGATTAGAGATGCATATATATGAAATAGGTGAAAATTGGCGAGTATACAAATTCGTATCAAATTTAAGATACCCATAGGGCACCAATTTGGTCTATCTAAACCACACGATAAGATTCCTCGTATCACGGAGAAGAATATGTATCAATCTGGTGGAAATCGGCACTAAACATATAGATATAATTTTTTGTGTCCCTCTCATCTCTATACACCACTGACTCGAATGGCCCCACTTGTGACATCCTTAAACCACACGATTACACTCCTGATATCATGGAGATGATTGTTTATAAGTTTGGTGATAATCGGCGACAAAACAATTTTTTTTATCAAATTTGGTACCAATCCCTCCCCTCTCCATCTCTCACTCAAACGGCACCACTATGGCGTCTTTAAATCACGATTAGATTCCTCGTATCGTGGATAAAAACGTGTATCAATTTGGTGGAAATTTGCGCTAAAAACATTGTGCATCAATTTTTGTGCCCCTGTCCCTTTCAATTCAACCCTGACTCAAATGAGGCGCACATTTGACAGATAAAAGCCACACCATTAGACTCCTCATACCATGGGGATGATTTTGTATAAGTGTGGTGGCAATCGTCGACTTATTATCAAATTTAGTGCCCACCCCCTCCCAATCTCTCATCCAAAAACAACAATTTGGCGTTGTTAAATCGCACAATTAGATTCCTTGTATCATGAAGAAGAATATATATCAATTTGGTGGAAATCGGCGCTAAAATTAGTTTTATCAATTTTGGTGCCCCTCTCCCTTTCCGTTCATCCCTAACTCAAAAGACGCCACTTTTGACATATTTAAACCACACCGTTGGATTGTTCATATCATGGGGATGATTATATGTAAGTTTCGTGGCAATCGGCGACAGAAAAAAAAATCTACCCCCCCTTCCGGGCACCCCTGACGCGAACGGCGCGACTTTTGCCATATTTAAACCACGCCATTAGATTCCTCATATTATGGGGATGTATATATATAAGTTTGGTGGCAATCGGCGACAAATTTTTTCTGCCCCTCCCCCTTTTCTGCCCCTGACAACAACGGCGTCACTTTAGAAAATTCTAACCCCGACCATTATCTTTCTCGTAAAAAGCTACTCCTAATAGACCTCTTTGGCATCATCTAGATGGTCCCCTGTGAATTTCTATAGAACACAGACAGACAGATAGACAGACAGACAGACATTCGCAAATATAGATATAGATTGCCAAGCCAAAAAGCTAGGGGCCAATTTTTTGTAGCAAATCGGGATTTTTTGGGTGAAAATTATTTTTTTTTATAGCAATTTGCTAAATTGACAATCGGCAGAGCGAACCCTGGATTGAACAAACCCATTCCCAGTTCAGATTCCTGATACATTAGATATTTACAAACATGTGTTAACCCTTTCAGTGCCAGGTCCGATTTTTGTATCAACCCATATACCAATGCATTCTCTTATATATGCGAGTCGACCATAGGTCGCTTCGCATATATAAGAGAATACATTGGCCTAACAATTTTTCATCATTTGTTATTATTTTTTACAATTTTTTACAATTTTAATAATTTTTTCTTATATTCTTTAACAGAATTATTTTGTAGGTTTAGTGCCAGGGAATCTTACATTTTTCATGGGCATAAAAATTATTACTATGAATACTTGGTGATAGTTTTTAACATGCCCCTAAGGTTTTATCCAGTTTGTTTTTAAATTCGCTATAGCTTGCTTAAGCATACCCCAAAATTATTATTTTTTATTTTTTTTAGGGCCGATTTTACAGACCGTAAATTAGGGCCGATGAGATCGCCCCTGGCACTGAAAGGGTTAAAATGGTGAATAATGGCGATTTCAATCTCAGTCAAAATTGTCAAAAATCTGTCACTGATACTTGATTGGGTGATTTTAAAAAAAATAAATAAACACGGAATCAATCAACAAACTATTCATATACATCTGTTTGGCAAGCCTGAGTTTAATGTGCCTCTCATTTGCAGAATGAGGTCCCCAGAGGGTGAATTTAGTGACGCTATCCCGCATAGCGGGCTGGCATCACTAAATTCATCCTCTGGGGACCTTAATCTGCTTAGGCCTCATCTTCTCTGGAAAGTTTCTTTATAATTAAATTTCTATACAAACTTCTTTACATAGATTCTATTTCTTTTTTAGTTTAGTTTCTCTATGCCTCCAAATTAGCAGATGACACATTGCATAATCGAGGTTCTCAATGGGTGTACATCACAATATTCACCATTTGGGAACTTCAATCTGAGTCTATGTTTCCCATAGAGTTGATGCCCAAGTGGAATGAGGTCCCCAGAGGATGAATTTAGTGATGCTAGCCCACTATGTGGGATAGCGTCACTAAATTCACCCTCTGGGGACCTCATTCTGCAAATGACAGGCACACTAAACTAAGGCCACACAATATTGGCCACTGACAACTAAAATTATACCCGGAGCTAGTTGATGCCGAGATGGAATGCTGCATTGGCGTATGCCCCAGAAATATAAACAATTTATCTGAGTATCAGGTAATGGACTTTGCGTGGCCTTAGCAATTTTAACCCTTTCTTTACTAAATGGATTCTCCCAGTTAGTTAAAAAGTGGTCCACGGAATGATCTACTATTGATTTGGAGGGATGCACAGGTAATATAAGCAGACAACAGATAAATAAATGTACAGAAAGATACCTATTTATTAAGGGAAATGTTTAGATAATATGTTCAACAAATGACCTATGGTTGAACTTATTATCTGAACATTTCCTATGGGATAACTACTCATCAATGATGCTTTAGTATAGACATGGTTGAACTTATTATCTGAACATTTCCTATGGGATAACTACTCATCAATGATGCTTTAGTTTAGAATGGGTTAAACTTATTATCTGAACATTTCCTATGGGATAACTACTCATCAATGATGCTTTAGTGTAGAATGGGTTAAACTTATTATCTGAACATTTCCTATGGGATAATTACATATCAATGATGCTTTAGTTTAGAATGGGTTAAACTTATTATCTGAACATTTCCTATGGGATAACTACTCATCAATGATGCTTTAGTGTAGAATGGGTTAAACTTATTATCTGAACATTTCCTATGGGATAACTACTCATCAATGACACTTTAGTGTAGAATGGGTTAAACTAATTATGAGAACATTTCCTATGGGATAACTACTCATCAATGATGCTTTAGTATAGAATGGGTTAAACTTATTATCTGAACATTTCCTATGGGTAACTACTTGTCAATGGTGCTTTAATATAGAAAGGGTTAAACTTATTATCTGAACATTTCCTATGGGTAACTACTCGTCAATGGTGCTTTAATATAGAAAGTGTTTTTAAACAAGAAATAGTTCAGGATATTAAAGAACAAATAATGATGTCCTACAAATGCTCTAAATTCTAATAGAATCGAAAGACCGTGACTTGATGGGGTACCATCGGTGAAAGTATAGTCTTCTGCCTGTTAAAGATGCATAATCCAAAATAACTATTTCCTTGGCTTCAGAGGTAAAAACATATTTGATTCGAGTCAAGGAACTCACCCATCAAAGCTCAGAGTAATCAGATATTGAATTTTATATCTATTATTTTTCACCACGGATACTTTATAGTGGCCCAGTAAAAAGTCGACGAGAAGACGGTCTCGGACCAAATTGCGGATGAAGATTGATAACTCTAAAATCAAGTGGCTTTTTTGTGTCAGATATTTGACAAACCCACAAAATTTCTTTGAACAAAATGTTGAATTATTATTGAATTACTCGATTCTGATAACTGAAGCAGCATTTCAAAAAAAAAAATTGTTATCTGACGATATGGGGACCATCAAATCAGATTGATTACCTTTTACATTTATTATACCAGTACATGAATTATGCATCACAATAGATCCACGACAAATAATGCATTGAATGATCAAGTGGGAATTGTGATTGATCAGAATGCTGTATCAATGCAGCCCTTGTGACATCTGGTGAGGACACATCAATATAATAGCCTGGTTTACAAACATTTTAGTGGTATAAATTAGGGAAAGATATTTGTTGCTGCCCAAATAATCAACAAACAGTAGAACTGTACATGAAATTAAAAAAAAAATTTGTTTTAAATATCCTAAGTTAAGTCTTCCCATAATACAAATTAATGGAAAATATGGGGAAAGCAAAAGAAGAGACTCTGTCATCACCTATTATTTTAAACAAGATATTTCATATATTAGTCAATACACATGTATGAACATAAATTAATTAATAAAAACTTTTATTCCACTCCTATGTGCGATTTCCATTGAAAACGCTGTTAATTAAAAATGGTAATGTCACTAGTGAATTATGTCATTTCCCGTGAGTCAATGACGTTACGTCGCTTACCGATCTAGACTGAATATTTTATGGTTGATCTTTCTCCTCATCGGGACTTTCATGCATTAATTCTGTGGGTTTTTAACCCTTTACCCAACAGAACGGCCCTGTGCCAATGCATTCTCTTATATATGCGAGTCGACCATAGGTCGCCTTGCATATATAAGAGAATGCATTGGCACAGGGCATAACTGTAACTATCACAATGTGGTCAAGGAGCCGGTTCCAATGATATCCATATTTGTATGGTTCTATTGAGACAGACCGAAGATATTTTAGGCTGTTGAAGCTTTATTTGGCCGGTTTTGGCCGGTTTGTTGGGTAAAGGGTTAATCATATTTGGCAAACCAAATTGGTGCAGAAGTGTAATAAATAGAGTAATCAATTTAGTTCCGAGAATTACGTTCTATAATTCACTCGAGGCGAGAGACGTTTGGGTAAGAAACTTGTGTGCTAAAGCGCACTTGTTTCTTACCGACGTCTCTCCCCTCTCGTGAATTATTTAATGTAATTCTCGGAACCAATTGATTACTCTCTATATATTCTATTAAAATATGGTCATTAACCCTTCCATGACTGGAGCTTCCTGTAAGTTTGCGAAAACCCTGTGCCAATGCATTCTCTTATATATACGAGTCTCACATTGAGAACATTGTATATATAAGAAAATACATTGGCCTAACAATATTTACCTTGACCTTTAAAGCCAGTGCATTCTCTTAAATATGCGAGGCTCCCAATTGGAGACTCGCAGATATAAGAGATTGCACTGGCACATGATCTTTAATGCTGCTCCAGCGCAGCTCCCATCACGAAAAAGATAAAGGTTGTAAATTGGTTTGTAAATCAGGCTATTAAATAGCTGTTACCTAATGAACATATTATGATATCACGTTACGTAATGAACATACGATATCACATTTCGTAATGAACATACAATGCTATCATGTTATGTAATGAACATACAATGATATCACGTTATGTAATGAACATACGATATCACATTACATAATGAACAAACGATGATATCACTTCCATATACTGAATCCTGGTTGTGGGTTAGGTGACCGTCTTATGGACTCATGTCCATCGTTGTCAGGTAAGACGTCGCCTGTGATAGCCGCCTGGAGGTAAGGATCACTATCATACTTCATATCTTGACTAGGTTCTGTATCATAATTAGCCTATAAAAATAAAAATTATTAATTAGTGTGTTTTATATACCTCATTCGTATTTAAATATAAGTGCATGGGGTGTACAATTTTATAATTTTTTATAATTTTTTTACTGACATGAAAAACGTAAGATTCCCTGGCCTAAACCTACAAAATACGCCTGTTAAAGAATATAAGAAACAATTATTAAAATTGTAAAAAAATTGTAAAACATAATAACAAATGATGAAAAATTGTTAGGCCAATGCATTCTCTTATATATGCGAGGCGACCTATGGTCGACTCGCATATATAAGAGAATGCATTGGCACAGGGTATATGGGTTGGTTGATACAAAAAATCGGACCTGGCATTCAAAGGGTTAATAAATCCAGCCATTTATAGGGCTAACTCTTATTATACTGAACATAATATATGCAATAAATGAATGAATTTGAGCCAGGGGTGAGTGCAAGATACGCTCGTGTGCTCTATGAATGATGTAAACAACATGGTAATTATAATGAAACTGAGTTTATTGTTCTAGCCATTAATTCATTTTCATTATAATTACCATGTTGTTTACATCACCACTAATTCTCCCTTGTTCCACCAGCTCATGCCTTCTGTTTAGAAAATATTGCAGAGATAATAGTTTAAATAAGTTGAGACTCACCAATTCAATACCATACATCATTCTATCTTTCTGTTTTGACGTCAGGAAAGCATCCTAAAATTGTAAAACAATCTGGTTAGTGAATTTAAAACAATCTGGTTAGTGAATTTTAGCATCATTCCTGCAGAAAGTTAACCCTTACTATACTAAATACTTAGTTGATGAGTACAGTAATGCTCTAAATAATCGACTCCTTAACCACAGCAGAATTATGGGTAACTTTTCAGGATTTAGTTGGAAATATGGCTTGTTGCCATTCATAATTCTGCTGTGGTTAAGGAGTCGATTATTTAGAGCATTACTGTAATTATCCATTAGGAAATGTTCAGATAATAAATTCAACAAACAACCAAATGTCGTTTGTTGACCAAAATTCTTATGTTGAACATATTATCGGAACATTTCCCTCCAATAACTAGAACTCCTTCTGCACTTTTATTATCTGTTGTCGGCTTATTGTTCCTGAACACCCCTCCAGATGATTAACCCTTTCAGTGCCAAGTCCGATTTTGTTAAGGGTTAATAGACCATTCCAAGGTATACTATTTACGGAGTGGAAGAAAACATTAAGCATAGAAAGGGTTAAAATTATTTCTTTTTTTTGGTGGAGAAATGAATGTGCACATGTCAAATTTCACTATGAATCCAATGCACAAAGAAAGCACCCAGATCTGGTAAGCATGCAACTATCATACTTGAAATTATCAAGTCGTCCTCCTTATGTGTGGAACACTGATACATGCTTATTTTGGAATCGAACTTGCTTCAACATCGCTACACAGCTTATGATATCCTACTGTGCTATGAAACTTACTGACTGAGCCTCTGGGAAACCTGAACACTTCTGGAGTAGATAAATTTTCTTTTGTGCCAGACTCCATGTGACATGTGCTATCCCGAATAAAAGTGCCGATTGGTTGAAGAAAACTTCAGATCGAAAGTGGTTACCCCCCCCTCATCAAAGGCCGTTTTTTGCACTCAAGCACTAATTCTTATGACAATCCTTGAAATAACGTCATACACAAACTTTGCTATTGTATGGACAAAACTTCCATGGAAATCATGAAATGGGCGTTAAATTATTTGATCAGTTTGGGTTGAGTGTGAATATAAAATATATATAGGGTGTTCATTTTGCCCTGGAAGTGCATGGGGTGTAGAGTTGAAGGAGTATGCATGTATTCAAAGACGGCTAAGGGATGCAGGTATAATTGTCGGTGCTAACAACTTTTTTTAAAGATAGCATGTCTAATGTATTGACTGAGACTAATAATATAAATTATAACTTGTTCATGTCAGTACATATCAGAAAGTAATAAAGTACATTTATAAACCCGTCATTTTCGCCTCTAGTATTTAATAAACATGCAGCCCCGAATAAACATGCAGAGGATCAATTATAAGATAATAACTCATGTTTCCTGAGGATATCTATGGCATGGCTAAATACATATCCGAGCTGTTAAATCAATGTATAACAAGAAATTGCACCTCAAGTATTGGCATACCCCCACATTGCCAAATTGGCAGGACGGATATCAAATTTAACCCTTTCAGTGCCAAGTCCGATTTTTGTATCAACCCATATTTCCTTGATCATTTTTCAAATTTATTGATTATAATAATGTGATACATTGATGTAAAGAGCTCTTAGAGCTCTTTCCATCAATGTATCACATTATTATAATCAATAAATTTGAAAAATGATCAAGGAAATATGGGTTGATACAAAAATCGGACTTGGCACTGAAAGGGTTAAAGTAAGCTAAGAAGGATAACTCACAAACAGAAAATAAATTGTGCACTCTTTTTCAAGCAATCGTGATCCTCCATACTAAAATCTTTCAGATCCGATAACCAAAGGTTGAGATATATATGTCTGGATGGAAGGACTGCCGGATGTACCCTCCAAAGATACAATACAATTCAATCCAGTGTCTAGTTAGTACAATTAAGCATTGTGGGTCGCACATCAATGACTTAAAAAGTCATGTTAACAGGGATATCCAAATGAATAAATGTGTATAAATGGTGGTGGTGCCTACATGTATATGTGTGGGTGGAATTACAAAATTTAACAACAACCAATCCATAGGCAGGGTTCGCGCTACCACTTGCCAAATTTGCCAATGGCAAAAATAATTCAAATTTGGCAAAAAATCATCAAGCAATTTGAAAAATATTGGTCAATCATTACCATTCATTTCAGGAACTCTTACAACATAATTATATTAGTGGTGTGTTATAAGGTTTAGGGAAAGTTAACACCTTTATTAAGATGCAGTTAATCTCGTAGCATTAGTACTGATGGTTGTAGGGATTACTAATCCTCCTGTGATGTGCCCTTCTGATGAAGCAACCCTTCTATTTCATTGTATCGTTCGGTGATTGGCTTACTGTTGTATGATAAACCACAACAGAGATGCGAGTATAATTAATTATCAACTAACTGTTTTTCTATCGATATCAAAAGTCGTTCAAACCGCATTTGGCAAATTCTAAAATAATTTGGCAAAAAATATTTTCATTTGGCAAATTATTTGGCAAAAGTAAATTTCGGTCCAGCGCGGACCCTGTCCATAGGAACATCTCGGTCCAGCGCGGACCCTGTCCATAGGAACATCTCGGTCCAGCGCGGACCCTGTCCATAGGAACATCTCGGTCCAGCACGGACCCTGTCCATAGGAACATTTCGGTCCAGCGAGGACCCTGTCCATAGGAACATTTCGGTCCAGCACGGACCCTGTCCATAGGAACATCTCAGTCCAGCGCGGACCCTGTCCATAGGAACATCTCGGTCCAGCGCGGACCCTGTCCATAGGAACATCTCGGTCCAGCACGGACCCTGTCCATAGGAACATCTCGGTCCAGCACGGACCCTGTCCATAGGAACATCTCGGTCCAGCACGGACCCTGTCCATAGGAACATCTCGGTCCAGCGTGGACCCTGTCCATAGGAACATCTCGGTCCAGCGCGGACCCTGTCCATAGGAACATCTCGGTCCAGCACGGACCCTGTCCATAGGAACATCTCGGTCCAGCGCGGACCCTGTCCATAGGAACATCTCGGTCCAGCGCGGACCCTGTCCATAGGAACATTTCGGTCCAGCGCGGACCCTGTCCATAGGAACATTTCGGTCCAGCGCGGACCCTGTCCATAGGAACATCTCGGTCCAGCGCGGACCCTGTCCATAGGAACATCTCGGTCCAGCGCGAACCCTGTCCATAGGAACATCTCGGTCCAGCGCGGACCCTGTCCATAGGAACATCTCGGTCCAGCGCGGACCCTGTCCATAGGAACATCTCGGTCCAGCACGGACCCTGTCCATAGGAACATCTCGGTCCAGCGCGGACCCTGTCCATAGGAACATCTCGGTCCAGCGCGGACCCTGTCCATAGGAACATCTCGGTCCAGCGCGGACCCTGTCCATAGGAACATCTCGGTCCAGCGCGGACCCTGTCCATAGGAACATCTCGGTCCAGCGCGGACCCTGTCCATAGGAACATCTCGGTCCAGCGCGGACCCTGTCCATAGGAACATCTCGGTCCAGCGCGGACCCTGTCCATAGGAACATCTCGGTCCAGCACGGACCCTGTCCATAGGAACATCTCGGTCCAGCGCGGACCCTGTCCATAGGAACATCTCGGTCCAGCGCGGACCCTGTCCATAGGAACATCTCACACAATCATGATGGATGTTGATGTTTAATTTTTCTTGTGGTCTGAAAAATTATTTTTCCCCAGACACCACAGAATGATTTAAAACCACACAATACTTAATATAACAGAGATGAAAAATTGCATTCAGGGCTGCACCCCACAATTCAAATTCACCCCAAATTATATTCTTGGCTGCATACCCCACAATGTAGCTCTGGTGTGAGAGGACGATGGATGATCAAATTCAATCCAGTACTCACCCCCCATTTTACTTCGAAAAGTGGGCATAATTAATTGACTTTGTTATACACTTGTATCATATTATGTAGTTTGAATGATTAATTATAAATTCTTAATTTATATATGTTATCGCTACAACATGCAACAGACTACTGGTAGCTTGAGATTGCATCATTTCCATGTTATTTCTGCTGAGGTACACTTTTACTAGAGAACAGAGCAAATCAAATAAAAGTGCAGACACAAATAAGCAATGTGTAGCAATCCTGAGTTTAGTGTGCCTTTCATTTACAGAATGAGGTCCCCAGAGGGTGAATTTCGTGACACTATCCTGCGCAGCAGGCTAGTATCACCAAATTCTCCCTCTTGGGACCTCATTCTGCATGGCCTCATCTGCTATGGGAGAATAGACTCAGATTGAAGTTCCCAAATGGTGAATATTGTGATGTACACCCATTGGGAACCTCGATTATGCAATGTGTTGTCTGCCAACTTGGGGATATAGAGAAACTAAACTAAAAAATAAATAGAATCTATGTGAAGAAGTTTCTATAGAAATTTGATAATAAAGAAACTTTTCAGAGAAGATGAGGCCTAAGCAGAATGAGGCTATCACTAAAATCACCCACTGGGGACCTCATTCAGCAAATGACAGGCACACTAAACTCAGACTTGATGTGTTGGGTGGATACAATCTATGAAATTAATAAAGGTTTAAACACATTTATTTGTAACACTGAAGAACAAATAATAGTTCTGTGTTGCCAGGTGTACTTACGTCCTCCTGTATGAAAGCATGGAAAATATGAAAAATATCATGAAGTTTGTACGAAGGTAATGAAAATATGAAAAATATCATGAAGTTTGTATGAAGGTAATGAAAATCATGAAGTTTGTATGAAGGTAATGAAAATATGAAAAACATGAAGTTTGTATGAAGGTAATGAAAAAATGAAAAACATGAAGGTAATGAAAATATGAAAAACATGAAGTTTGTATGAAGGTAATGAAAATATGAAAAACATGAAGGTAATGAAAATATAAAAAACATGAAGTTTGTATGAAGGTAATGAAAATATGAAAAACATGAAGTTTGTATGAAGGTAATGAATATATGAAAAACATGAAGTTTGTATGAAGGTAATGAAAATATGAAAAACATGAAGTTTGTATGAAGGTAATGAAAATATGAAAATTAGGCCCCTGCGAATAGTAAGTTTTTTATCGAATTGAATTTCGAACCAAATAGCTCCCCAAAAAATTTGAAAACAAATCGAATATCGAATAGATTATTTCATAATCTTGCTCGCCGAAATGATGAGATAAAGATATGTTAAAGGTACGGTTGGCCTTGGCGGTGGGTATCCTGTGAAAATATTTCCACCCGTCAAAAACCGCCACAAACAGAAAGAACATCAAAATGTAGACAGACTTTGTCCGTATACAAATAAGATATATCGCATAAACAGCAGCCCTTTTAATTCAGATTGTTTGGCTTCGGCAATCTGCTACGGCAACCCTTTACCGTGGCCCAGTTTGCTTCAGCAAATGGCTTCGGCATTGCCGATTGCCGTAGCCAATTATGAGGGCTGTAAACAGTATGTTATTGTCATATTTTCGACCATTGTTATGTAAACAGAAGCCTAAAAAGTTACTTTTCTGGTGTTTGTTTATATTATGATGGTAAACATAAAGAGCGTTCTTTGTGGATTAATTCCTGAAATGGAACGAATAAAGAGCGTTTATGCCATTTGTGTGTGATTAGCCAGCAGCATTGTGTTGTCTTCTGTAACACAATCAGGCTCTTGCTAAGGTAAAATATAGTAAATCTTTATGATAACATGCTGTTTACGCGATGGTCATGGTATTATATGAACGAAACTGTATGCGTTTTTATGTTTTTTTGTTTACGGTGATTGGAACAAATATGAATATTTTCGACAACTAAGGCCTCATGTGCCTTTAACCGATTTCGTCTGTATGTCAGAATTATCTATTAAATAAAACACGTTGTCATCTATTTTGTGAATGGTGGATCGACAATTAAAGACACAATTATTCAATATATAACAAACAATTAGGAAAATATATAACAAACAATTAGGAAAATACACTCTTTGTGTGTCGTAAATAAAAACTTCCACATCGTTTCAAAATGCGGAATAGGAGATGGACCATTGCAGAATAATGCTATCACGACTTTCTCAACTATAAAACAGGGGTTTTATTAAAGGACATTGACCTGCACTTTCGCGAATGACATTATAAATGCCACTGCAAGTAAAAACTGAGCAAACACAATAATTATCAGAAAGATAAAGTATACATGTATATGTACATGTATATCTAATAGTGTATATGCGCAGTCACGTGGCCTACAGTTCAACAGAATTGTGAAGTATTTTTACGTCAATCTCCAATTGAATGTCCATGGAATAATTTATGACTATATAAATATATTCGCGGTCGCGAAACAAGAGGGTTAAAACAGTTCAAGTTAACTTAAAATGACAAATTGTGACTTGCTAGTGTATCTACTTTTATACTTCGCATTAGTTGTGAAGTTCAAATATAACAGATAAATGCATTATGTTCGCGTTCACTGGGTTGGTGTATTCGAAATTTCTATTCGTTGCTTCAAAGTCGAATCGAATATAAATCGAATATCACTGTCGAATCGAATAACAAAACGAATATCGAATATTCGCAGGGGCCTAATGAAAATCATAATACGGTTTGTATGAAGGTAATGAAAATATGAAAAACATCATGAAGTGTGTACGAAGGTAATAATAATATGAAAAACATCATGAAACTTGTTAATGGAAAGGTGGATTTTATTAACCCAGTTGTAAACTACATTTTTCATTTATAAAGGGACATCAAATTGAATTTTAAGTTTGGATGTTTAAGGTCGGAAGAGGTTGGGATGGATTTTTAGGGTAGGTAGGGACAACACAAACAGTGTCTTTATTGTTAAGCCTAACACCACCGAAAGTAATGATAATAGTGAAGCATTACATTTTACAGTAATGGTAATGAATTACTTTTCATTTTCAAAGTAATTGTAATGGTAATTGCAATATGGAAAACAGGACCAGGGTTCACGCTGGACCGAAATTTACTTTTGCCAAATAATTTGCCAAATGAAATTATTTTTTGCCAAATTTGTTTAGAATTTGCCAAATTCGTTTAGAATTTGCCAACTATTATCACCGATAGTGTCATTTTCTGCAACCTTGATTGAGTCTTATGTTTCGACACGCGTGGTTTGATATCGATAGAAAAGCAGTTAGTTAATGATTATAATCTCATCTCTATTGTGGTTTATCATATATGCCATCAACGTCGTTTTTCGGTTGATCTATGAGCCTATAGATCGATAAGTAGACGAATAACATACTGTATAATTCCCCGAAGCGGATTATACTAAGTATGTTTATTCGTCTACTGATCGATCTATAGGTTCATAGATCAACCGAAAAACGACGTTGATGGCTTATAATTACAACGATAACACTTTATTTTCAACTATCTACTATTAATCCATCTCAGATAATTAATTGCCAAAACAGGATTTTCCGTTGGACAATCTCCGAATTTGATATAAATTGGCCGAAATTGTCAATGATCAACTTCACCAAGCAAACTTTCAGAAAATAAATATTTACACCTCAACTTCAATTTTCAGCAATGAACTATCCATGATAACAAAAATTACTTGTTTGGCTACGATTTACGTTTAAAATTACTCAATAACAACCCAACAACTATCAACACACACAGAGTCGAATCCGAAGTGATTGATAGCGATCTCCGGTAAATTATTAACACCAGCCCCGAGCCCGATGGCCGATGTAATTTGTAAACAAATGCCCTGATCACATCTGATGTTCTCGTGACAAATGCCATGTCATTACCATTGTTATGAAGCAGATAAATGTTAATAGGGTTGTAATCGGGTAACACATTTTATCCATGTTTATCAGCATGTTGATCACTCTGATTCATGATAATTTGTGTTCACAGTAATTATCTTGTGATGCTACCCTGCTAAAATTTCGAAAATTAATATAAAATGCGGCACAAACTATCGAGCGTTACAAAAACATGAATACAGCTGAAATTAGCAGACATATGTATAGTATAGTGTCCGTAAGAAGCCAAAACATGCAATATAGACATCAACTACTTTTTCAAATGTTTCCAGCATTGAGTTTTCGAGTTGTTTTTTCACTGAAATTCTAATGGAATTCTCGTTCCACGCTTTCACGTCATCCGGGGACGTCGTGTGGGGAGACGGTTATAGACCCATTTTTCTTAACGTGTCACTACGCGATGTGACTCGTCTACTGCAACATCTATGCACTGATAGAGCAGGTCACGCGGTAGCTCTCGACCAATCAAATGCCCGCATTTCGACGAAAAGAAAGTAGTTGTAATTATACAACAATAAACCAATCGCCGAACAATACAATGGTAGAAGCGTTGCTTCATCAGAAGGGAGCACCGCAAGAGGATTAGCTATGTAAACCCCACCATCACAATAAATACGGGTAATCACTCCATCCATCGATACTAATTAACTGCATCTTAATGTAGGTATTAACTTTACCGAAACCATATAAAACACAACCATATAAAACCATATAAAACCATATAAAACCATATAAAACACAACTAATATAATTCCATTGTAATAATTTATTAAAATGAATGGTATTAATTGACCGATATTTTTCAACTTTATTGAGGAATTAAAAAGTGACTTGCCAAAACTTTTGCCAAATGAAAATATTTTATGCCAAATGTGATTTATTTTTGCCATTGGCAAATTTGGCAAGTGGCAGCGCGAACTCTATCTGAACAGCACCCATTCCTGATATGTAGTTCACCTATTTCTGATATGTAGTTCACCCAATTTTCTCATATATGAAAATCTATGACCAGCTCAAATTATGAAGACACCCATCAAATTTATCTCTTCATTTTACCTACAATTGGCCCAATCACCCTTTGTGAAAAAGTTAACACCATGGATAAGGTGAACAGGGCGAGGACTACGGACCATACAAGCAGACTTCATTTTTACTATGTATATGACATATTCTTCAAGAAGGTTTGATAAATATTCTGATTATGGCAACATAAATATCTTAATCAAATGTTTTTATTATAGGAAATTTATATGTATAACCTGACAGAGGAATACAGAGAAAACTGACCTTCCTTATTACTCCTTTGTCAATCAATTTGTTTCTCGATGTCCTCTTCAACTCCATAACGGCAAAGTGTGGCCAAATTTTATCAGAAGCTGAAGCAAAATCTGCGGGTGTTCTGAAACATGGCAAAAAATAGTAAAATTGAATTCTTTCACATTGCACACAAAATGTCAGACCAACATGCATCCAGAGAAAGTATCTTTATTATCAAATTAAAAAGCTTCTTAAAGGCCCACATAATTTTCGAACTCTCAGATCACATATGCCATATTATATACCATTTGAAAGAGGAAGCTCCAAAACATTGTATTATCAACTTATCCAGTGTAATAAACTGTGAACATCTAGTTTTTGAGTTACCAACGTGTTTTTGTGCTTAAGTTTCATCTGGATTCAAGTGCAAAGTGTATTATTTTCAATGGAGGGGAATAACTCTATATCTTAAATATATGAGTTATTCCCCTTCCATTGAAAGTTTTTAGTTTGAATTCTATTACATTCTCGGAGCCATAATGGGGGGGGGGGGGGTCTTTCTATTATTTCAGCTGTTTTCTATTTGTCTATGGGCACCTTCTGAGACACAGACATTTCAAATGGTGATGAATTATAGTATTTTAATCATATTTTATGGCATAGATTGTTATTAAAACCGTATATCATGGCACTATACAAATAATAATCGGTGCCTTTAATTTCTTTAGAATGTATATTTTTCTGTTTTAGTTTAGTTTCTCTATACCCACAAATTGCATAATTGAGGTGCCCACAATGGGTGCACATCACCATCTGCAAACTTAAATCTGAGTTTTTAGGTCTCCTATAGCAGATGAGGTCATGCAGAATGAGGTCCCAAGAGGATGAATGTGGTGATGCTACATGTAGCTCACTGAGCAGGGTAGCATCACTAAATTTACCCTCTGGGGACCTCATTCTGTGAATGTCCAGCACCATATTCTCAGGCTTGATCAGAACATCTACAACTTATTTCCTGCTATAATATCGCGATGTGGTTAGGCTTCCAACGCAAACCTTATTATTTATGCATATTAACTTAGACACTAACCTGCCCTCAGAGTCTGGTAGCTCCGGTTGTGCTCCGGCTTCCAACAACACCATAACGACCTGTATAATAGAAGACAGTCTTAGACCAATGGTTTACAGCAGACTGCATGCAGGGTTTACCTCCCTTGATGACTAGGAAACTCACATGCAGGATTTACCTCCCTTGATGACTTGGAAACTCACATGCCGTGTTTACCTCCCTTGATGACTAGGAAACTCATATGCAGGGTTTACCTCCCTTGATGACTTGGAAACTCACATGTAGGATTTACCTCCCTTGATGACTTGGTAACTCACATGCAGGGTTTATCTCCCTTGATGACTTGGTAACTCACATGCAGGGTTT
Source organism: Siphonodentalium dalli (assembly GCA_032622095.1). Taxonomy (NCBI): domain Eukaryota; kingdom Metazoa; phylum Mollusca; class Scaphopoda; order Gadilida; family Siphonodentaliidae; genus Siphonodentalium; species Siphonodentalium dalli. The sequence continues at coordinate 15,419,376 of CP136062.1, forward strand.
ATCTCCCTTGATGACTTGGAAACTCACATGCAGGGTTTACCTCCCTTGATGACTTGGAAACTCACATGCAGGGTTTACCTCCCTTGATGACTTGGAAACTCACATGCAGGGTTTACCTCCCTTGATGACTTGGAAACTCACATGCAGGGTTTACCTCCCTTGATGACTTGGAAACTCACATGCAGGGTTTACCTCCCTTGATGACTTGGAAACTCACATGCAGGGTTTACCTCCCTTGATGACTAGGAAACTCACATGCATGGTTTACCTCCCTTGATGACTTGGTAACTCACATGCAGGGTTTATCTCCCTTGATGACTTGGTAACTCACATGCAGGGTTTACCTCCCTTGATGACTTGGAAACTCACATGCAGGGTTTACCTCTCTTGATGACTTGGAAACTCACATGCAGGGTTTACCTCCCTTGATGACTTGGAAACTCACATGCAGGGTTTACCTCCCTTGATGACTTGGAAACTCACATGCAGGGTTTACCTCCCTTGATGACTAGGAAACTCACACGCAGGGTTTACCTCCCTTGATGACTTGGAAACTCACATGTAGGATTTACCTCCCTTGATGACTTGGTAACTCACATGCAGGGTTTATCTCCCTTGATGACTTGGAAACTCACATGCAGGGTTTACCTCCCTTGATGACTTGGAAACTCATATGCAGGGTTTACCTCCCTTGATGACTTGGAAACTCACATGCAGGGTTTACCTCCCTTGATGACTTGGAAACTCACATGCAGGGTTTACCTCCCTTGATGACTTGGAAACTCACATGCAGGGTTTACCTCCCTTGATGACTAGGAAACTCACATGCAGGGTTTACCTCCCTTGATGACTAGGAAACTCACATGCAGGGTTTACCTCCCTTGATGACTAGGAAACTCACACGCAGGGTTTACCTCCCTTGATGACTTGGAAACTCACATGTAGGATTTACCTCCCTTGATGACTTGGTAACTCACATGCAGGGTTTATCTCCCTTGATGACTAGGAAACTCACATGCAGGGTTTACCTCCCTTGATGACTAGGAAACTCACATGCAGGGTTTACCTCCCTTGATGACTAGGAAACTCACACGCAGGGTTTACCTCCCTTGATGACTTGGAAACTCACATGTAGGATTTACCTCCCTTGATGACTTGGTAACTCACATGCAGGGTTTATCTCCCTTGATGACTTGGAAACTCACATGCAGGGTTTACCTCCCTTGATGACTTGGCAACTCATATGCAGGGTTTACCTCCCTTGATGACTAGGAAACTCACATGCAGGGTTTACCTCCCTTGATGACTTGGAAACTCACATGCAGGGTTTACCTCCCTTGATGACTTGGAAACTCACATGCAGGGTTTATCTCCCTTGATGACTTGGAAACTCACATGCAGGGTTTACCTCCCTTGATGACTTGGCAACTCATATGCAGGGTTTACCTCCCTTGATGACTAGGAAACTCACATGCAGGGTTTACCTCCCTTGATGACTTGGAAACTCACATGCAGGGTTTACCTCCCTTGATGACTTGGAAACTCACATGCAGGGTTTACCTCCCTTGATGACTTGGAAACTCACATGCAGGGTTTATCTCCCTTGATGACTTGGAAACTCACATGCAGGGTTTACCTCCCTTGTTGACTAGGAAACTCACATGCAGAGTTTACCTCCCTTGATGACTTGGAAACTCACATGCAGGGTTTACATCCCTTGATGACTTGGAAACTCACATGCAGGGTTTACCTCCCTTGATGACTTGGAAACTCACATGCAGGGTTTACCTCCCTTGATGACTTGGAAACTCACATGCAGGGTTTACCTCCCTTGATGACTTGGAAACTCACATGCAGGGTTTACCTCCCTTGATGACTAGGAAACTCACATGCAGAGTTTACCTCCCTTGCTGACTTGGAAACTCACATGCAGGGTTTACCTCCCTTGATGACTTGGAAACTCACATGCAGGGTTTACCTCCCTTGATGACTTGGAAACTCACATGCAGGGTTTACCTCCCTTGATGACTTGGAAACTCACATGCAGGGTTTACCTCCCTTGATGACTAGGAAACTCACATGCAGAGTTTACCTCCCTTGATGACTTGGAAACTCACATGCAGAGTTTACCTCCCTTGATGACTTGGAAACTCACATGCAGGGTTTACCTCCCTTGATGACTTGGAAACTCACATGCAGGGTTTACCTCCCTTGATGACTTGGAAACTCACATGCAGGGTTTACCTCCCTTGCTGACTTGGAAACTCACATGCAGGGTTTATCTCCCTTGATGACTAGGAAACTCACATGCAGGGTTTACCTCCCTTGATGACTAGGAAACTCACATGCAGGGTTTACCTCCCTTGATGACTTGGAAACTCACATGCAGGGTTTATCTCCCTTGATGACTTGGAAACTCACATGCAGAGTTTACCTCCCTTGATGACTTGGAAACTCACATGCAGGATTTACCTCCCTTGATGACTCGACAACTCACATGCAGGGTTTACCTCCCTTGATGACTTGGAAACTCACATGCAGAGTTTACCTCCCTTGTTGACTTGGAAACTCACATGCAGGGTTTACCTCCCTTGATGACTAGGAAACTCACATGCAGAGTTTACCTCCCTTGTTGACTAGGAAACTCACATGCAGGGTTTACCTCCCTTGATGACTTGGAAACTCACATGCAGGGTTTATCTCCCTTGATGACTTGGAAACTCACATGCAGGGTTTACCTCCCTTGATGACTTGGAAACTCACATGCAGGGTTTATCTCCCTTGATGACTTGGAAACTCACATGCAGGGTTTACCTCCCTTGATGACTTGGAAACTCACATGCAGGGTTTATCTCCCTTGATGACTTGGAAACTCACATGCAGGGTTTACCTCCCTTGATGACTCGGCAACTCACATGCAGGATTTACCTCCCTTGATGACTTGGAAACTCACATGCAGGATTTATCTCCCTTGATGACTTGGAAACTCACATGCAGGGTTTATCTCCCTTGATGACTTGGAAACTCACATGCAGGGTTTACCTCCCTTGATGACTTTGAAACTCACATGCAGAGTTTACCTCCCTTGATGACTTGGAAACTCACATGCAGGGTTTACCTCCCTTGATGACTTGGAAACTCACATGCAGGATTTACCTCCCTTGATGACTAGGAAACTCACATGCAGGGTTTATCTCCCTTGATGACTTGGAAACTCACATGCAGGGTTTACCTCCCTTGATGACTTGGAAACTCACATGCAGGGTTTACCTCCCTTGATGACTAGGAAACTCACATGCAGGGTTTACCTCCCTTGATGACTTGGAAACTCACATGCAGGGTTTACCTCCCTTGATGACTAGAAACTCACATGTAGGGTTTACCTCCCTTGATGACTTGGAAACTCACATGCAGGGTTTACCTCCCTTGGTGACTTGGAAACTCACATGCAGGGTTTACCTCCCTTGATGACTTGGAAACTCACATGCAGGGTTTACCTCCCTTGATGACTAGAAACTCACAAGTAGGATTTACCTCCCTTGATGACTTGGAAACTCACATGCAGGATTTATCTCCCTTGGTGACTTGGAAACTCACATGCAGGGTTTACCTCCCTTGATGACTTGGAAACTCACATGCAGGGTTTACCTCCCTTGATGACTTGGAAACTCACATGTAGGGTTTACCTCCCTTGATGACTTGGAAACTCACATGCAGGGTTTACCTCCCTTGATGACTTGGAAACTCACATGCCGTGTTTACCTCCCTTGATGACTTGGAAACTCACATGCCGTGTTTACCTCCCTTGATGACTTGGAAACTCACATGCAGGGTTTACCTCCCTTGATGACTAGGAAACTCACATGCAGGGTTTATCTCCCTTGATGACTAGGAAACTCACATGCAGGGTTTATCTCCCTTGATGACTAGGAAACTCACATGCAGGGTTTACCTCCCTTGATGACTTGGAAACTCACATGCCGTGTTTACCTCCCTTGATGACTTGGAAACTCACATGTAGGGTTTATCTCCCTTGATGACTTGGAAACTCACATGCAGGATTTACCTCCCTTGATGACTTGGAAACTCACATGCAGGGTTTACCTCCCTTGATGACTTGGAAACTCACATGCAGGGTTTATCTCCCTTGATGACTTGGAAACTCACATGCAGGGTTTACCTCCCTTGATGACTTGGAAACTCACATGCAGGGTTTACCTCCCTTGATGACTTGGAAACTCACATGCAGGGTTTACCTCCCTTGATGACTTGGAAACTCACATGCAGGGTTTACCTCCCTTGATGACTTGGAAACTCACATGCAGGGTTTACCTCCCTTGATGACTTGGTAACTCACATGCAGGGTTTACCTCCCTTGATGACTAGAAACTCACATGCAGGGTTTACCTCCCTTGATGACTTGGTAACTCACATGCAGGGTTTACCTCCCTTGATGACTAGAAACTCACATGCAGGGTTTACCTCCCTTGATGACTTGGAAACTCACATGCAGGGTTTACCTCCCTTGATGACTTGGAAACTCACATGCAGGGTTTACCTCCCTTGATGACTTGGTAACTCACATGCAGGGTTTACCTCCCTTGATGACTTGGAAACTCACATGCAGGGTTTACCTCCCTTGATGACTTGGAAACTCACATGCAGGGTTTACCTCCCTTGATGACTTGGTAACTCACATGCAGGGTTTACCTCCCTTGATGACTTGGAAACTCACATGCAGGGTTTACCTCCCTTGATGACTTGGAAACTCACATGCAGGGTTTACCTCCCTTGATGACTAGGAAACTCACATGCAGGGTTTACCTCCCTTGATGACTTGGAAACTCACATGCAGGGTTTATCTCCCTTGATGACTAGGAAACTCACATGCAGGGTTTACCTCCCTTGATGACTTGGAAACTCACATGCAGGGTTTACCTCCCTTGATGACTTGGAAACTCACATGCAGGGTTTACCTCCCTTGATGACTTGGAAACTCACATGCAGGGTTTACCTCCCTTGATGACTTGGAAACTCACATGCAGGGTTTACCTCCCTTGATGACTTGGAAACTCACATGCAGGATTTACCTCCCTTGATGACTAGGAAACTCACATGCAGGATTTACCTCCCTTGATGACTAGGAAACTCACATGCAGGATTTACCTCCCTTGATGACTTGGAAACTCACATGCAGGGTTTATCTCCCTTGATGACTAGGAAACTCACATGCAGGGTTTACCTCCCTTGATGACTTGGAAACTCACATGTAGGGTTTACCTCCCTTGATGACTTGGAAACTCACATGCAGGGTTTACCTCCCTTGATGACTTGGAAACTCCCATGCCGTGTTTACCTCCCTTGATGACTTGGAAACTCACATGTAGGATTTACCTCCCTTGATGACTAGGAAACTCACATGCAGGATTTATCTCCCTTGGTGACTTGGAAACTCACATGCAGAGTTTACCTCCCTTGATGACTTGGAAACTCACATGCAGGGTTTATCTCCCTTGATGACTAGGAAACTCACATGCAGGGTTTACCTCCCTTGATGACTTGGAAACTCCCATGCCGTGTTTACCTCCCTTGATGACTTGGAAACTCACATGTAGGATTTACCTCCCTTGATGACTAGGAAACTCACATGCAGGATTTATCTCCCTTGGTGACTTGGAAACTCACATGCAGAGTTTACCTCCCTTGATGACTTGGAAACTCACATGCAGGGTTTATCTCCCTTGATGACTAGGAAACTCACATGCAGAGTTTACCTCCCTTGATGACTTGGAAACTCACATGCAGGGTTTACCTCCCTTGATGACTTGGAAACTCACATGCAGGGTTTATCTCCCTTGATGACTTGGAAACTCACATGCAGGGTTTACCTCCCTTGATGACTTGGAAACTCACATGCAGGGTTTACCTCCCTTGATGACTTGGAAACTCCCATGCCGTGTTTACCTCCCTTGATGACTTGGAAACTCACATGTAGGATTTACCTCCCTTGATGACTAGGAAACTCACATGCAGGATTTATCTCCCTTGGTGACTTGGAAACTCACATGCAGAGTTTACCTCCCTTGATGACTTGGAAACTCACATGCAGGGTTTATCTCCCTTGATGACTAGGAAACTCACATGCAGAGTTTACCTCCCTTGATGACTTGGAAACTCACATGCAGGGTTTACCTCCCTTGATGACTTGGAAACTCACATGCAGGGTTTACCTCCCTTGATGACTTGGTAACTCACATGCAGGGTTTACCTCCCTTGATGACTTGGAAACTCACATGCAGGGTTTACCTCCCTTGATGACTAGGAAACTCACATGCCGTGTTTACCTCCCTTGATGACTTGGAAACTCACATGCAGGGTTTACCTCCCTTGATGACTAGGAAACTCATATGCAGGGTTTACCTCCCTTGATGACTTGGAAACTCACATGCAGGGTTTACCTCCCTTGATGACTTGGAAACTCACATGCAGGGTTTACCTCCCTTGATGACTTGGAAACTCACATGCAGGGTTTACCTCCCTTGATGACTTGGAAACTCACATGCAGGGTTTATCTCCCTTGATGACTAGGAAACTCACATGCAGGGTTTACCTCCCTTGATGACTAGGAAACTCACATGCAGGGTTTACCTCCCTTGATGACTAGGAAACTCACATGCCGTGTTTACCTCCCTTGATGACTAGGAAACTCACATGCAGGATTTACCTCCCTTGATGACTTGGAAACTCACATGCAGGGTTTACCTCCCTTGATGACTTGGAAACTCACATGCAGGGTTTACCTCCCTTGATGACTAGGAAACTCACATGCCGTGTTTACCTCCCTTGATGACTAGGAAACTCACATGCAGGATTTACCTCCCTTGATGACTTGGAAACTCACATGCAGGGTTTACCTCCCTTGATGACTTGGAAACTCACATGCAGGATTTACCTCCCTTGATGACTTGGAAACTCACATGCAGGGTTTACCTCCCTTGATGACTTGGAAACTCACATGCAGGGTTTACCTCCCTTGATGACTTGGAAACTCACATGTAGGGTTTACCTCCCTTGATGACTTGGAAACTCACATGCAGGGTTTATCTCCCTTGATGACTAGGAAACTCACATGCAGGATTTACCTCCCTTGATGACTTGGAAACTCACATGCAGGGTTTACCTCCCTTGATGACTTGGAAACTCACATGCAGGACTTACCTCCCTTGATGACTTGGAAACTCACATGCAGGGTTTACCTCCCTTGATGACTTGGAAACTCACATGCAGGGTTTACCTCCCTTGATGACTTGGAAACTCACATGTAGGGTTTACCTCCCTTGATGACTTGGAAACTCACATGCAGGGTTTATCTCCCTTGATGACTAGGAAACTCACATGCAGGGTTTACCTCCCTTGATGACTTGGAAACTCACATGTAGGGTTTACCTCCCTTGATGACTTGGAAACTCACATGCCGTGTTTACCTCCCTTGATGACTTGGAAACTCACATGCCGTGTTTACCTCCCTTGATGACTTGGAAACTCACATGCAGGGTTTACCTCCCTTGATGACTTGGAAACTCACATGCCGTGTTTACCTCCCTTGATGACTTGGAAACTCACATGCCGTGTTTACCTCCCTTGATGACTTGGAAACTCACATGCAGGGTTTACCTCCCTTGATGACTAGGAAACTCACATGCAGGGTTTACCTCCCTTGATGACTTGGAAACTCACATGCAGGGTTTACCTCCCTTGATGACTAGGAAACTCACATGCAGGGTTTACCTCCCTTGATGACTTGGAAACTCACATGCAGGGTTTACCTCCCTTGATGACTTGGAAACTCACATGTAGGGTTTACCTCCCTTGATGACTTGGAAACTCACATGCCGTGTTTACCTCCCTTGATGACTTGGAAACTCACATGCCGTGTTTACCTCCCTTGATGACTTGGAAACTCACATGCCGTGTTTACCTCCCTTGATGACTTGGAAACTCACATGCAGGGTTTACCTCCCTTGATGACTAGGAAACTCACATGCAGGGTTTATCTCCCTTGATGACTAGGAAACTCACATGCAGGGTTTATCTCCCTTGATGACTAGGAAACTCACATGCAGGGTTTACCTCCCTTGATGACTTGGAAACTCACATGCCGTGTTTACCTCCCTTGATGACTTGGAAACTCACATGCCGTGTTTACCTCCCTTGATGACTTGGAAACTCACATGCCGTGTTTACCTCCCTTGATGACTTGGAAACTCACATGCAGGGTTTACCTCCCTTGATGACTAGGAAACTCACATGCAGGGTTTATCTCCCTTGATGACTAGGAAACTCACATGCAGGGTTTATCTCCCTTGATGACTAGGAAACTCACATGCAGGGTTTACCTCCCTTGATGACTTGGAAACTCACATGCCGTGTTTACCTCCCTTGATGACTTGGAAACTCACATGTAGGGTTTATCTCCCTTGATGACTTGGAAACTCACATGCAGGATTTACCTCCCTTGATGACTTGGAAACTCACATGCAGGGTTTACCTCCCTTGATGACTTGGAAACTCACATGCAGGGTTTATCTCCCTTGATGACTTGGAAACTCACATGCAGGGTTTACCTCCCTTGATGACTTGGAAACTCACATGCAGGGTTTACCTCCCTTGATGACTTGGAAACTCACATGCAGGGTTTACCTCCCTTGATGACTTGGAAACTCACATGCAGGGTTTACCTCCCTTGATGACTTGGAAACTCACATGCAGGGTTTACCTCCCTTGATGACTTGGAAACTCACATGCAGGGTTTACCTCCCTTGATGACTTGGAAACTCACATGCAGGGTTTACCTCCCTTGATGACTTGGAAACTCACATGCAGGGTTTACCTCCCTTGATGACTTGGAAACTCACATGCAGGATTTACCTCCCTTGATGACTAGGAAACTCACATGCAGGATTTACCTCCCTTGATGACTAGGAAACTCACATGCAGGATTTACCTCCCTTGATGACTTGGAAACTCACATGCAGGGTTTATCTCCCTTGATGACTAGGAAACTCACATGCAGGGTTTACCTCCCTTGATGACTTGGAAACTCACATGTAGGGTTTACCTCCCTTGATGACTTGGAAACTCACATGCAGGGTTTACCTCCCTTGATGACTTGGAAACTCCCATGCCGTGTTTACCTCCCTTGATGACTTGGAAACTCACATGTAGGATTTACCTCCCTTGATGACTAGGAAACTCACATGCAGGATTTATCTCCCTTGGTGACTTGGAAACTCACATGCAGAGTTTACCTCCCTTGATGACTTGGAAACTCACATGCAGGGTTTATCTCCCTTGATGACTAGGAAACTCACATGCAGGGTTTACCTCCCTTGATGACTTGGAAACTCCCATGCCGTGTTTACCTCCCTTGATGACTTGGAAACTCACATGTAGGATTTACCTCCCTTGATGACTAGGAAACTCACATGCAGGATTTATCTCCCTTGGTGACTTGGAAACTCACATGCAGAGTTTACCTCCCTTGATGACTTGGAAACTCACATGCAGGGTTTATCTCCCTTGATGACTAGGAAACTCACATGCAGAGTTTACCTCCCTTGATGACTTGGAAACTCACATGCAGGGTTTACCTCCCTTGATGACTTGGAAACTCACATGCAGGGTTTATCTCCCTTGATGACTTGGAAACTCACATGCAGGGTTTACCTCCCTTGATGACTTGGAAACTCACATGCAGGGTTTACCTCCCTTGATGACTTGGAAACTCCCATGCCGTGTTTACCTCCCTTGATGACTTGGAAACTCACATGCAGAGTTTACCTCCCTTGATGACTTGGAAACTCACATGCAGGGTTTACCTCCCTTGATGACTTGGAAACTCACATGCAGGGTTTACCTCCCTTGATGACTTGGTAACTCACATGCAGGGTTTACCTCCCTTGATGACTTGGAAACTCACATGCAGGGTGTATCTCCCTTGATGACTAGGAAACTCACATGCAGGGTTTACCTCCCTTGATGACTAGGAAACTCACATGCAGGGTTTACCTCCCTTGATGACTAGGAAACTCACATGCCGTGTTTACCTCCCTTGATGACTAGGAAACTCACATGCAGGATTTACCTCCCTTGATGACTTGGAAACTCACATGCAGGGTTTACCTCCCTTGATGACTTGGAAACTCACATGCAGGGTTTACCTCCCTTGATGACTAGGAAACTCACATGCCGTGTTTACCTCCCTTGATGACTAGGAAACTCACATGCAGGATTTACCTCCCTTGATGACTTGGTAACTCACATGCAGGGTTTACCTCCCTTGATGACTAGGAAACTCACATGCAGGATTTATCTCCCTTGGTGACTTGGAAACTCACATGCAGAGTTTACCTCCCTTGATGACTTGGAAACTCACATGCAGGGTTTATCTCCCTTGATGACTAGGAAACTCACATGCAGAGTTTACCTCCCTTGATGACTTGGAAACTCACATGCAGGGTTTACCTCCCTTGATGACTTGGAAACTCACATGCAGGGTTTACCTCCCTTGATGACTTGGTAACTCACATGCAGGGTTTACCTCCCTTGATGACTTGGAAACTCACATGCAGGGTTTACCTCCCTTGATGACTAGGAAACTCACATGCCGTGTTTACCTCCCTTGATGACTTGGAAACTCACATGCAGGGTTTACCTCCCTTGATGACTAGGAAACTCATATGCAGGGTTTACCTCCCTTGATGACTTGGAAACTCACATGCAGGGTTTACCTCCCTTGATGACTTGGAAACTCACATGCAGGGTTTACCTCCCTTGATGACTTGGAAACTCACATGCAGGGTTTACCTCCCTTGATGACTTGGAAACTCACATGCAGGGTTTATCTCCCTTGATGACTAGGAAACTCACATGCAGGGTTTACCTCCCTTGATGACTAGGAAACTCACATGCAGGGTTTACCTCCCTTGATGACTAGGAAACTCACATGCCGTGTTTACCTCCCTTGATGACTAGGAAACTCACATGCAGGATTTACCTCCCTTGATGACTTGGAAACTCACATGCAGGGTTTACCTCCCTTGATGACTTGGAAACTCACATGCAGGGTTTACCTCCCTTGATGACTAGGAAACTCACATGCCGTGTTTACCTCCCTTGATGACTAGGAAACTCACATGCAGGATTTACCTCCCTTGATGACTTGGAAACTCACATGCAGGGTTTACCTCCCTTGATGACTTGGAAACTCACATGCAGGATTTACCTCCCTTGATGACTTGGAAACTCACATGCAGGGTTTACCTCCCTTGATGACTTGGAAACTCACATGCAGGGTTTACCTCCCTTGATGACTTGGAAACTCACATGTAGGGTTTACCTCCCTTGATGACTTGGAAACTCACATGCAGGGTTTATCTCCCTTGATGACTAGGAAACTCACATGCAGGATTTACCTCCCTTGATGACTTGGAAACTCACATGCAGGGTTTACCTCCCTTGATGACTTGGAAACTCACATGCAGGATTTACCTCCCTTGATGACTTGGAAACTCACATGCAGGGTTTACCTCCCTTGATGACTTGGAAACTCACATGCAGGGTTTACCTCCCTTGATGACTTGGAAACTCACATGTAGGGTTTACCTCCCTTGATGACTTGGAAACTCACATGCAGGGTTTATCTCCCTTGATGACTAGGAAACTCACATGCAGGGTTTACCTCCCTTGATGACTTGGAAACTCACATGTAGGGTTTACCTCCCTTGATGACTTGGAAACTCACATGCCGTGTTTACCTCCCTTGATGACTTGGAAACTCACATGCCGTGTTTACCTCCCTTGATGACTTGGAAACTCACATGCAGGGTTTACCTCCCTTGATGACTTGGAAACTCACATGCCGTGTTTACCTCCCTTGATGACTTGGAAACTCACATGCCGTGTTTACCTCCCTTGATGACTTGGAAACTCACATGCAGGGTTTACCTCCCTTGATGACTAGGAAACTCACATGCAGGGTTTACCTCCCTTGATGACTTGGAAACTCACATGCAGGGTTTACCTCCCTTGATGACTAGGAAACTCACATGCAGGGTTTACCTCCCTTGATGACTTGGAAACTCACATGCAGGGTTTACCTCCCTTGATGACTTGGAAACTCACATGTAGGGTTTACCTCCCTTGATGACTTGGAAACTCACATGCCGTGTTTACCTCCCTTGATGACTTGGAAACTCACATGTAGGGTTTATCTCCCTTGATGACTTGGAAACTCACATGCAGGATTTACCTCCCTTGATGACTTGGAAACTCACATGCAGGGTTTACCTCCCTTGATGACTTGGAAACTCACATGCAGGGTTTATCTCCCTTGATGACTTGGAAACTCACATGCAGGGTTTACCTCCCTTGATGACTTGGAAACTCACATGCAGGGTTTACCTCCCTTGATGACTTGGAAACTCACATGCCGTGTTTACCTCCCTTGATGACTTGGAAACTAACATGCAGGGTTTACCTCCCTTGATGACTTGGAAACTCACATGCAGGGTTTACCTCCCTTGATGACTTGGAAACTCACATGCAGGGTTTACCTCCCTTGATGACTAGGAAACTCACATGCAGGGTTTACCTCCCTTGATGACTTGGAAACTCACATGCAGGGTTTACCTCCCTTGATGACTTGGAAACTCACATGCAGGATTTACCTCCCTTGATGACTAGGAAACTCACATGCAGGATTTACCTCCCTTGATGACTAGGAAACTCACATGCAGGATTTACCTCCCTTGATGACTTGGAAACTCACATGCAGGGTTTATCTCCCTTGATGACTAGGAAACTCACATGCAGGGTTTACCTCCCTTGATGACTTGGAAACTCACATGTAGGGTTTACCTCCCTTGATGACTTGGAAACTCACATGCAGGGTTTACCTCCCTTGATGACTTGGAAACTCCCATGCCGTGTTTACCTCCCTTGATGACTTGGAAACTCACATGCAGGGTTTACCTCCCTTGATGACTTGGAAACTCCCATGCCGTGTTTACCTCCCTTGATGACTTGGAAACTCACATGTAGGATTTACCTCCCTTGATGACTAGGAAACTCACATGCAGGATTTATCTCCCTTGGTGACTTGGAAACTCACATGCAGAGTTTACCTCCCTTGATGACTTGGAAACTCACATGCAGGGTTTATCTCCCTTGATGACTAGGAAACTCACATGCAGGGTTTACCTCCCTTGATGACTTGGAAACTCACATGCAGGGTTTACCTCCCTTGATGACTTGGAAACTCACATGCAGGGTTTACCTCCCTTGATGACTTGGAAACTCACATGCCGTGTTTACCTCCCTTGATGACTTGGAAACTCACATGCAGGATTTACCTCCCTTGATGACTTGGAAACTCCCATGCCGTGTTTACCTCCCTTGATGACTTGGAAACTCACATGTAGGATTTACCTCCCTTGATGACTAGGAAACTCACATGCAGGATTTATCTCCCTTGGTGACTTGGAAACTCACATGCAGAGTTTACCTCCCTTGATGACTTGGAAACTCACATGCAGGGTTTATCTCCCTTGATGACTAGGAAACTCACATGCAGAGTTTACCTCCCTTGATGACTTGGAAACTCACATGCAGGGTTTACCTCCCTTGATGACTTGGAAACTCACATGCAGGGTTTATCTCCCTTGATGACTTGGAAACTCACATGCAGGGTTTACCTCCCTTGATGACTTGGAAACTCACATGCAGGGTTTACCTCCCTTGATGACTTGGAAACTCCCATGCCGTGTTTACCTCCCTTGATGACTTGGAAACTCACATGTAGGATTTACCTCCCTTGATGACTAGGAAACTCACATGCAGGATTTATCTCCCTTGGTGACTTGGAAACTCACATGCAGAGTTTACCTCCCTTGATGACTTGGAAACTCACATGCAGGGTTTATCTCCCTTGATGACTAGGAAACTCACATGCAGAGTTTACCTCCCTTGATGACTTGGAAACTCACATGCAGGGTTTACCTCCCTTGATGACTTGGAAACTCACATGCAGGGTTTATCTCCCTTGATGACTTGGAAACTCACATGCAGGGTTTACCTCCCTTGATGACTTGGAAACTCATATGCAGGGTTTACCTCCCTTGATGACTTGGAAACTCCCATGCCGTGTTTACCTCCCTTGATGACTAGGAAACTCACATGCAGGGTTTACCTCCCTTGATGACTAGGAAACTCACATGCAGGGTTTACCTCCCTTGATGACTAGGAAACTCACATGCCGTGTTTACCTCCCTTGATGACTAGGAAACTCACATGCAGGATTTACCTCCCTTGATGACTTGGAAACTCACATGCAGGGTTTACCTCCCTTGATGACTTGGAAACTCACATGCCGTGTTTACCTCCCTTGATGACTTGGAAACTCACATGCAGGGTTTACCTCCCTTGATGACTAGGAAACTCACATGCAGGGTTTACCTCCCTTGATGACTTGGAAACTCACATGCAGGGTTTATCTCCCTTGATGACTAGGAAACTCACATGCCGTGTTTACCTCCCTTGATGACTAGGAAACTCACATGCAGGGTTTACCTCCCTTGATGACTAGGAAACTCACATGCAGGGTTTACCTCCCTTGATGACTTGGAAACTCACATGCAGGGTTTATCTCCCTTGATGACTAGGAAACTCACATGCCGTGTTTATCTCCCTTGATGACTAGGAAACTCACATGCAGGGTTTACCTCCCTTGATGACTTGGAAACTCACATGCATGGTTTACCTCCCTTGATGACTTGAAACTCACATGCAGGGTTTATCTCCCTTGATGACTTGGAAACTCACATGCAGGGTTTACCTCCCTTGTTGACTTGGAAACTCACATGCAGGGTTTACCTCCCTTGTTGACTTGGAAACTCACATGCAGGGTTTACCTCCCTTGATGACTAGGAAACTCCCATGCAGGGTTTACCTCCCTTGATGACTTGGAAACTCACATGCAGGGTTTACCTCCCTTGATGACTTGGAAACTCACATGCCGTGTTTACCTCCCTTGATGACTAGGAAACTCACATGCAGGGTTTACCTCCCTTGATGACTAGGAAACTCACATGCAGGGTTTACCTCCCTTGATGACTTGGCAACTCACATGCAGGGTTTACCTCCCTTGATGACTTGGAAACTCACATGCAGGGTTTACCTCCCTTGATGACTTGGCAACTAACATGCAGGGTTTACCTCCCTTGATGACTTGGAAACTCACATGCATGGTTTACCTCCCTTGATGACTTGGAAACTCACATGCAGGGTTTACCTCCCTTGATGACTTGGAAACTCACATGCAGGGTTTACCTCCCTTGATGACTCGGAAACTCACATGCCGTGTTTACCTCCCTTGATGACTCGGAAACTCACATGCAGGGTTTACCTCCCTTGATGACTTGGAAACTCACATGCAGGGTTTACCTCCCTTGATGACTTGGAAACTCACATGCCGTGTTTACCTCCCTTGATGACTTGGAAACTCACATGCAGGGTTTACCTCCCTTGATGACTTGGAAACTCACATGCAGGGTTTACCTCCCTTGATGACTAGGAAACTCACATGCAGGGTTTACCTCCCTTGATGACTTGGAAACTCACATGCAGGGTTTACCTCCCTTGATGACTAGGAAACTCACATGCAGGGTTTACCTCCCTTGATGACTCGGAAACTCACATGCAGGGTTTACATCCCTTGATGACTTGGAAACTCACATGCAGGGTTTACCTCCCTTGATGACTTTGAAACTCACATGCAGGGTTTACCTCCCTTGATGACTAGGAAACTCCCATGCAGGGTTTACCTCCCTTGATGAATTGGAAACTCACATGCAGGGTTTACCTCCCTTGATGACTTGGAAACTCACATGCAGGGTTTACCTCCCTTGATGACTTGGAAACTCACATGCAGGGTTTATCTCCCTTGATGACTAGGAAACTCACATGCCGTGTTTACCTCCCTTGATGACTCGGAAACTCACATGCCGTGTTTACCTCCCTTGATGACTCGGAAACTCACATGCCGTGTTTACCTCCCTTGATGACTTGGAAACTCACATGCAGGGTTTACCTCCCTTGATGACTTGGAAACTCACATGCAGGGTTTATCTCCCTTGATGACTAGGAAACTCCCATGCAGGGTTTACCTCCCTTGATGAATTGGAAACTCACATGCAGGGTTTACCTCCCTTGATGACTTGGAAACTCACATGCAGGGTTTACCTCCCTTGATGACTTGGAAACTCACATGCAGGGTTTATCTCCCTTGATGACTAGGAAACTCACATGCCGTGTTTACCTCCCTTGATGACTCGGAAACTCACATGCCGTGTTTACCTCCCTTGATGACTCGGAAACTCACATGCAGGGTTTACCTCCCTTGATGACTTGGAAACTCACATGCAGGGTTTACCTACCTTGATGACTTGGAAACTCACATGCCGTGTTTACCTCCCTTGATGACTTGGAAACTCACATGCAGGATTTACCTCCCTTGATGACTTGGAAACTCACATGCAGGGTTTACCTCCCTTGATGACTTGGAAACTCACATGCAGGGTTTACCTCCCTTGATGACTTGGAAACTCACATGTAGGGTTTACCTCCCTTGATGACTTGGAAACTCACATGCAGGGTTTACCTCCCTTGATGACTTGGAAACTCACATGCAGAGTTTATCTCCCTTGTTGACTAGGAAACTCACATGCAGGGTTTACATCCCTTGATGACTTTGAAACTCACATGCCGTGTTTACCTCCCTTGATGACTCGGAAACTCACATGCCGTGTTTACCTCCCTTGATGACTTGGAAACTCACATGCCGTGTTTACCTCCCTTGATGACTTGGAAACTCACATGCAGGATTTACCTCCCTTGATGACTTGGAAACTCACATGCAGGGTTTACCTCCCTTGATGACTAGGTAACTCACATGCAGGGTTTACCTCCCTTGATGACTAGGAAACTCACATGCAGGGTTTACCTCCCTTGATGACTTGGAAACTCACATGCAGGGTTTACCTCCCTTGATGACTTGGAAACTCACATGCAGGGTTTACCTCCCTTGATGACTTGGAAACTCACATGCAGGGTTTACATCCCTTGATGACTTTGAAACTCACATGCCGTGTTTACCTCCCTTGATGACTCGGAAACTCACATGCCGTGTTTACCTCCCTTGATGACTTGGAAACTCACATGCAGGGTTTACATCCCTTGATGACTTGGAAACTCACATGCAGGGTTTACCTCCCTTGATGACTCGGAAACTCACATGCCGTGTTTACCTCCCTTGATGACTAGGAAACTCACATGCAGGGTTTACCTCCCTTGATGACTAGGAAACTCACATGCAGGGTTTACCTCCCTTGATGACTAGGAAACTCACATGCAGGGTTTACCTCTCTTGATGACTTGGTAACTCACATGCAGGGTTTATCTCCCTTGATGACTAGGAAACTCCCATGCAGGGTTTACCTCCCTTGATGACTTGGAAACTCACATGCCGTGTTTACCTCCCTTGATGACTCGGAAACTCACATGCAGAGTTTACCTCCCTTGATGACTTGGAAACTCACATGCCGTGTTTACCTCCCTTGATGACTTGGAAACTCACATGCCGTGTTTACCTCCCTTGATGACTTGGAAACTCACATGCCGTGTTTACCTCCCTTGATGACTTGGAAACTCACATGCCGTGTTTACCTCCCTTGATGACTAGGAAACTCACATGCAGGGTTTACCTCCCTTGATGACTAGGAAACTCACATGCAGGGTTTACCTCCCTTGATGACTTGGAAACTCACATGCAGGGTTTACCTCCCTTGATGACTTGGAAACTCATATGCAGGGTTTACCTCCCTTGATGACTTGGAAACTCACATGCAGAGTTTACCTCCCTTGATGACTCGACAACTCACATGCAGGATTTACCTCCCTTGATGACTTGGAAACTCACATGCAGGATTTATCTCCCTTGATGACTTGGAAACTCACATGCAGGGTTTACCTCCCTTGATGACTAGGAAACTCACATGCAGGGTTTACCTCCCTTGATGACTTGGAAACTCACATGCAGGATTTACCTCCCTTGATGACTTGGAAACTCACATGCAGGGTTTACCTCCCTTGATGACTAGGTAACTCACATGCAGGGTTTATCTCCCTTGATGACTTGGAAACTCACATGCCGTGTTTACCTCCCTTGATGACTCGGAAACTCACATGCAGAGTTTACCTCCCTTGATGACTTGGAAACTCACATGCCGTGTTTACCTCCCTTGATGACTAGGAAACTCACATGCAGGGTTTACCTCCCTTGATGACTTGGAAACTCACATGCAGGGTTTACCTCCCTTGATGACTTGGCAACTCACATGCAGAGTTTACCTCCCTTGATGACTAGGAAACTCACATGCCGTGTTTACCTCCCTTGATGACTTGGAAACTCACATGCAGGGTTTACCTCCCTTGATGACTTGGAAACTCACATGCCGTGTTTACCTCCCTTGATGACTTGGAAACTCACATGCAGGGTTTACCTCCCTTGATGACTAGGAAACTCACATGCAGGGTTTACCTCCCTTGATGACTTGGAAACTCATATGCAGGGTTTACCTCCCTTGATGACTTGGAAACTCACATGCAGGGTTTATCTCCCTTGATGACTAGGAAACTCACATGTAGGGTTTACCTCCCTTGATGACTAGGAAACTCACATGCAGGATTTACCTCCCTTGATGACTTGGAAACTCACATGCAGAGTTTACCTCCCTTGATGACTAGGAAACTCACATGCAGGGTTTACCTCCCTTGATGACTAGGAAACTCACATGCAGGGTTTACCTCCCTTGATGACTAGGAAACTCACATGCAGGGTTTACCTCCCTTGATGACTTGGAAACTCACATGCAGGATTTACATCCCTTGATGACTTGGAAACTCACATGCAGGGTTTACCTCCCTTGATGACTTGGAAACTCACATGCAGAGTTTACATCCCTTGATGACTTGGAAACTCACATGCAGGGTTTACCTCCCTTGATGACTTGGAAACTCACATGCCGTGTTTACCTCCCTTGATGACTTGGAAACTAACATGTAGGGTTTACCTCCCTTGATGACTTGGAAACTCACATGCAGGGTTTACCTCCCTTGATGACTTGGAAACTCACATGTAGGGTTTACCTCCCTTGATGACTTGGAAACTCACATGCCATGTTTACCTCCCTTGATGACTAGGAAACTCACATGCAGGGTTTACCTCCCTTGATGACTTGGAAACTCACATGTAGGGTTTACCTCCCTTGATGACTTGGAAACTCACATGCAGGATTTACCTCCCTTGATGACTTGGAAACTCACATGCCGTGTTTACCTCCCTTGATGACTAGGAAACTCACATGCAGGGTTTACCTCCCTTGATGACTTGGAAACTCACATGCCGTGTTTACCTCCCTTGATGACTTGGAAACTCACATGTAGGGTTTACCTCCCTTGATGACTTGGAAACTCACATGCAGGGTTTACCTCCCTTGATGACTTGGAAACTCACATGCAGGGTTTACCTCCCTTGATGACTTGGAAACTCACATGTAGGGTTTACCTCCCTTGATGACTTGGAAACTCACATGCAGGGTTTACCTCCCTTGATGACTTGGAAACTCACATGCAGGGTTTACCTCCCTTGATGACTTGGAAACTCACATGCAGGGTTTACCTCCCTTGATGACTTGGAAACTCCCATGCCGTGTTTACCTCCCTTGATGACTAGGAAACTCACATGCAGGGTTTACCTCCCTTGATGACTTGGAAACTCACATGCAGGGTTTACCTCCCTTGATGACTTGGAAACTCACATGCAGGGTTTACCTCCCTTGATGACTTGGAAACTCACATGCAGGGTTTACCTCCCTTGATGACTTGGAAACTCACATGCAGGATTTACCTCCCTTGATGACTTGGAAACTCACATGCAGGGTTTACCTCCCTTGATGACTAGGAAACTCACATGTAGGGTTTACCTCCCTTGATGACTTGGAAACTCACATGCCGTGTTTACCTCCCTTGATGACTAGGAAACTCACATGCCGTGTTTACCTCCCTTGATGACTAGGAAACTCACATGCAGGGTTTACCTCCCTTGATGACTTGGAAACTCACATGCAGGATTTACCTCCCTTGATGACTAGGAAACTCACATGCAGGGTTTACCTCCCTTGATGACTTGGAAACTCACATGTAGGGTTTACCTCCCTTGATGACTTGGAAACTCACATGCAGGGTTTATCTCCCTTGATGACTTGGAAACTCACATGCCGTGTTTACCTCCCTTGATGACTTGGAAACTCACATGTAGGGTTTACCTCCCTTGATGACTTGGAAACTCACATGTAGGATTTACCTCCCTTGATGACTTGGAAACTCACATGCAGGATTTACCTCCCTTGATGACTAGGAAACTCACATGCAGGATTTACCTCCCTTGATGACTAGGAAACTCACATGCAGGGTTTACCTCCTTTGATGACTTGGAAACTCACATGCAGGGTTTACCTCCCTTGATGACTAGGAAACTCACATGCAGGGTTTACCTCCCTTGATGACTCGGTAAGACTGCTGCTACCAGTGACATTTTACCCACATTTGGTGAGACTTCTGCGATATTAAGATATATACTAATTGAACAGAGCAGGATGTTACCCTTATTAACCACACAAAATATCGAACAAAATTTGTGTAATTTCGTACCTTAACCCTTTCAGTGCCAAGTGCGATTTTTGTATCAACCCATATTTCCTTGATCATTTTTCAAATTTATTGATTATAATAATATGATACATTGATGGAAAGAGCTCTGGAACCATAGAACTATATTGCAAACGGTGTGATTTGGTTCTACAATTATTTTATCAACACAAAAGTCTAAATGCACATGGAGGACATTGTCACGACAATACGCTTGGCAAGTCAAACACAAGAGTTGTAATTTTCTGCAATTTTGACGAGTAGCTTGCGAAAATCGTCAACAAAACTATAGCTCGATTAATTCTCCATTATGTCATTAAGTTTTTAGTTTGGGAATTGTTCTCAAGGCACATAGGAAATTTGACTTTGGGGCGATCGGTTTGGCAATTTATCCTCGGAAACCCCGCGCTAAATATAGAAAACCACATACTAGTACCCAGCCGGTGTTAGAGTCGAAAAGGAAGAATGCCTGGTGCTCTCTGGTAGAGATTGGGTTTACAGAAGGCCTGTACAGTAATGCTCTAAGTAATCGACCCCTTAACCACAGCAGAATTATGGGTAACTTTTCAGGAATTAGTCGGAATATGGCTTGTTGCCATTCATCGGAAAGTTCTCCCCGACAGCTTTCCGATGAATGGCAACAAGCCATATTTCTGACTAAATCCTGAAAAGTTACCCATAATTCTGCTGTGGTTAAGGGGTCGATTACTTAGGGCATTACTGTATCTCCAGCATGGATTAGAATTCATCGTCTGCTGAAAAATTAGCTTTTCGACAATAGACAAAAATTTTAAAACTGGCAAGTGAAAGTCATGTCTGATAATTTTAATATTGTTGTCAAAACTAACTTTGCTGAGAGCTAGCGCATGGAGTAATGGACTTCTCAAGAGACCTAACAAGACATTGACAAAATTCTTTAACAAAGTGCTGCATGATAATCAAATTGATATGGAAAGCCCTTTCATGGTCAGTAAATGCTAAGAATTAACTTGCTAATGTAGTTCATACCATATTGTTTATGGAGAAAATACAAATTTGCCATCTCTTTTCAATGATAAACTACCAGCATTAGAAGGGAGAACTTAGGGCCTTGCATGAATCAGGTGTTTTCATTTTGAATCGAATCAGGCAAATGATTCGAAATCAAATCAAATCTCAAATCGAATCATTGCCAATCGAGTTCAATACATACGGTAGAACTTGGAAGAAACACCTAAAATTGCCTGGCGAAAACTGCCTGGTGATCATCGATGTAGTGTAATATGCCCAGATTATGATTTTGAATTGAATCAAATCAGACGAACGATTTCAAATCGCATTGAATCGAATCGATTCGCAGGGCCCTAGGGGAACTATGAGGGAGAATGTTGCTAATCATCTAAAATCTATGCATTCAGCACGAAAAGGTATTCATTGAAGCTGAATCATCTGAAATGATAAGATCATACGACCAGATAAACCAGCAGAATGAGGTCCCCCAGAGGATGAATTTAGTGATACTATCATGCACAGTGGTCTAGAGTCACCAAATTCACCCTCTGTGGACCTCAATCTGCTTGGGCCCCATCTTCTGTGGAAAGTGTCTTTATTATCAAATTAACATCTTTCTTAATTTCTTTAGAAAACTTCTGTTTCTTTTTTAGTTTAGTTTTTATCTATATCCCAAAATTGGCAGATGACACATTGAATAATTGGGGTACCTAATGGGTGCGCACCATCTGTGAACTTCAATCTGAGTCTAAGTCTCATATAGCAGATGAGGCAATGCAGAATGAGGTCCCAAGAGGATGAATTTGGTGATGCTAGCCCACTGTTCAGGGTAGCATCACTAAACTCACCCTCTGCCGAACTTATTCTGCAAATATCCGGCACCTTATTTTGAGGACTGCTGCTATAATGTATAAGGAAACCACCTCATTTTAAGACACAGTTGTGTAGACTCTATGTGTAAATATAATATAGCAGCAGTCTCACTATTGATATAGATATAGAGAGAGTTATAGTCTGTTGATGCTTGCAGTATGATAATGACATTCCCTAATCTAAACCTTGCACTATCAGAATATATAAGTTTTAACCCTGGATTTGCCCATTCAGTTATAAAAGTATACATCGGAATGGTCTATTTTATTCATTTGGAGGGATGATCATGTAATAAAAGCAGACGAAAAGCTAATATGAAAGTGTCAATGACACTGTAGCTCAACTTAGGTAGGGGAATAATTTAATGGTTGACAGTAAATGGAGGAATAGGAAAGGTGCTAATTGAAATGTCTAACATGTGCCAAAGGATTTAGTCATGCAAAGAGTAAAATCCAAGATGGCTGCTGGTGGCGATGTTTTTTGGCCAATTGACCCCAAAAGGACTCGTTCCCATCTACGTGTCATTGTTAACATCCATGACAAATTTCATGAAGTTCCGACCAAAGCTACGACCTGTAGCCCGTGCCAATGGATTTAGTCATGCAAAGAGTTAAATCCGAGATGGCTGCTGGCGGCCATGTATTTTGGCCGAACGACCCCAAAATCACTCGTTCCCATCTACATGTCAATACTAACATCTATGACATATTTCATGATGATCAGACGAACAGTACGACCTGTAGCCCGTGCCATTGGATTGAATTTTGAAATCCAAGATGGCCGCCAGCGGCCATGTTTTTTGACCAAATGACCCCAAAATGACTTGTTTCCCATCTACATGTCATTGTTAACATCCATGACAAATTTCATGAAGTTCAGACCAAAGCTACGATCTGTAGCCCGTGCCAAAGGATTTAGTCATGAAAAGAGTAAAATCCAGGATGGCTGCTGGCGGCCATGTTTTTTGGCCGAACGACCCCAAAATCACTCGTTCCCATCTACATGTCAATACTAACATCCATGACAAATTTCATGATAATCAGACGAACAGTACGACCTGTAGCCCGCGCCAATGGATTGAATTTTGAAATCCAAGATGGCTGCCAGCAGCCATGTTTTTTTGCCGAATGACCCCAAAATGACTCGTTCCCATTTACGTGTCAATGGCAACATTCATGACAAACTTCATAAACATCGGACCAAAGCTACGACCTGTAGCCCGCGCCAAAGGATTTAGTCATGTAAAGAGTAAAATCCAAGATGGCTGCTGGCGGCCATGTTTTTTGGCCGAACGACCCCAAAATCACTCGTTCCCATCTACATGTCAATATTAACATCCATGACAAGTTTCATGATGATCAGACGAACAGTACGACCTGTAGCCCGCGCCAATGAATTGAATTTTAAAATCCAAGATGGCTGCCAGTGGCCATGTTTTTTGGCCAATTGACCCCAAAATGACTTGTTCCTGTCTACATGTCATTGTTAACATCCATGACAAATTTTATGAAGATCCGACCAAACCTACAACCTGTAGCCCGCGCCAAAGGATTTAGTCATGCAAAGAGTAAAATCCAAGATGGCTGCTGGCGGCCATGTTTTTTGGCCAAACGACCCAAAATGAATTCGTTCCCATCTACATGTCATTCTTAACATCCATGACAAATTTCATGAAGTTCCAACAATAGCTACGATCTGTAGCCCGCGCCAAAGGATTTAGTCATGCAAAGAGTAAAATCCAAGATGGCTGCTGGCGGCCATGTTTTTTGGCCGAACGACCCCAAAATCACTCGTTCCGATCTACATGTCAATATTAACATCCATGACAAATTTCATGATGATCAGACGAACAGTACGACCTGTAGACCGCGCCAATGGATTCAATTTTGAAATCCAAGATGGCCACCAGCGGCCATGTTTTTTGGCCGAATGACCCCAAAATGACTCGTTCCCATCTACATGTCATTGTTAACATCCATTACAAATTTCATGAAGATCAGACCAAAGCTACGACCTGTAGCCCGCGCCAAAGGATTTAGTCATGCGAAGAGTAAAATCAAAAATGGCTGCTGGCGGCCATGTTTTCTGACAGAACGACACCAAAATGACTCGTTCCCATCTACATGTCAATATTAACATCCATGACAAATTTCATGATGATCAGACGAACAGTACTACCTGTAGACCGCGCCAATGGATTTAATTTTGAAATCCAAGATGGCCACCAGCGGCCATGTTTTTTGGCCGAATGACCCCAAAATGACTCGTTCCCATCTACATGTCAATGTCAAAATTCATGAAAAATTTCATAAAGATCAGACCAAAGGTACGACCTGTAGCCCGCGCCAAAGGAAATTGTTGACGGACACACGGACACACAGACACACGGACGACGGACGCCAACCCATGGCAATAGCTCAAACTTACAAAGTAAGTTGAGCTAATAATGAAAGAAGATGACAGACAGACCAAGTCTGCAAATAGCGTGTCTGTCATTTGCAGAATGAGGTCCCCAGAGGGTGAATTTAGTGATGCTACCCCGCATAGCGGGCTAGCATTACCAAATTCACCCTCTGGGGACCTCATTCTGCTTAGGCCCTCAACTGCTATGGCAGACCTAGGATCAGATTGAAGTTCCTCAGTTGATTTTGGTGATTTTCAACTATTGGGCACCTCAATTATGCATTTTATCTTCTGCAAATTAGGTCATATAGAAACTTCCCAGAAGGGAAACGGTAACTAAAACAATGTTAATTTGATACCATAAATACTTCCCAGAAGATTAGGCCTAAGCAGAATGAGGTCTCCAGAGGGTGAATTTGGTGATGCTACCCTGTTTTGCGGGATAGCATAACTAAATTCACCCTCTGGGGACCTCATTCTGCAAATGACAACACGCTATTGCAGACTTGAGACAGACAGAAGAAAGACAATACATGCAATAATACAATAACTCCATGTAATGCAGTGTGTAATGCAGAAGAATTTATATTCATTGGTGGGAAATGTTCAGATAGTAAGTTCAATAAACAGCCTATGGTCGTTTGTTGAACTTATTATCTGAACATTTCCTAAGGGAACTACTCATCAATGGGTATTAGTAAACAAAAGTTGAACCCTTTCTATACTAAATACATATTAACGAGTAGTTCCCTTAGGAATTGTTCAGATAATAAGTTGAACAAAATGACTGTTGACCTTATTATCTGAACATTTCCTTCCAATAAATAGGACTACTTCTGCACTTTAATTATCTGTCATCTGCTTATTTTTCCTGAACACCCCTCCAGATGAATAATATACCAATCCAAAAAAATACTGTTATAACCTGGGTGGGAGAATCCAGTTAGTATAAAAAGGTTTACATATACAGTAATGCCCTAAGTAATCAACTCCTTAACCACAGGAGAATTAAGGGTAACTTTTCAGGATTTAGTCGGAAATATGGCTTTCATCAGAAAGCTCTCACTCAGAGCTTTCCGATGAATGGCAACAAGCATATTTCCGACTAAATCCTGAAAAGTTACCCATAATTCTACTGTGGTTAAGGAGTCGATTATTTAGGGCATGACTCTACATGTAGAAGCTTACAGGTCCATGCTCTTGGAATGCTGCTGCATGTAACGGTGTCCACAGACTTCCTGGATTCTGTGTATTCACATCTGGAAAATAGACGCAGCAGAAGTACTGAATCAGTAGTGTAATGCACGGAAAAATTATTTGGGGCCAATACAGTAATTCCCTAAGTAATTGATGAATGGCAACAAGCCATATTTCCGACTAAATCCTGAAAAGTTACCCATAATTCTGCTGTGGTTAAGGAGTCGATTACTTAGGGCATTACTATAACTGGATGTTACTTGAACAAAAATATATTCTGCAAATGGCTATAATTCCATTGGTATCAATTTTTGTGGCTGATAAATATTTGAATTTTTCAAGAGTTTCGTAAATAGATGATCTACGACGAGTCCCCAGTTTATAGTGGAAATTACAAAATGAATCAAGTAAATTAGCTCTGGACCGAGACTTTGGCGAGGCCCAGACCTAATTTACTGGATGAGTTTTGTAAATTCTGCTATAAACTGGGGACGAGTTGTAGATTCTATTTATTACATGATCCAAAACCTCAACGAAACATACATGTACTTAAATCAACAAATGGGATGCAAAACTAACATCGGCTTCTAAAAGGCATGCGATGACGTTTCATGCAACTATGCATTGTTTGCCTGTGTATAGAAATAGTCCAAGATAAATAAAGACTCTTTGGCGTATTTATTGGCGTATATTTTTAATGACATAACTTTTCAAACTCTTCAATCATAACATTTTGTTTGACAAATATTGGAAGTCATAGTATTTTGAGACGTAGCGTACGTAATGTAAACAGACGAAAAACCCGAAGTGAAAGGTCACCTGACACTATTTCCTGTTATTAAACGAAAGTTTAATATTACAATTTATAGAATGGGTTTATTGAATGGAATAAGGATAATATCATGTAATAAATTCATGTCTGACAGTGGAGTATCAAGTTATCAACTGTCACCTCCTCAGTACACACCCTTAATTAGGGTGTTACCCCTTACACCCCCCTCCCCTCCCCATGAATCCTGAATACCAGCTAACAGAGAGGGGTGAATCCTATGTGAGATAATACAGAATACAAGTCATGGTTATTTCATAATATGATCATTTTTTCGCACATTAATTTTGATGAAATAATGTGCATAACTTCATCACCCCAAGAAGTATTAGACTGACCTAGAGATGGGCCTGTCCCAGGTGAGACTAAGGTACATGTATACCTCCAGGGACCAGCTGTGAGGGCGACTTGGTCGATTAAGTCGCCCAGGACAGCTGGAATTATTCGGCGGCGATTACAAGTCGCCCTATAAAAATAGGCCAAAATGAGGAAAATATATACCTTAAAAACTCTTGTTGAAAGGTTGGATACATCGGATATAACCCTTAGGTCCTCAGATGTTTTCCCAGACTTCACCTGACACATCCCAGAAGTCGTAGTGCCTTAGCAGTGATTTCTAGTCAAGCCCTGGCTGCCTGTATAGACAGCCAAGACTTGACTAGAGACCACTGCCTAGTTAGTTTAATGATTGTCTCAGATACTTCTACGTAATAGCGAAGTGGAGCACCTGTTAAAGGGCCACAAGATTCATCAGAGTTGATATGAGGCTTTAAGGGTTAAAAAGGGGTGGTATATAAATATTCTTAATTTTCCCCACTTGTCTTATCAAGTCATGCCACTTGACTCTGAAGTCTCCCAATTTTTTCTGGAGGGAGACATCAAGTCTCCCTAAAATTTCCCCCTAGGCTGTTCCCTGTATACCCCCCCCCCCCCATATTAAAAATGGGGGGATAACTCCACAAAAAAAAGTCGGACAGACCTCGTAATCATAGGTGCACAGGTTCCCATGGTACTAAATATATCAGTGCAAAGTTTTTAAACAATTGACCAAAAAATGTAGGAATAAAATCTCTGACAAAGGTATACCCCTGTATTGAAAATTTTCTCTAAGTCGAAAACGGGTTATAACTCCAAAAAAATTGACCATAACATTTAGGAATAAAACATCAGACAAAGGTATACACCTGTATTGAAAATTTTCTCAAGTCGAAAAAAGGGGATAACTCCACAAAATAAAGTTCAACAGACCTCATAATCGCAGGTGCACAGATTCCCATGGTACTAAATATCTGTGCCAAGTTTAAAAATCATAGACTAAAAATGTAGGAATAAAAGCTCAGACAAAATTACATCCATGGATGGACAGACGGCTAGACATATGGCTAGATGGACGGCTAGACGGATGAACGGACGGACAAGCTGATTCCAGTATAGCCCCCTCCACAATACATTGCGGGGGTATTATTACATCAAAATATGCCATTTTGTCTAAGAAATAATGAAAATTCGAACAATCTGATGCAATGGCACAGGATCTTTAATGCTGCATCAGCATAAAGGGGTAAAATGGGCATATGAATCCTTCATATAGCTTCAAATCACCCAAATCCCATGTAACGGTACAAGAAAAGGGAGTGGCAACCTCCTTAATCAAGCTCAACTATTAGATGTGCAGATGACTTTGTGAGTTACATGTAATTGGCAGGAATGGAGCCGGTGACTACAGGGCCCTGTACATGTGCTATAAAATTCATATACATGTAAATTACAACATGGTAAATATGAAAGTCAGTGGTTTACAGAAGCTCACTTTTGCCAAATGAAAATATTTCTTGCCAAATTAATTTAGAAATTTCTGTCAGTTTCTGCAACATGAACGACATTTGATATACAGTAATGCTCTAATTAATCGACTCCATAACCACAGCAGAATTATGGGTAACTTTTCAGGATTTAGTCGGAAATATGGCGATTAATTAGAGCATTACTGTAGCATGTAGATAGCAAAGCAGTTAGTTGTTAATTATTCTCGCCTCACAAAGAAAATATTTAGCCACTGACAGCTTTGGTCATATTACTTTCCTTTTCTCCTACGTAGACCCTCAACTCATAGGCCTTACTTCAAAATTCGAAATGATACAACACCCAGCTGTCAGATACATCTTTAATATCTACAACTACCCAAGCAGCCCCACAAACATGCCAAGCATTCTCAAATGGCATACTCTTAGCAGAATAAGAGACTTCTACTCTCTTATTCTCTTCGATAAAATCCGATATAACCATGTAAACATCACTGACTCTGCTCCTCTTACACCCACACGAGAACACAAACTTCTCCGCCCCTTCTATCGACCAAAATACCTCAGCACTTCCTTCTATCCTCAAACAAATTCTCTCTGGAACAAATACCAACCAACACTGCCCATATCCAGGACGCATCAATGTTTAAGGATACCCTCCACAGTCATTTCTATGAACCCGGTAAAGGCAAGCAGGGCTCCTCCACAAAACCACCACCAGCCCGATCACCATAGTGCCAAATGTATGGTACAAAAAACTCTAATGCTCTTATTTTAATAATAAAAAAAATTAAAAAAAAATTCTTTTAACCATGTAAATATCTTTATTCATGCGCCCCCTAATAATCTTCAGTTCATTGAGGTTATGGGGTATACTGTAGATGTACTGTAGATGTAGATGTATCCATAAGTGCAATTTCAGAGGATATTTGCTACCATAATTATTTGCAACAATAGTTTGGACAAAATCAAAGAAAGATAGAACTCACCAACTCCTGTCGCCACTAATTGACGTACAACATCCTTAATGCCCCAAAAACAAGCTGAAAGATAAAAAATACATCTTAGGTCATTCAGAATTTGAGAGCCTAACCGCATTGTGATAGCCTCAGTCAGAATTCTCGGGAGAGCCTATCCACATTGCGATAGTGTCATTCAGAATTATCGGGAAAGCCTAACCGCATCATGATGGCGTCATTTTGAATTTGAGAGCCTAACCGCATTGTGACAGCCTCAGTCAGAATTCTCGGGAGAGCCTATTCACATTGTGATAGTGTCATTCAGAATTATCGGGAGAGCCTAACCGCATCATGTTGGCGTCATTCAGAATTCTCGGTAGAGCCTAACCACATCGTGATAGCATCATTCAGAATTCTCGGGACAGCGTATCCACATTGTGATAGTGTCATTCAGAATTCTCGGGAGAGCCTAACCGCATCATGATGGCGTCATTCAGAATTCTCGGTAAAGCCTAACCACATCGTGATAGCGTCATTCAGAATTCTCAGGACAGCGTATCCACATTGTGATAGTGTCATTCAGAATTCTCGGGAAAGCCTAACCGCATCATGATGGCGTCATTCAGAATTCTCGGTAGAGCCTAACCGCATCATGAGGGCGTCATTCAGAATTCTCGGTAGAGCTTAACCGCATCATGAGGGCGTCATTCAGAATTCTCGGTAGAGCCTAACCGCATCATGATAGTGTCATTCAGAATTCTCGTGAGAGCCTAACCACATCGTGATAGCGTCATTCAGAATTCTCGGGACAGCGTATCCACATTGTGATAGTGTCATTCAGAATTCTCGGGAAAGCCTAACCGCATTGTGATAGCCTCAGTCAGAATTCTCAGGACAGCGTATCCACATTGTGATAGTGTCATTCAGAATTCTCGGGAAAGCCTAACCGCATCATGATGGCGTCATTCAGAATTCTCAGGACAGCATATCCACATTGTGATAGTGTCATTCAGAATTCTCGGAAGAGCTTAACCGCATCATGATGGCGTCATTCAGAATTCTCATGAGAGCCTAACCACATCATGATAGAGTCATTCAGAATTCTCGGGAGAGCCTAACCGCATCATGATAGCGTCTTTCAGAATTCTCGGGACAGCCTATCCACATCGTGATAGCGTCATTCAGAATTCTCGCACGCAATAAAATGTGTGTAGTTTGTTCTGATTAGACTCGGTTTGAGTTTCTTATACACTAAGATTGTGTTGATTTCGCTTGACTCGAGATGCTCCTGAAGGTGAATTGCTCATGGTCTGAACTGGGGAGAGTTTCCCTAGTGAATGAGGCAATGTCTTATGCTCTCTCGTTTATATAGGATTTCCCAGTGTTTTAGGTTCACGACCTCAGTCATGACTCACTATGAGTGGCCATGATATTGTTAAAATCATAAATGCACCCATTAACCCTTACTATACTAAATACTCATTGATTAATAGTTCCCTTAGGAAATGTTCAGATAATGAGTTCAATAAATAACGATATAGGTCATTTGTTGAACTTATTATCTAAACATTTCCCACCAATGAATATAAATTAGACTGCACTTGTATTATCATTTCATCTAGCTGTTGTCTGTTCATATATCCTTAACATCCCTCCAAATGAAAAATAGACCATTCCAATGTATACCCTTATAAAGTTATCCATAATTCTGCTGTGGTTAAGCAGTCGTTTAATTAGAGCATTACTATATTTGTTTAGTTTAGAAAGGGTGAAGCTCACCTATGTAAAGCTGACTCTGGACAGCATCACCTCCAGCACTCTTTACTTTGATACTTTCTTTGAGGAATTTCTCTACAAGCTGAATGGTAAAAGAGAAATGATTTATCGACAAAATGTAAATACAAATCAAACAAATCAAATGAAACATATTTTTCCATATATCTTTTTCATGACGATTTCCGAACGAAAATTTCACTAATTTTAGAGAATAAATCATGAATTTGCAGTTTTTAACCCTTCCATGACTGGAGCTTCTTGAAATATTGTGAAAACCCTTTGCCAATGCATTCTCTTATATATGCGAGTCCATAAAATAAAAAGGGCCAAGGAATCTCTTTTACAAGTCCGATTGAATATTTCCAGGGCATATAAATGTTACTAGCGATGTTGCTATTTTATTTTATGTGTACAATTTTGCCCGGATACCGGTAACTTATGGGGAAGTTATGCACACAGCCTTCATGAAGAGAAGACAGAAAATCCATTCGCAAATGAAATCGTGGGGATACAAAGAGAACATAAGGTGATATAGTCAATGTGATGCTAAATGTAAGCGACAGGCGGTCAGATTGATGTATAATGAAAGTGTCAATGACACTGTAGCTCAACTTGGAAAGGGAATAATTTCATATGTTACATTCAATGGAGCGATTAGGAATGCGGAAAGTTGAAATGTCTAAGTAATACTAGATTATCAACATGAAGAGATATACATGTATATAAAAGTAAAATCCAAGATGGTTGGTGGCAGCTATATTTTCGAATGAAATTCAAAGATATTTCATAGCTTTTCCATCTAGTAGATCAATATCAAGAATAACATGAAGTTCGGTGATGAACGGCTGAGGGAAGTGGACTGCAGGGTGTGCCAAAGGATTTAGTCATGCAAAGAGTAAAATCCAAGATGGCTGACAGCGGATATGTTTTATGGCTGAATGACCCCAAAATGACTCGTTCCCATCTACATATCAATGTTAACAGCCATGACAAATTTCATAATGATCGGACCAAAGATACAACCTGTAGCCCATGCCAAAGGATTTAGTCATGCAAAGAGTAAAATCCAAGATGGCTGCTGGTGGCCATGTTTTTTGGCCGAATGACCCCAAAATGACTTGTTCCCATCTACATATCAATATTAGGCCTAAACAAAAAATACATTTGTTTCCGCTAACCCGACCGACCCTATTTTAAACCGCCGACCCTAAACTTTTTATTGCCATTGCAAAAAAAAAAAAAAATTGGACCAAAAAAACAAAAACAAACAAACAATTTTTATTTTAAAAAAAAACAATTTTAATTTAGGTTCCAATTCATATCATAACAAGATGCAAAACATTTATATATTTATATATATTGACATAAGAAATTTAAGTTTACAAAAAGATTTAAGTTTAACAGTTGGAATCATACTGTAAAGTATGTTTGGCTTTATCTAGCTTTCATCTGTGAAAACTTCAAATAATTTGAGTTCAGGTACGGTATGTTATCATTCAGCGTTCATACTTCAGTATTTCAATCAATTACAGCACAGGAACATTAACAATTTGATCAAATCAACCTGGTTATCAAGTGGGATCTCATAATACCAAATGAAAAATTAACATAGAGATTAGTACCATATATAGTCATTACTACCTTAATACATGTACATTGTTTCTGTACTACATGTACATGTAGGTTTTCTGTATTACATGTACATGTAGGTTTTCTGTATTACATGTACATGTAGTATATTATGTACGGTATGTGTCTCATTTGAATTTTATAAAATAGCCTATTTATGAATTAGAGTGATGATGGCAAGTCTAATTTCAAGCAGGATAAGGCTTCCGATAAGCATAATCCATAGAACCAAAAGATATCTGACAATAACTTATAAGCATTTCCAATCCATACATATATAAAAAGTTCCAAAGTTATGCTTGAGAAACTTGATAAAATTGACCTCTCTGTAAAATTCAAAATACTGACTCAAAGAGCCTTAGATTAGATCTAAATGCAATGGATTTTCAAAAACTTTCCAGGGGAAGAACCCCCACCATCATCAGGGGGTCACCCTTCCCAAACATTCCTCCGATCAGGCCTTCAGGTTATGCCTTCGGCATATCATTGCCCAAAAACAGGTGTCCCCAAAAAATACCTAGATCCTTCACTGAATGCGGAGAAGGTGGTGTTGTGAAGCCATCCTTAAGAGATTGGTACAAGACGGTCACTCCAATATGTGAACAGTGCAGTGGTGCTGGACTGACTCCAGTTGTCGCCAGACCATATAGGAAATATTAGGATTATCAAAGACTATCTTAGTATATAGACTAGTATATATGTAAATATTAAAGCATATGTAAGATTGAATTGGAGTTTCTAGTTCCTCTGTCATCTGGGTTAACCTGATTGGGGCTAAGAAGTGCATAGTTTGGGTTATTGACAAGTATTATAGTTATTTTTAAAGATACTGAAAAAAAAAAGTTAACAAAAAAAAAAAAGTTAAGCCTACCTAGGCCAAAAAAAAAAAAGTTTTGGTTCTCAGGCACCGCCGCATTGAATAAAAAGGGCCGCATTAGGCCTTTTTATTGCAATGCCCGATGTTACGACAAAAAAACATACAAAAAAAAAAATTTGAAAAAAAAAAAAAAAAAAAAAATTTTAATCAACATGTCCATAGCAGATATGTGTTGAATATTAGTGTGCATTGAGCTCTAACATGTAATGTGTTAAAAAGTGACTTGCAGGCTTACAACATAAAGTAGATGACTACAATTAAGAAAATGATTAGCTGATCCTCATGCTCTTCTTACAATTAGTCATTGTGAACAACTTACACTAATTGTAACTTTATACAATTGAAAGGCACAGGACTAAATTCAGGATCACATATTAGAATGGGGAGTTATCAGTTTTTAGACAACAATAACAGTAGTTAATGTCAGGGGCATTATATATTGTTAGGTAATCCCAGTCATACACTGGTAGTACAATGTCATTTTTATATAAGACTAAATGAGTTTATATGCATAACAGTTCCCTCTACCTTTCTGGTTATTACTAGACAGAGGAAGGTATCTTTGTCCATGCTTACTATGCGCAGAAAAAAATAAAAAATAAAAATAAAACCCTCCCTCCCTCATTGATTTGAAAAAAAATTGCCCGAGAACCAAAACACTTTTTTTTTTTGGCCCTACCTACCCTAATTTTTTTTAGCTCGTTAGCGGAAACAAAGGTATTATTTGTTTAGGCCTTAACATAACTGACAAATTTCATGATGATCAGACAAACAGTACGGCCTGTAGACCTTACTGATGGATTGAAGTTTGAAATCCAAGATGTTCTCCCAATAAATGAACAATATTGAATGATTTATTTCTGGAAACCGATCAAGACGCGATGACATCACGACGCACATCAGGATGTCACAATCTACATGGGCGCGCAAAACACCAGACATGATTGCGTCGATGTCCAGACAGCTGAGACTCGTGTTATACGGACGGGCTAAACCATTTCATCTGCCAACAACTTCGTGTTTTATTATTATAAATGTATATATATATATATATACTGCATGGAAAACAAAGGCGGGCAATAGTACTGCCCATTTGAAGCCTATTTTATGTAACTTGGAAATCAGGGAAATGAGTTGATAACTTGAGATCATGTCTAAAAGATGCGTGCGGAATCGTTTTTTTTTTCTCGCAGAGACAGTGAGGTGCGAACATATTTCTGGAAAGTTCAAAACATTTTGGAAAGATCCTGGTGCATATGAATCCTGTCCGGCCAAACAGTCGATCGCGTGGTTCAATTGAAAAACAATTGCACTGAACAATGTGAATGTGGAAACATGGATTATTAAAATGCATTATTAATTAACTGGGAAAACAAGCTTTCGCGTTATCAACGCAATAGACTATCCGGTGTTATGTTCACGAAGACTGTACAGTAGAGCTGAAACGGTTGACCCATTCTTCTAACCGGTTAACCATCGGGGTTAACCGGATTTCAACCGGTTAACCGCTAAATTTCTAGCGGACTTCTCTCACACTAATTATGTCGACATTATGCCATGCTCCAGGGACAAACCTAGGTAAAAAGTAGTAGCTGAAATAAAGACCTTATTCACGTCATTTAACGATATTCAAAAACACGCATTCACTGTTCTTTTGCTGGCTCTCGAGATGGGGAATGAGCAAGTTAAATTTGTGAATGGCAGGGGAGATCGCTTATTTGCCATGATCAGCGTATGTTTGGGCATTTGTAAAACGAGTAAAATAGTATGGGTATTGGTAAAACGAGTAACAAAACTATATATTAAAGATCTGTAATATATCATTATCATCATTGGTATATCCTCCAACGCATTATATATAAAGACAAGAAAGTAATAACTATAGAACAAAAAGGAAGGTCAGCTAGGTCAGACTCGCAGTCCTATTCAGTATTCGAACTATTCGTCGGTATCATGATAGCAGACACTAGTGTTGGGAGGTTATATAATTTACGTTTCGGTTTCGGTTTTTTTGGTAAAAAAAAAAAACCTCTGTTTCGGTTTTAGTATGCAATCACTTAACATATAGCAATTACTGCCAAATTGAGTGTTAATTAGTCCCACAGGCACAACCAGTTACATAGTAGCATGGAGCATCAATTTCCTTGATAAAAGGGAAGATTATTGAAGAAGTTTTGGGTTGCTTCAACTACGATGTCTGTTTGGACACTCAATTGAATTGATCATACCGGTATTAAATCACAACAGGGATGGAGAACGGGAAGAGTGAAGACATTGTGCAGCTGATCTCAATCAAACTTTGTCGACTTATATAGTTTTATAAATAGTATGTCGTGGTGTGATTCCAATTTGAATCCATGTTGCTTCGTGCAGTATTAACTATTAGGTTACGAAAGCACGCATTGCCACACAACGCCACTTTTACGTTGTCACTTCCTTGTGTGCATTCAGACTTGATACACAGTGACTGCACACGTGCTTTTGTCGGAAGAAAACTTCAATCATGTAGAAATATATTGGTGATATGAAGTAATTGTTTTATTCAGAGAAGCTTAATATTGTTGTATATACGCAATACGAAAGCAAACCTTATGCGCGTTAGAATGCAAACACTGCTCGCGCAGAGCTATCAACGCGTGCCGGTGTGATTATGACATTTTTTGACACCACAACAAATGTGAGAACTCATTAAGCTTCTCTGAATAAAACAATTACTTCATATCACCAATATATTTCTACAACTTGTTAAAAGTATTATACAACATTTAGTAGAATTGGATAATAAAGCAACTCAGCTGCACTTTTTCTCATTCCGGCTAAATAGTGTATTTTCTAAGCAAAAATGCTATTAAAAAGTATGTTAGTAATTTTTGTCCGTAATAGTTTTATTACATATATAATAAATCGGCAAAGTAGCATATAATTTAGCAAAATAATTTATTTTTTTCATATCTTCCGTTTATACATTTTCCCCAGGTCGGGGTCGGGGGCGGAGTACACATTTTATTAACCAATATCAAACCATGCCACTGCGCATGACAGACATGTGCTTATTTGTAAACAGGAAATGATTTTAATGAAACAGACAACAATTTTTTTTTGCACAAATGACAAATGTCTTTATTTTAGCTCATGAACTTGATAAAGGTGCGGATTTCGGAACTTTTGGTGGAATCTTGTCTTTATTGTCACCATAAGAAGAGAACCAAGCAGAATCTGGCACCAGGAGTCCTTTATCGCATGTAAATAGATAAGGTATGAGCCCCAGATAGAAAATGATAGTACACATGTAGGTAATCAGAGTCTCAATACAGATGTATATCATGTATTGTGACTCAACAGGGTCTAGTGTCACACTCACAGTGTCACTAGTGCCAATGTATACAGGACATTGACAAGGTATGAGCCTCAGATAGAAAATGTACACTGTCCGATAGTACAGAAGACATCGGTTGATATACAATTATGTTCCCAGTTATTGCTATAACGTATTGTACAGATAAACACAGCACATCGAGATATAACTAATAGAATAGATACAATCATAATTATCAAGATCATATTCTAAATTGGATGTGACATGTACTACCATCTTATATGTTGGAAGTATCAGACCACGATCGTTCCACCATACCGATGGCATGATACACGTCACATGGTAGGTGTATCATATACATCATACCTTATTAGGATGCATGATATTATACACCATACGTTGTAATAACTACTGGCGTCGAGAGATACGAAAAACCACTCTCTCTCCATCAGCCATTCCGACTAGACCTCTTTTACCGATGCTCCTGCTGTGTTTATCACTATGACTTATACACATATAAAGTTATCAAAAGCTACGGACAGTTATTGTTATCAATGTTCCCGACACGGCCAATTCAACATCTAAACCCTAGACACCGGGACAATGGTGCTCGTGAGCTTGGAACCAGAACTTGTGTTTTCGTTCATACGTGAGTACTTACTATACCAACCAGGACGTTTCTTTTCGTCTAATAATTTCAAATTAAATATACACAATACCCGCACTATGTTCTAGAGCAATTCTGTAATGTCACAATTAGAATGTGCATGTGCCAACCCAACTCAAATTATTCATTTCTTATATACCTGCACTTTTGCCTTTTCTATTCCCAATTACTTTAGTAATTAAAATCAAGATGAATATGACACAAAGTCACCTTTCCTGTCCTTCCTTTTCGGACGACGTTAATTATAGTAGCGCCCAAATTGATGGAGAGATAGAGCGAATGCGATCTATATTGTATGAAACCCATGAAAATCACGAGGTACGAAACGCAAATGACAGCGTCGTACTAGATCGCATTTCCACACAATTGGATCATTTTAATAGTGCAATAGACCAACAGTTGGACGCCACACGCATTTCGTCAGCAATTCAGATGGCAACTGGTGTGACAAATGTTATCACCCCTTTTTCGGGAGACCCGAAATCTTTTCTTGAATGGACCAACGAATTATATCGTTATGGCCAAGCAATTGCTGCGACTGATCAAACATTAATTAAATTTGCTCTGCAGACCAGCAGAGGTTCAGTTTTCGAATTTTTAACTCAGTTCACACAAGAACGCATAAATGCCGATGGTGTGATCAGAAGTACATGGGCAGAAATCAAGCAGGAATTAAAAGTTTGATATAGCGAAGCAAAAGATAACAGAGATGCGCTCCTTATTTTTCAAGCAGCACAGCAAACACCTGACGAATCTGTACAAGTTTTTTCTGATAGATTACAATCATTAGCGATCGATGTGTATGGGCTAGTAAATATTCGACAAAAAGTCGCCCAATTATATATGTGTGAACAATTCATCACAGGATTAAAGAGTAAATTATTGAGAGATAAACTTTTGCGAGAAGATCCACAGACCTTAAATCAAGCAACTGATCTCGCTTTAAGAGAATATACTATTCAACACCGATTACAGTCTTATTATAGCCAGAATAATAAGAATACTGATCGTAATTATCGATCATTTCGTGATATTAATTATTCTAGTAGGGAAGGCAATAAATTTCATGGACGGAACACTGGTAATAAATTTAATGCGCCCGCCACACCAGAAAGACGATGGCCAAGGTATTTACAGGGTAGAAATTCATTTAGCTCGTGTTATTCGAATAATAATCAGCGCCCACGGATTGGATCATATTCTAAACAAAATAGATATGATAACACGCGAAGTTGGCCTAATGTTCAACATATACGACAATCACGAACTTCTATGTTTAATCCACAGACCCAAGCATTTCAATTATTATGCCGATATTGTTGGCAATCTGGACATAATATCACATGGTGTCGAAGACGTTTGGATGCAATGAATAAACATTATTTAAACTAAAACATTCCACCCAGAGCGGAGCATCTGAGTGGAATCGAATAAAAAGCAAGAATAATAATCAAGCTAACGCTCCATCATGGAATAAATGGCATGCACACAGAACAAACGGGAAAGAATTATGTTGGCATAAATCACATAGAGATGGTAAAAATAATGTTCACAGGCCATTTCATCAAAGCTTACCGCATATAAATAAAAATAAAATATCCGCGCCCGTGAAAACAAGAGCTTCATACACATCGCATAAGCCTTACGATAAGCCTTACGATCATAAACAAACACCACCGGTGATACAACACCAGAAAGATATTAAATTGAATTTATCAATTCCGGAATATCAAAATAATTCAAAGTTAATGAAAGGCATAAATGCACAAGTGGCATCATCGATATTGATTACAATAGGCACACAAAAATATCGAGCCATTCTTGATAGTGGAGCCGATATCAGTTTATGTTCATTAAAATTTTATAACAATTTAAAATATAAACCGAAAATGCAAGAAACGCAGTTTCATGCAACATCTGCAAGTGGGGATGCACTAACCATAAATGGGTTCATCATATTAAATTTCCACATTAATAAATTAAAGGTCTCACATAAATTCTATGTTTGCTCAAACATGCATCGATCTTTATTGATCGGCAGAGATTTTCTCAGTGGAAACGGCGCCAGACTATACTTCGACCGCCAAATAATGAAGATTCGCGGAACAATCATTCCGCTTATACCAGATATCCACGTTGCAAGCTTGGTCAGAATACAGTCTGCCCATGTTATTCCACCAAAGACAACGATATTAACGAAAGCGCGTATAATTGGAGGTAATAAATTGTTTGCCACGAAATTTCTGCAGGTGGAACCAATAGACGAAGGGTTTATGGGAAATGAACCTGGGTTGACAGCCGAATATACTGCAAGCACTAACAGCGATAGTATACCTGTACTCATAAGCAATTACACAGATAAGCATTTTAATTTGCGCCGTGGATGTATTGTCGGCAGGGTGTCTGCTGTAAGGTGTGTGGAAACACCTCATCCGAATAACAATGAAATAAAAGAACAGATTAATTTGGATGATGTACAAGTTCCCGATTCATTTAGGGACGATTTAATACCACTAATTCGAAATAATAGTGATATTTTCGCTACAAAATTAACCGAATTAGGATGTACCACGGCTGTCACCATGAAGATTCCCACGGGGACCACCCACCAATAAGGTTAATGCCTTATCGATGCCCATTAAAAAAGCGTGAAATTCTTAGTGAAAAAATTGATGAATTATTACAAGCAAAAATAATTTCACCAGCCCCAGCAACTGAATGGTCATTTCCGTGTATGGTTCTAAAAAAAAAGGATGATTCCTATCGTTTTATAGCCGACCTTCGCCGACTTAATGCTATCACAAAACCCACATTCTTCCCAATTGATCAAATCGAGGATATCTTGGCCGAAATGAGGGGAGTTAAATATATAACAGTTCTCGATTGTTTTTCTGCATATAATTGCATTCCAATACATCACGCGGATCGAAGTAAGGCAACTATAACGTGTTTTAGAGGGAATTTTTCGTTTAACCGCGCCTGCTTCGGTGCCATTGGAAGTTCTAGTGCCTTTCTTCAACTCATGAATCGTGTGTTGGAGGGGATTAAAGGATGTCGCGCCTATGTCGACGATTTAATTTTGTACTCAGTGGATAAGAAGTCCCATTTAAGGCTTCTTCAAGAAGTATTTGATCGCCTTAGGAAATTTAATGTGAAATTAAAGTTAAAGAAATGTTCATTCTTTAAAACAGAATGTTCATTTTTGGGGCATATCGTGGACCAACATGGGGTTAGACCAGATGCTAATAAAGTGAAAGCAATTCAAAATTTAACACCGCCAACAAATGTGAAACAAGTGAGAAGTGTTATAGGATCATTCTCGTGGTTCCGGAAATTTATTCCTAAATTTAGTGAAATTTGTGGACCTTTGGTAGAATTAACAAAGAAAAACACAAAATTTGAATGGACGGATGAATGTGACAAGGCATTTCAAAAATTGAAATCTGATTTAACAGAAGCCACATATCTCGCATATCCAGATAAAAATAAACCATTCATAATGTATACTGATGCCAGCGCGCATGCTATTGCAGCATTGATTACACAGTCACGTGACCCAGGTGACCCGTGTATATCAAGATCGAATACGGAAAATCCTATACATTTTATTTCCGCACGGCTGAATAAATCTCAAATTCGTTCATGGAGTACATTAGAACGGGAATGCTTTGCTATTTATTGGGCAATAAAGAAACTTCAATTTTATATCAGCGGGTCTCCGTTAATTATAAAGACTGACCACAAGGTATTAACTCATATGTTATCTGCTCCCATGGAAAATAAAAATGTCGCACGTTGGGCTGTGTGCATAGCTGCCTACAAGCCGCAGATAATCCACATACGCAGATAATCCACATACCCGGCAAAGAGAATATATTTGCAGATTATTTATCACGACCGGAAAAGTTACAAACTGGTATGTCAGAGGTGCCAGATCAGTCCGACGTAACCGGCCCTGAACGAGAAGTACCAATGGATGTTGACATAATTGACACATCCAAATTAAACACAAAACAATATGCAAATTGTCGCATAGACAAAATTCTACCTGAAAATCAAGAAGCAATTCAGTTAGAGGGGTTTGACATACAACTTGAACAAGAACGCGATATCGAAGCAATAGAGATTGTTCAAAAATTAAATTCCACCAAACCACCCCGACAAATAGCAGATAAATATATAGTAATTAAAGATGTGCTATATTTCATCAGTAATCATGATGATGATCCAGATATACGCCTATTTATTCCCGCAAATATTCGACAAGCTGTACTCAAACAATACCATGACTTAGCAGGGCATTTTTCCACAGTTAAGACTTTTGCAACAGCAAAACTTAAATATTATTGGCCAAATATGTATAGAGATATACATAATTATTGTCAAGCTTGCATGATTTGTAAAATGAGGAATTTATCACAACAAAAGGCCCCAATACAAGAGATGGACCGCCCGCCATTTCCGTTTGCGACAATAAGCACTGATATACAAGGACCGTTTGAAACAACAATGTCCAATAACAAATATATTTTAACTTTTCTTTGTTGTCTGACTAAATATGTCGAGGCATTTGCGATTCCTGACAAACGAGCCGAAACGGTGATAATGATATTTTTAGATGAGGTCATTAGCAGACATGCTTGCTGTCTCAATTTGGTAAGTGATAATGGCTCAGAGTTCAAAAATAAAAAGATGGATCAGGTGTGCAAAGAATTAAACATCCACCATATATTCTCCAGCCCCTACCATCCGAATTCGCAGGGATGTGTCGAGAGATCCCATTCCGTTCTAAATTCTGTTATATCAAAATTGGTATTACAAAACACACACACTTGGGACATGTATTTGTCACAAGCATTATTTGCAATGCGTGTTCACGTAAATG
The DNA here is from genome assembly GCA_032622095.1 of Siphonodentalium dalli. Taxonomy (NCBI): domain Eukaryota; kingdom Metazoa; phylum Mollusca; class Scaphopoda; order Gadilida; family Siphonodentaliidae; genus Siphonodentalium; species Siphonodentalium dalli. The sequence goes on from CP136062.1 coordinate 15,462,402, forward strand.
ATACAACAAAATTCAGTCCATTTTATTTATTATATCATAGGGAACCCACTTTAAGTCTTGATAATATTCTAAAACCCAGATTGAAATATGTAGGGGAGGACTTTACATCTATCGCTTTACAGGAACAGCATAGAAACTTTCGTTTAGTTCTATCGCGTTTAAGATCTCAAATCAGAACACAGAGATAGAATGAAAAAAGGACAGAGGTTTCATTTGAAATAGGCGATCCAGTTTATTACAAATCGGGGCGAAAAACGGGTAAACTGAGTTTATCATGGCAAAGTCATTGGAATATAATTGAAAAACGTAGTAATGTATCATTCTTAATTAAAGATCAATTAAGTGCTCGAACAGTCCGCTGTCATGCCGACAATATTCGTAAAGCCGACACTGCATGGAAAATTCCTCCCAAAGATACAATACGTCAATTGCGAAGACAGCGATTTGTTGTAAATAGTTCTAACGAAGACCCAGAACAACCTGCGTCATCAGAATGGTCATCTAGTGATGAAATTCCACTTGCGCAATTAATGAAACGCAAACAACTAAGAAGGAAAAATTCTTCAAGTGACGATGACATACCGAGATTGGAATGGGTAGATAGATTGCGCGCAAATGAGCAAAACAATAATAATTCAGATGCTTTTGCGGCCGAAACTGAAGAAATTGAAAATGTTGCCTCTGATAACATAAACCCATATGTACAAACAACTGTTTCTGACATGGATATCGATTTAAATTCGCGTTCATATGATGCATCTACACAAGCAGGCGTGAATGATATCATTCGTGTTATAAGCACACGGGAAACAAAATAGACAATTTGTCCGACAGAATTAATATCAGGATTCCATTAAAGTCATACTTACCAGTATAAATGTGCAACAGTTATGCATCCGTAAATCATTATATATTGTAGTCCTGACGGAATAACAAACAATGTATAACAAAATCCTGAATGTTCACTTTCCGTATAACAAAGGAATAGAAATGATAAACAATTGAACTAAATAACACAAACATGATTTAAATCATAATCTTAATATTCATAGTCTACGCGTGTATAACATAAATATATCCAACATTGTGCCACTGCACGCTTAAATTAGTGCCGACAACACATGCAAACTTTTCTGTATACCAAGCATGAGGTTTTCTTGATTTATGTATCTGGACAACGAGTCCAGGAATATCGTGTAAAGCTATTGAGATGATAAATTTGCACATACAATTGAACTGACCAGCATGAGTATTGCATAGAGTCCATAACTCAGCTGACATGCGTGTTATGTAGGTTATTGTATCGGTAAGCACCGCGATGAGTTGCCAATTGCCTATACACACAGTACAACGTTCAATCGTAATACTAATAAAAAATAGATTATCATTAATCGTCATTGCTGACCATGCATCCTTAGCATACAATTTGTGGTACCACGAAGCATTACCCAGATGGATTGAATATAGGTATAGTGGAATTTCGAGTGGTATGATCAGCCCTCGTCTTCCGGGTTTGACTTGAGATACGCAGGGATATTTAACCCTAGTGTTGGTAATGGAATGCTAAGAATAATTAAATAAGAATGGTCGTTAGATGGCTTATACCAAACACAAGTATAATACTATTTTATTCACTTTGTAAACAGCATATTAATTTTCGTTTACAATGGTAAATATGAGCATATAATATAATATGATATAGATAGCGGCGAAGTACATGTATGTGATATTTCATTACCACGTGATTGTTCATAAATATCTGTGAATAGTTTAACAAAATCGCAATCATCTACTGATTGGTTCTAATTCTACTGGAATGGTGAATGCTAATTCACCCGATTTTAACAATAATTTCACACTAAAATAATTACAAGTTACACGATTGTTGATTATAAATATCGTCGCAGCAGACATGTTTGGTTATCGCACAGCAATTGTTTTCAGCGACAATTACATTTTTTATGAAATTTTATGGCGTGATATACATATATCTAGCGGTTCCCTTTAATGTCATGATTCAAGACATATTTTTAATTCCTACGATCACATTTTATTGATCATAAACCCAATTCCCTTAATGTCCATATCCCTCATTTATTGCATGACCATTTTTCTTTACATTTTATGGAAATGCTCTACGAACAGGTTCAAAATTTATGAAAATGCAAATTGCATTGGCGAGTCACTGATTTTGTTTCATGATTCGTACTTTGGACATATTTTGGTTTAAAGATGCTTATTAGCTATTGTGGGTTTATTGTGTTCCTTTTACAAACACATTATTTAGACTTCGTGTCATTTATGTCGAACTAAATGGGTTCGCCAAACACGATCAATGGTTGGTACTGTAAGTCAGGCTAATGACGTCACACGCGATGGACCATCCTATATACACCCTGCTGACATACCAGACACGCAGACCGGACCAGACATTGGTGTTTCAACCACATCTAGCGACACCGCTGCTGACCTTCGAACGTTCATGACACTGTCCTGACAAGATTATCGGACATAGCTATTCCACCGACTGTCCAAAATAAACACTCGTTGCTGCATTTCCTCGTTCGGCGTCTTGTATACAGTCGTTGTTTCAACGCTGACGCCGCCACAGCTCCTTAGATGATAACTAAATGACGCATATGCTGCCAGATCGTTCATGAACATCGCTGATACGTTTGATATACATTGGCATCAAAGAATTGGCATTTGATCGCAACTGTACACTGCTGTTACATGTACACCGATCATTACACGTTACGTCATTGACTCCACGTCGCTTGCTGACTAAGACCAGAGATGTCAAAGACGATATCCTGTGAAGCTACATATACCTTCCCAACTGATGAGTATATCGGTTACTACACCTTCTCACGCCACACGGACAATAACATTTATCATCCTTAATTGTTGCTGTAAATTAACTGTATCCTGCACGTGTGATTATTCTCTACTTCACACACCAGTGTTCTACATGGTGTTGATTATCCGACCTTGGATAGAATCGTTTGCCGAATATTTATATTGGACACATATATCACATTATACCCGCCAAGCCAGAACTTCTCTACAAATTCCTGGCTAAATTAACTATTCGCTGATAAACCAGTGCTCCAGTGACTTACTGTTCGATGCTAATCCAGTAACCTAGTGACATACTGTTTACCAGACTCGCCATGGATAGATAACTCTCGTTTCGTTTGCTGTTGAGTTTTTATGTATGAATATCCATGTGTTGATTTTTTTTAGGTTCGCCACTCGCGATTATACTCATAGATCCAACTATCTTCTGTACCCTCGGATTTTATAAAAATTTTAGTTCCCAATACTATATATAGTTTTGGGAACTCTTAAAGGAGGGGACTCTGTCCGATAGTACAGAAGATATCGGTTGATATACAATTATGTTCCCAGTTATTGCTATAACGTATTGTACAGATAAACACAGCACATCGAGATATAACTAATAGAATAGATACAATCATAATTATCAAGATCGTATTCTAAATTGGATGTGACATGTACTACCATCTTATATGTTGGAAGTATCAGACCACGATCGTTCCACCATACCGATGGCATGATACACGTCACATGGTAGGTGTATCATATACATCATACCTTATTAGGATGCATGATATTATACACCATACGTTGTAATAACTACTGGCGTCGAGAGATACGAAAAACCACTCTCTCTCCATCAGCCATTCCGACTAGACCTCTTTTACCGATGCTCCTGCTGTGTTTATCACTATGACTTATACACATATAAAGTTATCAAAAGCTACGGACAGTTATTGTTATCAATGTTCCCGACACGGCCTATTCAACATCTAAACCCTAGACACCGGGACAACACAAGCAATCCGAAACTCAAAAGAGTGTAAATCTTTCGAGTTTCCCCGGAACTAGCGTGACACTGACGCTAATGGGGTCGTTGTCGTAACGTTTTATACATAAATGCACACCGTGTGCATTTATCAAATTTTATGTACATAAATGCACACCAGTCTCAGTCGGCGCGAGATTGAAACGTTACCGTAAATAATTGCCGTCTGCTTCAATTCATAACTATTTTTCTTCCGAAGTTCTGATAAAGGCATTCTTTTATCACAATTATCGAAACTGCAATAAGATTGGTCATCGGTCGCATATTTTTCTTAGTATTAAACAGGGACGGAAAGAACTGCATGGTTGTTTGGTCGATGAACCGAAGAAAATAAACTTACAAAAAATATCAAAACGTGTGCATTTATGTAGAAAACACTACGACAATGACCACTGTCACATGACACTACGCGAGACTGGTGTGCATTTATGTATACATAAATGCACACGGTGTGCATCTATGTATAAAACATTACGACAACGACCCCATTACGCATTAGCGACACTGACAGTGCAGTTCTGAACCCAACATTTTAAATTATCAACAACAACAAATTAATGTCTCACTTGGTCGTCACCCTGTTGAGCTAAAGTCGAGAGGTTGTCTATCGGGATATTTGCTGTTCTTAAATGATGTTGAAGGTCCCTAAGGATTCCAAAATCCTGAGATCCCATCACTTTCTAGTAGGAATTTCTTGTAAGTGTTGCTTGAAAGTTTCCTTATTTCGTGGGTTAAGCATAAACTTCCGGTGTTGCCTGGGTGTGTCTAAAAGCCCGGGATGACAGCTGGTAAATTTATCGCACGGATCCGGATGCATTTCATTAACTCCCAATCGACTAGAAACACGACTATATCGAATACATTTTACGTATCAATTTGACAACAACGTACACTCTATTTATATTTATTTATATTTATATATTATATATATATGTGTGTGTGTTTATAATTGTCAGGTACCTAATTACGACACGTTATTATCGTGGTTTAGATCGCTAACATCAAATACTATACACCAAACAAATTGTGCCACCGCAGACGCTACGATTAAAATCGTAAGTGGGGAAAATCGTAGGTGGAGAAATCGTAGCTTGTCCGCAGACGCTACGGCGCTGCGATCTTTGCAGCTACGATTTTATCAACGTGATCGATCACATGATAGCAAAATGTTACACCACATTCTCCGCATTATGCAACTGAATACATATGGCATGTATCTCAATGTTCTAAACTAACAAGTTGATGTTGAAAGTTCAAGTGAAATTGAATATTTTTTTAATTTTGACATTTTTGTACCTGTCAACTCAACAGGCTCAGCTGCCCAAATTGAATTTCAACAATTGCGGCAGCCCTCTACTCCTTGCCTGATATGTGGTATAGGCCTACACTCCCTGCCGTGCCACATCTCCACCAATGTGGCCTCGTTTTTGTAAGTGCAAGAAATTCGTAAACTTTGCGCCATTTTTGAATGTTTTCTTTTCGTGGTATTTACAACATGACCAGTGCGACAGTGGTCATGTGACAGCTACGATCGCGCGCGTTGCCAAGGTCACGCCACGATTTTCCTGGTAAAATCAAACAGTGCTTGATTGCTACGATTTGGCTACGATATTGTCGACAAAACATACTTAAATCAACAAATGGAACGAGAAAATAACATCGGCTTCTATAAGACATGCGATGACGTTTCACGTAACTATTCGTTGTTTGCCCACGTAAAGAAATAGTCCCAGATAAATAAAGACTATTTGGCGCTTTTAATGGCGTATATTTAATAACATAACTTTTCAAATTCTTCAGTCATGATAGTTTGTTGGAAAAATATTGGAAGTCATAGTATTTTTGAGACGTAGCGTACGGAATGTTAAAAGACGGTAAACCGGATGTCAAAGGTCACCTGGCACTATTTCCTGTTATTAAACGAACGTTTAATATCACAATTTATAGAATTGGTTTATTGAATGGAATAATGGTAGGATCGTGTAATAAATACATTTATCATATGACTCAATCATTATTTACGTTGGAATCTATGTCATAAATCAATTTCATATCAATTACTAGTTCATATCACCTTCCGATAATTTGATTGGTTTGTTGACAAAAAGTGTGTTCTGATTGGCTGAATGGCAGCCGGGCATCTCTGACTAAATGCAGGTCAAATTCGTGCGCGTCAAATACACGAATCAACGCGATGCCGAAATTCTCGCAATTATAATCTTGAAATATATAGTTTTGGACATTGTTATACGATAAATAGAATATGTAATTCGTATTTATCTAATAAACATACGATATAATGTCACAAACTGAGAACAGAATAGCGCACTATATCTTCGCGTGCATATTATTTCTGCTAGTTCACCAGGTGTAATTGGGCTTCCGGTGCAATGAAGTGACGTCACATTACCTTTTGCTGCCGATGTCTTATTGACTCATATAGCTATTTAGTGATTTGTGTGCGTTTTGGACATCATAATCAATTTATAGGTGTCATATGATAAATAGAATATGTAATTCGTGTTTCTCTCATATGATATTTATGAAACTCGTCACGAATTCTCAGTTTTCTCTCGCCAGAGGTTCGAGAAACCTGAAAATTCTTAGACTCGTTTCATAAATATCATATGAGAGAAACACTCATTCCATATCCTCTATATATAACATACACAAACAGACATAAGAGATAAAGGAATCCTGTAAGCCTAGGCTTATTCGTGGCCATTTCCGCGATATAAAAATGCTTCATTATGTTTTGGTCTCTAATGACGAATTGTCCGCTCCACAAACACCCGCGAGCATAATGGGCTTTACTGAAGTAATCAGTTGTTTAAATATTGTTGGGAAATGGGCTGCATTAAGTTGTTATAACTTGAGTCCCAATCCCTTGTAACTTTTGTTGCAATAGATATGTTTAAACAAATAATATAGTCATAACATAAGAATGTCCACAGGCAAGACCACCTGAGGTCGTTACTATTTCATAGATTGCAACCACTGCAATCAGGATCCATAAACACTGCGAGCAGGACCATTCAACAGTTTCTTTAATTTAAAAAAAAGAGCAGTTAAATAATAGCATATTATTCGCCGTTCAGAATACAAGTATATGGGAATAATTACTAATGAACCACTCAACCTGACTCAACTTCTATTTTAATATAATATTTTTTGTCAAAGATAAACAGTATTTTCTTGTTATAAATGGGATATGAATACATAAATTGTGGATTGTCAACGTTATATATATCTAAATGGATGTTAACACAAAATCAGTATAATAATATTATCCAGCGTAGATTCTTTTGTAGTTCACTCGTTCGCTAACATGCGTTAAGATCTCGAAAACATTTCCTCACCGCGTGTTTCTTCCAACTCTGTGTGGCATTTGCTTACATTTGGCTACCCAAACTGTTCCCTGCGACCACTCTACCTCGATGCACAGGACCGGTTCACATGGGGTCATAATGTGATTATTTGATTCTGAAATAAGCAAATAATGCATGGAATCGTACCCGCTATTTCTGTTTTTTTGCGCGGGCCACAGTGAAAACACATGTTAAAGAGCGTACACCTGGAAAGTCGTGAGTTGTGTTATTTGTGTCATTGTCCGCACATAATCTGCTTACAATGAGAAACGACAATGTGACCAAAACGCTCACATTTTCAGTTTTTCGGGAGAATTCGACCACAAATTTTCATAATCCTATTCTTGAGTCAGACGTTTTCGGCATGTGAATCACTGAATGCCTGAAATTGATCAGTGATTAGGCATATTACGATTACAACTTTACAAGTTCGAATGATCATCTACGCATAAACGCCTGAAGTGTACATGGGCGACGTGTCGCTTGAAACACCGTCTGCTTGGGCCTTTGTGTTTAACAATTTTTTACAAATTTAGTAATCAGATATGGCAAATGTGAAAACTCAGCTACTTTACGTGTTATAGCTTAAATCAGCAATACCACTTCCCGGTCGGTAAGTTTAATACAACACGACAAAATCTGGAAAAGTCGCATAAAAACGGGCTAAGATGTATATCAGCGATGTATGTGTTACAATTATGGGTCAACTGTGCCAATCATATATCACACGCGTTCAGGCACCATGCAGAGAACAAATTGGATATATATGTATTGGTGTAACCTTGAACATCCCAACTCAATTGCTTTAAGATAAGATAAGATAAGATGATTTATTGCAATACACCAAATGGAGGCAGTTGCAAATAACAGTTAATACATGAACAGTTACACATTAAAATAAAATACATGTAATTATGCATATGTACGATAAATGATCATTAGTATTATAAATTAATACTTTCAACTTTTATTTCCCCATATTGACATTCTGTCTTTTTAGAAAGAATAACCGGATCATGTTGCACACGGAATTGATTATTTGTTTGTCTTTGTTTTTCATTATAAAGATGAACTTATTATCATCACTCATGTTTATGAAATCTATGCTATACTTTTGAGCAATATTAAACAAGTCTTTTCTAGAGTCAGCGTACGCACTGCATTCCATAATAAAATGTTTTTCTGTTTCAACTTTACGTTCATCACACATGTGACAACTTCGGTCTTTTAATGGCGTCTTCGGTTGCGTGTGTCGACCCTTTTCTATAGCTAAAATATGATTGCTAACACGTAGTCGAGTGAACATCTCTCTTGCCGCGGACGATCGAACGTGCCTCAGGTACGGTTCTATGTCATAATTGTCTTTAAAAGTTCTGTAAGTTCGCAATTTATTAGCACCACCTGGTCTGTCGTCATCGAAAATGTCTTTTTTGAACTTATTTATATGTTCTGATTTTAACCTTTCAATTATTAGTTTGTCTGTCACTCTTACTGTTGTATTAGATTGTGATATATTGATACCACTTTTGACTAATTGTGCGTCCCAAGTTGATTGATTAGACATGAGGGATTCCCTAAAAGAATCATGCATTAAAGTTCTTGATTTTACTGCACGCAGTTTAGTTAGATATTTATACATATTACCAATAGCATTAATTGCTATGGGATATCGACCCAGTTCAGCCCTCGAAGCATGATTTGAGGCCTTTTTATTCAACCTGAGTATATTCTTACAAAATTTCAAGTGTGTTTGCTCAAGTGGGTTAGTGTCAATAAATGGAATTTTTAACTCGGATGCCCATATATTTCAGAACCATACAGCAATATAGGCATTATTAATTTGTCAAACAACTTACATTTAGTATTGAGAGACAATTCTATATGTGAATTCAGTGAGCTCGTCATGAAAAACATAGCCTTAGAAGCTCTCCCACTTAAATTTTCACAAGCTTTCGACATTTTACCGTCAGAAGTGAAGACGAGACCTAAGTATTTATATTCGTCAACTCTTTCTAGCAACTCATTGTTGATATAAAATGTATTGTCTATATTTAACTTCCGCTTATTTGATTTAAATATCATGCATTTTGTTTTGTCTGCATTAACTGTTAGATTATTTTGAAAACTATATTTTTCCAATTCATGCAAAGAATTCTGCAAACCATCAGGCGTTTCAGATAGTAAAACGAGATCATCAGCGAAAAGTAAATGCGTAATCGGACGATTGTTCAAATAGCACGGGTTAGACATGTTAGTTAATTTGCCGCCAATATCATCTATGAATATTTTGAAAGGAGTGGGTGATAGGGAGTACCCCTGCCTTACTCCTATTTTCTACAATAAAGCGGGACCAAATCCTGCTGAAGTTTTAACGGAATAATAACTTGACTTATAAATAGACTGTAAAATCGCGAGTGTCGACCCGTTAATGCCAATACCTCGAAGTTTTCTAAATAAAATAGACCTATCTACATAGTCGAACGCTTTCTTGAAGTCTACAAAGGCCGTATACAGCGGTTTTTTCATATCTTTGTACTTATTGACTAACGTACGCAGGACGAATGCACTGTCGACTGTACTGAGTTGTTTTCTAAATCCGAATTGATTATCGCTTATTAGTTCGTTTTTTTCTAAATAATTGTCTATTCTAGAATTAATAATTTTATTGAACAGTTTTCCAAAATTACTACTCAGAGCGATTGGTCTGTAATTGTTTGGATCATGTCTGTTTCCTTTTTTGTACAATGTTTTAATAAATGAATGACTCCAACATAACGGATAATGTCCTGACTTCAAGACATGGTTAAAAAGTTTTGTCACATCATCTACTACCAATGGAATAACTGTTTTTAGTAATTCGTTTGGAATGTTATCTAAACCCGTCGCTTTTCTATTTTTTAATTGCCTGATTGCATCAAGTACTTCTGTTGCAGTTATGTCACTATTGTTTATGTCTATAAGATGATCATTGTCTTTCGACGCTTGATATTCAAAGTTCGTTTCACGGGTATCGCAGCAAAGTAATTTATCAAAGAAATCGACCGCATCATCAGGGTGAAGGTCATCGGACTTTTCTTGTGCTTTGTTAATACGTAAACTTTTGATTATATTCCAGTATACCGATGGGTCACAACTTTCGAGCTTATCTATTTGTTCAGACATTTGTAGCCGAAATAATTTAGCCTTATGCTTCGTTTCTCTTTTATATAATTTCTTGGCATTGAAAAACTTTAATTGTAGACTTTTGTCTAGAGGATTCTTTTTCATTTCGCAGACTATATTCTCCATAATTCTTTTCAAATCTTTACAACGTTGATCAAACCATATTCGTTTTCGTTGTTGCTTCCGATGTTTTATTTTTACAACTTTTGTCGCAGTCTGATTGATAAATTTGAATATTTCACACATATCATGAGTTGCATTTTCAGTTCCGTTCAAATTCTCCGGATAGGTTCGTAGTCTGAAATTCATCAGACGTCTCTGTACATGTGGCTCATATAAATACCACATAGAAACACCCCGACTCCCACCCATCACCCCGGGTAATTTTCAACATAGCTACCCGTTACTCAGCCGAAAACCCCCCTCATGCCAATCACCACCAAATATCAGTATGTAAATATTTGCTAATGTCTCCATGTTCTCATCATGTTTTCTCTGTTCTATTTATTGATCACTTCTGATTACTCATGTACATCATTTCCTATTGAAAATATCCAGAAAGTAAGAACGACAGTCAAGTCCATTTGTGAGGTGCCACTATCAGTATTGTTTGTTGAGTCGGAGTCCAGTTGCTTCCCTATATTGATTTCGAACCACCGTCTGAAATATGACGTGTGCCTTGAATCAGTATAGGGCAGCAATTGGTATCTTCGACTCATCAAAACGACCACTAGCATCTAAAACTGTGAAAAATAGCAGCTAATACCTCGGAAAATACTTCAGTCCACCAAACGCAAGGTCGATACTTCTAATTACGCTCTGTCTACTACTTTTATCCAGCGATATCCATGTTAACCCAGGACCGTTGTCTCAGACTAACGTTGAGTAATGTATATCACTTTTTCACTTTAACGTAAGGAGTATCCGAAATAAACTTGAAAAGATTGCAGACTTATTAACGAATTTGACATTTTATGTTTCACAGAAACCCATCTTGATCCATCTTATCATTCAGACCAACTAGAACTGGATGGATTTTGTACCCCCATTCGCAAAGACCGTGATTCAAAGGGTGGCGGTATATGTGTAATGTTCGCCGATCACCTAATGTTTAATCGTAAGCCCGAATTAGAATTTGACTCTTCCTGCCTCTGGTTCGAAATCCACTCAAAGAAAACTCGAATTATTCTTGGAGTATCGTATAGATCTGATCAATTCTGCTCTCAAAACTATTGGACACTCCTGGAATCCTCAATTGCAACCGCTCTCGAAATCTCAGAATATGTAGTCATCACTGGAGATTTTAACTCCAATTTCATGAATAGTTCATCGAAATTGAAAAATATAACAGATGGTTTCAGCATGAAAAATGCTATAACGGTCCTAACGAGAGTTACCGCTAATTCAAGTACATTGCTTGACCCAATTATCCAATTATCACATCAAACTCTCTGCGTGTAATAGACGCCGATGTCCTAGATCTCGGAGTTTCAGACCACCTAGGTGTTTATGCTACATTATCATTTGAAAACAAGACCGCAGCGTCTTTTATAAGAAATGTGTGGAACTACAGAAATGGTAACTTTTCCCATGCTAATAGCCTTCTTGCCCAAGTCGACTGGAATGAGCTCATAACGCGTGCTTCTGATGTGAGCATAGCTGCCAATAACTTTAAACTAGAATTTCTATCCATAATGACGAAAACAATTCCACAATCGAAAGTTACAGTAAGAACCTCTGATAAAATCTGGTTCAATTCGGACATTCGTTTTGAAATACGAAAACGTGACAGAGTTAGGAAAAAAGCCATAAAAACAGGAAATCCCGAAGTCTGGAGAAAATATAAAAACACAAGAAACAAAGTCAATAATATGAAGAAGCACGCGAAAATCAAATTTGAAGAAAATGTTGAAGAAAGAATAAGTGAAACATCTAACCCCCGAGACTTTTGGCGAATAATACATTACCTGCTACAAAAGAAACGAGCAAAAAACATCCCCCCCACTATTCAGCTCATCCGGCACTATCTCGGCTAACAATATCTCATATGCAATCGATGACATCGAAAAGGCAGCGCAAACACTATGCCAGATTTGGTTTTCACAGAATCCGAAGTTGAGTTAGCCATAAAATCTTTTTAAAATACAACATTGTTCATTGTCGCATACGTAATTTATGTAGTGAACTCAGATCTGATATGTTCAACAATTTCATCGCTGATAGCCCCGCATGTCCCTGTGGAAATCGATATGAGGACGCCTATCACTATTTCTTCATGTGCCCATTGTACCAAAGAGAGCGCTCCGAATTTCTAGTGAAAATGACCCGTGAAAATATCGCAATAACCGATACTGCGGAACTCATGTGTGGAATACCCGATGTCTCGTCCCAAAAAAATAAGAAATTATTTCTCATCACACAGCAATATATTGCAGCGACCAAGCGTTTTGATCCCTAAATGGTCTTATTTGTTTTACTTCCGAATCCACTTAAAATTGCTTCCGGAATCAAAATTTGTTACGTGGCAATCACCTCACATATGGACAAACCTCACATTCGAACATTTCGTTCTGATAAGTTATCTGTATTGCCTTCCTGAGTAACCAAAAATCGAATACAAGTGTTTCATTGTTTCTACCGCCATAATACAAATACTAACAATACCTAATTATATTAACACTCGCGCCAATCGTACCAAATACTTCAAATCGTCCTTGAACACAAATTTCCACGGCCAGTAGCCAACCTAGATCTAGCCCGATCATCTCTGGAAGGCAATACATATTACGTTCATCAAAACTTATCACCATGTAAATACGTTTGTATCGTCATCTTGATTTCATGTGTGTTGCTATATTGTGTTGGGAGAGGGGCTTCATAAGTTGTAAAAACTTGTGCCCCAATCCCGTTTGTATATTATGCAAATAAAATATGTTTCAAGTCAAGGTGGTACCACCCCGAGGGGGTGAACATGGGGTATGGACCATTTTCGAGATGCTATTTGGGTCGGGCCACCCACCCATGCGTCAAATCGGTCGAAATTCTTACCGTTCTCGAAAATGGTCCATACCCCATTTTCACCCCATCGGGGTGGTACCACCCGGGAGTGATGGGTGGGGGTCGGGGCCAAAAGGAATGCATCTGGTCAATAACATTCACCTGACCGACATGACTACGTACAGCCGTATACACGGTCATTAATTCGGTTAAGATTAACCCTTTACCCAACAAACCGGCCAAAACCGGCCAAATAAAGCTTCAACAGCCTAAAATATCGTCGGCCTGTCTCAATAGAACCATACAAATATGGATATCATTGGAACCGGCTCCTTGACCACATTGTGATAGTTACAGTTATGCCCTGTGCCAATGCATTCTCTTATATATGCGAGTCGACCATAGGTCGCCTCGCATATATAAGAGAATGCATTGGCCTAAAAAAAAAAAAAATTAACACTTTAAAACATTTTTTCTTACATTCTTTAACAATTTTATAATTTTTAATGTGTTAAGCCAATGCATTCTCTTATATATGCGAGGCGACCTATGGTCGACTCGCATATATAAGAGAATGCATTGGCACAGGGCCCTTCTGTTGGGTAAAGGGTTAAGATTAAGTTAAGATTTATATCCGATGTATAACATGTAACTTGTAACTGAGAGCAATCATTACTCCATCTTCCAATATAACAACTGAGCAGATGATTATCAGCGAGTGATGAATGTCACGTGGCCGATACAATATCAGGTATAGACTAACACGAAAAGCTCTTTTCTATTCCACACCACTGTGCAAAAGGCTGTTCAATGCATCTTTCAGTGACATACAATGCTCTTATAGAGAGGTAGTTCGAGTATTAACCCTTTACCCAACAGAAGGGCCCTGTGCCAATGCATTCTCTTATATATGCGAGTCGACCATAGGTCGCCTCGCATATATAAGAGACTGCATTGGCTTAACACATTAAAAATTATAAAATTGTTAAAGAATGTAAGAAAAAATGGTAAAAAGTGTTAAATTTTTTTTTTTTTTAGGCCAATGCATTCTCTTATATATGCGAGGCGACCTATGGTCGACTCGCATATATAAGAGAATGCATTGGCACAGGGTATATTTGTAACCATCACAATGTGGTCAAGGATTTACTTTCACAGACATTATATTGGATTCTCCCCGACAGACACATCCTCCTCTCCGATAACCATGACAGTAATAAACCTCCATATTATATATGATTCTCCCCGACAGAAACATCCTCATCTCCGATAACCATGACAGCAATAAACCTCCATATTATATGAGTGTACCCGACAGACACATCCTCCCCTCCGATAACCACGACAGTAATAAACCTCCATATTATATATGATTCTCCCCGACAGAAACATCCTCCTCTCCGATAACCATGACAGCAATAAACCTCCATATTATATGAGTGTACCCGACAGACACATCCTTCCCTCCGATAACCACGACAGTAATAAACCTCCATATTATTTATGATTCTCCCGACAGACACATCCTCCTCTCCGATAACCATGACAGCAATAAACCTCCATATCACATGAGTGTATCCGACAGACACAGCCTCTCCTCCGATAACCATGACAGCAATAAACCTCCATATTATATATTTCTCCCCGACAGACAAATCCTCCTCTCCGATAACCATGACAGCAATAAACCTCCATATTATATGAGTGTACCCGACAGACACATCCTCCCCTCCGATAACCATGACAGCAATAAACCTCCATATTATATGAGTGTACCCGACAGACACATCCTCCTCTCCGATAACCTATGTATGACAATAATAAACCTTCATATTATATGATTCTCCCCGACAGACAAATCCTCCTCTCCGATAACAACGACAGTAATAAACATCCATATTATATATGATTCTCCCGACAGAAAAATCGTCCTCTCCGATAACCATGACAGTAAGGAACCTCCATATTATGTATGATTCTCCCGATGGACACATCCTCATCTCCGATAACCATACGCGTATATGTTGGCAACAAATCTACCCTTCGTCCACGGGGATGCATAACGCACAGTCGCGAGGGTCACATCATCAACAAGATCTACCACAAGCACGAACACGATACAATCACGGTAATGGAACCGCGAGTCTATCGCGGGCGACTTCAATTATCGCGACCTCGTGTTAACGCAGTTAATGTCCCGAACAACATTTCCGCCAAGATTTAAATGATGATAATCGGGAATGACAGAAATAAATCCATAATAGTTAGCTTCTTTGTCTGACTGTAGTCATCAATTTAATCCAATGGACACTTAGTCATATACCACGTCACGGTGACGTGGGTTTCACATGACCGTATTCCCTGTTGGCCTATTATTCATTGCAATTACGCTGCAAGTCTGTGAACTCCCATATTCGTGGTGCAAATGAACCGGACACTATGATGCAATATTAATTACAGTTTGAATCTGTCATTCAGTGGCGGTAATGCTGGGTCGATGCAAGAGTCTGAGTATTGAGGATTGGACACTCAGGACGTGCTGAACCTGTCCGGAACAGTTTGTGTATTTTCGCGGTTTGATCCTATGATTGTGTTTGTGGACTTTTACATTCACTGATCAACTGGGATAGTCTACCATTAGGTGATAATTGTGGACAGTAAGTAGTCGTATAGTACTATTTCGTATCGACTTGAACAATTGTGTGAGCCAGAATTACACTGTTGCAAATGTCCGTAATATTTCCTGTAAGTGTTTTCGTTGTGATGCTGGGATTGACCGAGTCGTCTGCTTCAAGTAGGGCTGATGTATATGATTTTATCAGGAATCGGAGCAGAACGGAGTTAATTCCGGTGGAGAACGACGACCATCCGATGGTTGTGGGCATGTCTGCAAATCTGGCAAGTGTTAACATTCTGAACGAGGTAGAACAGTATATCTCGGTCGACATATTCCTCTCAATGCGCTGGAGAAATGAACTAATTCGCTGGGACCCGTCGCAGTTTGGAAATGTGACGTCCATTTTTGTTCCTTTGGATGGTATTTGGACACCAGATATAGGGCCGATGTACACATATGGACATCACTCTGGTTTGAACCTGTCTGACAAAAAATATCTGTTGATTCAACATACTGGAGATACGTTCTGGTACCCAAGCGGGCAAATAACAACTTACTGTCCGATTAATACAGCTTATTTCCCTTTCGATGTACAAGAATGCACATTAATATTCGGATCTTGGAATTTTGATAGCCGTACCATCAATATTTATCTTGATGAGGACTTCTCAAATGAAACATCTTTCTATCGGAACAACTCAGAATGGAAAATAGAGGGAATATCGTCTACACTTAACACGGAAACTAAACACAGAGGTTTCACATATCCCTGGATTTTGTTTACGATAAAGCTAGAGCGACGTTCAACAATAATAATTATCAACACAATAGCTCCCATTCTTATCTTATCGATAGTGAACATCGGTTTGTTCAGGGTTCGTCCAGAAACAACCGATAAAGTCGCGTGTGCCCTTACCATCTTGCTGTCATTTTCCGTTGTTATGAGCTACATATCGACGTCATTTCCACGGAACGGAGAACGTGTGCCTTATCTCACGATATATGTAGGTTGTGTGTACATCATGAGTTCGACGATAGTATTGCTTACGGCCATGACAGCATCGCTTTCAAATCGCACAGGCGAAGTGCCCAAATGTTGCATCGCTATTAAAGAATGGACGAAGAAGAAACCCAGAATAAATAATGAAGACGCTTGTGACGACGGGTCTGTGGATAAACAGATGTCTAAAATCACGTGGCATGGTATATCAAGGACAGTTGACGCTCTTTTCTTTTGGATTTTCGCTCTCACTTTCGCGGCTGGTACACTGTTATATTTCTGTGTTGCTAGCCTGGTCACATAAATCAGAATATAGTTTATTCCGTAACAATTCAATGTGTAATACAGAGGTAACAAGTTAACAAACAGAAAGTAAAATGTGAGATACCGTGCACGTGAACTCACCGCGAGATCAATGTACTGCCCGATCAATGCTGAGTGTGCTCCATTTGATGTACATGCTAAAACGCAAAAACTCAACGATGTGTCAAAAACATGATGGTTGTAAATAAAACTGGCTATGGAAGGACACGAGGGGCTCAAACTGGAATGTGCAACATGCAGTTCTCAAACCGGCTTTACTTTCGTTGGACTATAACAGTAGATATGAATTTTAGTTCTCAAACCGCCTTTACTTTCGATGGACTATAACAGCAGATATGGACGCCTTTACTTTCGTTGGACTATAACAGTGGATATGGATTATAACAGTAGATGTGGGCTATAACAGTATAGATATGGACAATAGTTCTTAAAACGCCTTTACTTTCGTTGGACTATAACATAAGATATGGACGCCTTTACTTTCATTGGACTGTAACAGAAGATATGGATTATAACAGTAGATATGGACTATAACAGTAGATACGGAATGTAGTTCTCAAACCGGCTTTACTTTCGTTGGACTATAACAGAAGATATGGACGCCATTACTTTCGTTGGACTATAACAGAATATATGGACGCCTTTACATTAGTTGGATTATAACAGTGGATATGGATTATAACAGTAGTATGGGCTTTAACAGTAGATATGGACTGTAGTTCTTAAACCGCCTTTACCTTCGTTGGACTATAAGGTCAGAATCGGCATCTCCAGTTTATACCAAGTTTGAACTACTAAAACCCATTTAGTAGTAAAACCAAGTTTTACTCCACCTCTAGGACGACATAGATTTGGTCGATTTCGCTTCCTGTGGACCACACTTGTCCAATTGCAAGGATAGGAGGCGTGGTCTGTCTGTTTATTATCGCTACTTGTCAATGCATTGTCAGGTCACGCGACCTGTTGTCGCTATATAATCTACTAATCAGAGTCGTTATTTCGTGGGAATCTGGATTCAGAATCCGAATCCGATTACGGGGACGGGGATATATATAGAATAGTCATTTATTAAAGTGACATGTGTTACAAGCATATAATAAATTCACCACATACAGGTGATAGAATATATGTGTGTATATAACATTTCAATATAACACCCGGCCATCGAGGCCTATATGTCACTATGAGGATGGAATATTTTTCTATGCTGATTGCGCAGCTGGAGGGAAATCATCCACTCTTTTTTGACAAAACTTGTTGTCTGACTTTGTAACATTTAAATAGGTATTTGCCAAAAGGGATGTGAAGTCTGTCAACAAGGATAATCAGAAGTTGATATAATTCCCGATTCTAGGTCAGATTTTGAAATCCACGTGGCCTCCGATACTATGTTTAATGTTCTCCCAGCGTCAAACATGGCTCATGTATTTGACACAAGTATCATTAATTTTGTATCTTATATTTATAATGTTCATGTTTGTTGTGAAATTCATGCTTTTCTTCTATGTGTATATACATGGCACCTTTTTTCAAGTTAAAGTGTGTTTATTGATGATGGCAAGAATTTCTAACAGCTCTAGATCTCCTTAATCAAATTCCGTTGTGAACACACGCAACTTGTCAGTAACTGTTGTACAGGGACATGGCGACAGGGGTACAATTTGGTACAATTGTCTTAGCTGTACAGTCATTCATACGTGAGGAAAGTCAGGATTCTTTTGACTAACTATTCCAAATAATGATACGTACAAGCCAGCAAACGCAACAAACAAACCAGATTTTAAACAAATACATATACAAACTTATGACTAACTCGGGGGAGGGGGTGGCCGGTGATCTGTATTATGTTCAACTTGTTTTGGTAGTCATGTTGCTTTGCCATTACTAATTATTATTTTTCAGTGTAATAACATATAGGACCCTTACGTGAGTCAGCACTTGTCCTCCAATCACATTGTCTGTATAAACAAATGTATGTGTTATGTATCGTGTGTTATCTAATTTTGACAAATAAATATGTTTAAACTAAAATTTTGTACATTTCCAGCAGTTGGATATTCTATGCCTGACACATCATTCGTTGGACAATAATTTGGCACCATATATAGGTTGGAATTGTTCTCATTGTTTGATTTTTCAACCAGTAAAAGTTGGTAATTTTCCAATCTTAGGGTGTATCAGGTTGGATATTTCCAAGGGGGTGGAAATGGAATTCTGCGAACCTACGAGTTTGATGTTTAGTTCAAGGGTGGGGGTGCAGTTGTACAAATATATACATGGAGAATAATCTTATTCAAAGTAATAATTTTTACAAATATTATATCCAAATTGACAACACACACCGTCATTCTTATATCTATATCTATATTTGCGAATGTCTGTCTGTCTGTCTGTCTGTCTGTGTTCTATAGAAATTCACAGGGGACCATCTAGATGATGCCAATGGGGTCTACTAGGAGTAGCTTTTCACGAGAAAGATAATGGTCGGGGTTAGAATTTTATAAAGTGACGCCGTTGTTGTCAGGGGCAGAAAAGGGGAGGGGCAGAAAAAGAATTTGTCGCCGATTGCCACCAAACTTATATATAATCATCCCCATAATATGAGGAATCTAATGGCGTGGTTTAAATATGCAAAAGTCGCGCCGTTCGCGTCAGGGGTGCCCGGAAGGGGGGGGGGGCAGATTTTTTTCCTGTCGCCGATTGCCACGAAACTTACATATAATCATCCCCATGATATGAAGAATCCAACGGTGTGGTTTAAATATGTCAAAAGTGGCGTCGTTTGAGTCAGGGATGAACGGAAGGGGAGAGGGGCACCAAAATTGATAAATCTAATTTTAGCGCCGATTTCCACCAAATTGATATATATTCTTCTTCATGATACAAGGAATCTAATTGTGCGATTTAACAACGCCAAATTGTTGTTTTTGGATGAGAGATTGGGAGGGGGTGGGGACTAAATTTGATAATAAGTCGCCGATATTGCCACCACACTTATACAAAATCATTCCCATGGTATGAGGAGTCTGATGGTGTGGCTTTTATCTGTCAAATGTGGCCTCATTCGAGTCAGGATTGCATTGAAAGGGACAGGGGCACCAAAATTGATGCACAATTTTTTTAGCGCCAATTTCCACCAAATTCATACACGTTCTTATCCATGATACGAGGAATCTAATCGTGATTTAAAAACGCCATAGTGGTGCTGTGAGAGATGGAGAGGGGATGGATTGGCACCAAATTTGATAAAAAAAATT
Source organism: Siphonodentalium dalli (assembly GCA_032622095.1). NCBI lineage: Eukaryota > Metazoa > Mollusca > Scaphopoda > Gadilida > Siphonodentaliidae > Siphonodentalium > Siphonodentalium dalli. Next base: position 15,483,016 of record CP136062.1, read on the forward strand.
GTTTAGTCGCCGATTATCATCAAACTTATAAACAATCATCTCCATGATATCAGGATTGTAATCGTGTGGTTTAAGGATGTCACAAGTGGGGCCATTCGAGTCAGTGGTGTATAGAGATGAGAGGGACACAAAAAATTATATCGATATGTTTAGTGCCGATTTCCACCAGATTGATACATATTCTTCTCCGTGATACGAGGAATCTTATCGTGTGGTTTAGATACACCAAATTGGTGCCATATGGGTGAGAGATATCGGGACCTTAAATTTGATACGAATTTGTATTCTCGCCAATTTTCACCAATTTCATATATATCCATCTCTAATCTCTAATGAGTCTTAGTGTGTGCAGCTTGAGTCCGAAATAGGGACGGGAGGGTCACCAAAACGGATACAAAATATTTTTAGTACCAATTACCATCAAATTCAGACACGTTCTTCTCAAATGATACAAGAAATAAAATCGTGCTGTCTGTCTGTCTTTTTGTCTGTCTGTGTGCGTTCTATATATAACTTCACACGGTACAATCGAGATGGCACCAAGGCGTTCTAAGGGGGGTAGCTTTTTACAAGGAAGATAATGGTGCGGGTTAAAATTTTCTAAAATGACGCTGTTGGTGGGTGAGGATATTTAAAAAATATGGTGAAATAGTTTTGTCGCTGATTTCCACCAAACGAATACATAATCACCTTCGCAATATGGCGTTGTTCGAGTCAGCGTTGCATCAACAATTGATTAAATAAACCAAATTCCCCAAAATTCATACACGTTTTTCTCTAATGATATACCATGAATTAAATCACATTTGGTGTCGTTTGCGTCACGGATGGCGAGCGGATATGCACTATCATTGATAAGATTGCTATTCGCCGATATCCGCATATAAGTTATATACAGTCACCAGGCCATCTCCATATCATTTTAAGTAGTTGGGCGTTCACATTTCATAATCCCGACATATGGTGACCCACATAAGTCACTTGAACAATTATATATTCTTAACAGTCATATTTATATGGGAATGGCAATCAAAGCATTCACACAATGATCTAGCAAAAAGAGATAACTAGAAGAAGCATTAAACGTATATTTATCATTCTATTGAAGTAATTTGAAGAGATATATATATTCGTGCAAACTGAGAGACCTCGAACCGTCAGAGTATTGCATAGATATAATAACAAAATTTAGTCTGTTCCATTCAATACAGTTTCCACAAAAAGTTACAATTTGTCAAGAGATATGGAAGGCCTGTTCAAAAATAGTGGTCACAGTGTGCAGTCAAATATAGTTTCTTCTGATATACAAGAAAATTCAGTTAGTAGCACAAAACTTTTTCAGGATTTTACCAATACTGACATCTGACAAGGGTTAGCCAATATATAGCACCATGAACAGAGGAGCACCTGGAAATTTCTTTGAAACATCTGTATCTTCATGGATATATGATAGCCACGTGTCCTCGAGATCTTAGTCCAACCCACTAGATTTATTGATACATCTCAATATGTAAAACCCAATTATCATCTTGTATCGAACTAATGTGTATATGATGTTCATGTATCATATTATAATGTCTAATGTATACGCAGTTGTAAATAAATACTTCATTATTGGTGGAGCAGATTAATCGCGATAAACAGAATGACAATTGACAAGGTGACCACTACTTATATTCCATGACTGTAATAATCATGTTTTGTGATGCTATTTGAATATACAATTTATGAGAAAACGTATAACAATTTAAGCAAGAGCATTCTCTATTCCCAACAAATATCCACAGCATACATTAACCTGGGCAACGCCGGGTAACCCTGCTAGTATTAATTAAATGCAGTGACTCTCGGTGGCGAAATCGTTTTCGTTAGTTCATCGCCAATAGATGCGTCCCGAATCGAGTAGTAAATATTTACATTTGAGCGTAGTTCGGACGATGTTTTCTATGGAGTGATATGGTCGATTTGCTTCTAGTAGAATGATACATTCCTCCAGTTGGCATAGCGCCTGGATACTAAATTATCGGTTTCACGCACCCGAACAAGTACATAATATGTCTTTAAGTGATCATATTCCACCAGTACAAAATCTGGGAACTTTTTGATGTTCTGATCCGTTCTGACAGGGAACTTTATAACATTGAACAAACAAGACTGGGGATATATTTCTTTGTTAATACTTGTTCCTCAATAATCTACTTCACAACAGGGGATCGTCCCAGCTCACGATTGCATGCTTTTCTGTGATTTTTGTGAGTCGATATCACAATAAACATTAAATTAATTACCCAGGAGAAATTCCATAACTGTAAGCGCGCAAAGCAAAATCACTCACAAGGTCACTTAAATCACTCACAAAGTCACTCACAAAGTCACTTAAATCGTGACATTTCGAATTGGGACCTTTCACTTAGAGTGAAGTACATTATTAAGGAACAGGTAATAACTAAGAAATATATTCCCCGCGTTATTTTTATAACTTTATACGGTTCCCTGTCATAACTTCAAAAAGTTCCCAAGGTTTTGTACTGGTGGAATATGATCTCTGCGGGCTAAAATATCGATTGGAGATTTATTACACGCTTGTTCCTATAGAAATACAGTGTTATTGCTGTTCCATATTTACAAATCCGTACGTTCCATACGCATCTCGTTGACGTAAAATGACGTTCGCCTCAACCATGAAACTGGAACTATTTAAATAAAAGAATCATCACACATAACAAACACGCCTCTCGTTCTATCCTTCCGCGACAGCACTCGTGCCGTATCCAAACCCATTTACACATCGTGTCTTTCTGTGTATTCATGGCATGATCTACGCAGTTCCGTATTCTTGAATCAACTTTGAAATGCTGGTGGGTTTTGCACATTTCGGAGATCCTGAGTGTCATTTTTCTCGAAACCATGCGACAGTGACCAATTCAGCCATATTACAAGGATTGTGTTCTATGGTTTATTGTCATGGTTTAGCTATGTGGTGTTTATAAGAATAACAAATTTAGACTGCTGAAATAACACATAAGATCTTTATTCAATGACACAGAGCAAGATGAAAATAAATACAAATTCACAATATACAACATGTATATAAATACACATTCATAACATACTTCATGTATTGATATAGAATCCAACTTTAAAAAATAGAATCTATCGTCCAAACTCGTGTCATAAGATTGTTCTGAGAAACAGCATAATTAAATGCACCCAAAATATATGTCTGCTATTAACACCATTCTAACAGCATAATTAAATGCACCTTATGTATATATGTCGTCTATCAACACCATTCTAAGACTATAATTATGACGCTAATTCGATCGACAATATCATTTTAATATATAACCATGTGAGGGTGTCATTACTCCTCACGACCCCCCCCCCCCCCCCCCCCCCCCCCCCCACCCCAACCCAACCACCGCGTACATGGTAAACGTGATATTCATGCCATCATCTATAGGCGTAATTCATACCACGCTGTTAGCCATCCATACCGTCGTCTCCGGGATCCGAATAAGAGCCGGTACGAGATTTAATGGAAACAAATTGTTGTATTTGATGCTTGTTTTTCACAAATCATTCGCGTCACGTCTGGTTATAATGCACTGTGCCGGAAAATAGATTATTATCCGTCCTTTAACTAACACCATTTCCGATTGGGCAAAAGCCGCCACGTGATAGTCCTGGAAAAAGTCATATTGGACTCCCGAAAGTCATATTTGACTCCCGACTGTACAATATCACTTTTTTATTGGGACTCCGTGACGTCACGAATTAACTCTATTGCGAAATGAATCGGTGAAATTGTGATTATAGCAGACGTTTCACTTCCGCATTGAGTTTTTTTTCTCACTTCCGTGTTTACTTTTCCAAATCATGCTTTCTGATGATCAAAATACAGGCTTTTATCAGCTGCTTTTATAGAGAATTAAGTGCCGACAAATACCAAAAATAACCACAAACGTTTTATTCCCAAAATTTAGATAAACATACAGATGGATAATAAAAATATCATTATACAATGTTGTGTTCAGTATGAGTTTTTCTTGTACTCGTCCATGTTGTGGTGAAAACCTGGACTCGTACAAGAAAAACACATACTGTACACAACATTTTATAATAACTATATAGTAATGTACAGCTATATATCGGGACCTTTTCCCTCAACGCGGTAAAGAAAACTGTTTGGTAGATTACTATTGAGAAACGTGATGAAAATTGATGGTATTCAAGTTTCCTCTGTTAACTATAGCAGTCATTATACATTATTCACCCTGCCCCTTGTTAACTGGTATTCAGTATTCACCCCCTCTGCCAACTGGCATTCATTATTCACATGCATGCCCCCTCTGTTAACTGGTATTCAATATTCAGCCTCCTTTGTTAGTTGGTATTCAGTAATCACCCTCAGGATTCGCGGGGTGGGGTGATGCCCTCAACCATTCACCCTCAGGATTCGCGGGGTGGGGTGATGCCCTCAACCATTCACCCTCAGGATTCGCGGGGTGGGGTGATGCCCTCAACCATTCACCCTCAGGATTCGCGGGGTGGGGTGATGCCCTCAACCATTCACCCTCAGGATTCGCGGGGTGGGGTGATGTCCTCAACCATATTGCACAAACTCCGATCATACGTTATATTAAACATTACTGCACAGTTCCTTGAATTGAATACTGGATATCGTGACCCAAGAATGATTCCAATGGAATAGTGAAGCCAGATTCACTAGTCCCCATACTGTTATATAAACTGCAAGGCATAGTTACGTCCCCTCGCTACGTTGGTTTGACCACTGCCACCGCGTATAAAAAGTGTGTTAAACTAAAAAAAATTATTTCAGACTTTAAATTTGTTGATTACAATTCATTCTGACGATGTTCCATGAGAATATGGACAGACAGGACAGTTCAGTTTCTCAGAATAATGCGGAATGAATTGTAACCAACTAAACTATTAACTGAAATTGCCAATGACACTGTAGCTCAACTTGGAGAGGGGGTAATATCAATCATTAGTCAATGCAGCGATAAGGAATGCGGACAATTTAAATGTTTAAGTTATAATAGAGGTCACCCCCAAATACCCATATGGAGTTTGGTGATGATTGGTTCAGGATGTGGCCTTTGTGGTGTGTCAAAGTATTTAGTAACGCAAACAGTAACATCCAAGATGGCTGCCGGTTGCCATGTTTTTTTGTAACAAAAATCGGTAAAATTTGATAGCTCCCATCTATAGTGGCCATATACATAAGATCATATGAAGTTGGTGACCATTGGATCAGGCAGTGGCATATGTATAGGGTGTACTAACATATTTAGTCATGCAAAGAATAAAATCCAAGATGTCTGCCGATGGTCGGGGGGACTCGATGGCTTCCATCTAGTTGTCACTCAGAAGATCCATATGAAGTTTGGTGATGATCGGATGTGGGATGTGGCCTGTAGGATGTGCCAAAAGAAATTGTTGACGGACGCACTAATGGAAATACGCACACACTGGCGGGCGAACGATGGACACCAACGAACGCTCAAACTTGACCTGATACAAAATGCAAGGTTTCCTTACATTATGTATACGCGATGGCAGTGTTCAGACCAAGCTGCAAAAACAGAGTTCAGTCCCCTCACTACACGATGTCTGCAAAACAGAGTTCAGTCCCCTCGCTACACGATGTCTGCAAAACAGAGTTCAGTCCCCTCACTACACGATGTCTGCAAAACAGAGATAAGTCCCCTCGCTACACGATGTCTGCAAAACAGAGTTCAGTCCCCTCACTACACGATGTCTGCAAAACAGAGATCAGTCCCATCGCTACACGATGTCTGAACTCTGTCGGCACGTGCATTTTCTTAATTAAATCGAAAAAAAATTATTGAAGTTTTTAGCCAGTTACAATTCATTCTGGCTTGATCTAAACCATTTTCAAATGAATATGGACAGTTCAGTTTCTCAGAATGAATTGTAACCTACAAAAGTCTCAAATAAATAAATGCGACATTTCTTCACATTCCGTGTAGGTGCGGGCAGCGGTAAGTCCTGCGTATGGGACTGATCCTGCGTAGGGGACTGAACTCTGCGTGGAGCTTGTGTTCAGACCAGCGTTGCGAGGGACGGAACACTATCTGTCAGACCAGCGTTGCGAGGGACAGACCAGCGTTGCGAGGGACGGAACTCTATCTGTCAGACCAGCGTAGCAGGGGACGAAACTCTATCTGTCAGACCAGCGTAGTAGGGGGCGGAACTCTACCTTGCAGTTTGACTTTTCTACAACACAAACTCCGAGAATGCACACACGATAGTTTCTTTTGTCTGATCCGTAACTTTTATGTCCGTAGTGTAACGTCCCTGAAAGAGAACCGAATATTAAATAGACACAGAGCGAAATAACATAAATAAAAAGTCTATATAAAACAACTATCATCAACAATACATGTAAAAATAGATCGACTTATTTGCATTATTAATAACGCTCCATTAACGATACATTGTAACTATGTGACAAAAAACACGTCGCATTTTTGAAACGACTTGCAAATGTAACTGTGTAACCCTTTTTAAACAAGGATGGGTGAAATATTTTCATTTTTGGTAACTTTGTGACAAAAAACACGTCGCGTTTTTGAAACGACTTCCTAATGTTATAACTCCAAATGCCAAACAAAAAAATAGGGCGCATTTGTAACCGGGTTACTGGTCGGAGCTCACACACGATAAAACGTTGAGTCGACTTGTTAAAAAAAACACGACGAAGTTGTAACCCAGTAACTCTGTTAAAAATGCGTCGTATTTTTTTCTGCCATATATGTCGTATTCTCACCAATATTTCCAATAGAAAGATCTTTCGATTGGGAACTTGAGTCTTTCGTGTGGAAACTGTGGTAAAATGGGAAGTATATGAACTCGACAAGTATTTGCATGAACGTACCCCTATAATTTGTTATTTATCTATTAAAAATGAAGCTTGGTGTTGGTATCATGCACTTATAATGGGTCATTTACATACATAACGAAGTAACGAACTCACCCTCGGTAGATAATTGGGGATTTTGAATTCCTTCTGATAGTAATAGAATTTCCTTTTGACTGGACAGAATATGAGACGATCGGGTTCCTTGATATCTATGGTGCACAAGTCGAAGTCGTTCTCGTAAAGTTCGTTCCCGTTATACTTGACGCTGATGAACAGTCTGCCATCCGTGACTTCACGATCTAAAGAAAAACATAATACATTGCACCACCACCGTAATAATTCATTCGGGGCAAGGGGGGGGGTCGGAAAAAATTGCAACATATAGGGCCTAGGGGGGTGGGTCCCCCGCGGCCGGACCATTTTTTTTAAATCCACTTTTTGTCATTTTTTTCACCGATACAAGAAATTTAAGTTTTGCTATGTCTTCAGTGACCACTTAAAGGGGTACTGTACCCCAATTTCAATAAATTCCCAGTGACAATAGCGATCTAATATGAATATTATATTATAAAATAACTAATTTGAGTCGACGATGTCTACTGAAAACGTTCCGGTTAACAGGCTATCGTATTACGAGTTACCGTTCTTGAAATCGCATATGTTGCGTGTCTTTTATCGACGGCCATTCACGAACATTATTGAGTTGCAAACAAAACATGTTACCTGCAAAAGAAGGCCCGTTATAAGCGATTCGGGAAAAAAGGAGAAAGAAACAAGAGTCATAAAGCGTCAAGTATTTTATAGGGAGAGAGATTGTTCGATGGAAGAGATTGAATGCATCAATCGAAGCTGTGAGCAATGAACTTCCGGTTCTTCATGCGACCTGCGTCTTCTCCGGTGAAGGTCAAAAACATGGCGCGTAGTTTGAAATCGTAATATTTTTGTTTCCAAGATCAATATTTTCTTCGCTAAATTAGGTTTATACGAAACTCATATAACACGAACACAATCTAACTTGAAAGTTATTTCAATGGGAGTAAATAAAAAAATCGCCTATCTTAGTGTACAGTACCCCTTTAAGAACATAATAAGTATAAGATATTGGTTTTATTGCTTTGAAACTCATTATTCCTGTTTTTTGAATCTTTTTTGGCAATTTTTTTGCAAAAAAAGATTCCAAAGTTTTTTTTTCCATTTTTTTTTTTTTTTGTGTAGTCCAAGTGTAACTAAGGCCATTTTCAGCGTGATATGTTTTTACTTTTGATCGACCCCCCCCCCCCCCCCCCCCTGTTCGGGGCACGAATAAATATATAAATGGTCTGTTTATAGTAACGGGCACATCCACTATGACTTGGTCTTTATCTTGTTATTCAATGATCCCATATCAACGACGTTGCGATATTCACAGTACTAACGAATATATAGGGAAGAGTCTCATTCGCACCTCAAGGTTTCATAACGTAAGTTTTGGGTGGATGAATACATTAATATTACATATACTATTATATAATTATGTACCTGTTAAATGTGCTTGTCTCATGTATTTGTATTTAAATTTGTATATCTCAGATACCATGTTTATTGGTTTATTGAGATTAAAGAATTGACTATTTTGTAAAGCTCAGTGTGATACAACTATTGAAAATATTAGTAGGATGTCAAGTCTACCGCGGTACCTGTTTCTTCCCAATTCCCTCTCCAAGTAGTTTAAAGGTACTCAACCCGATCAGACGGTACCCATATGTGACCCGCCATATGAAATCCAGTCGTAAGTCGGGATTTGTTTTACCCTGTGCCAATGCATTCTCTTAAATATGCGAGTCGACCATAGGTCGCCTCGCATATATAAGAGAATGCATTGGCCTAACAATTTTTTACAATTTTTTCTTGTATTCTTTAACAATTTTATAATTTCTCCCATACAGAGCCCCAGACAAACATGAGCAGACGACACTCTTCTATATGCTTCTATATATGTGTGGGGCTCCCTGCAGGGTAATGGATGTTTTTTTTATTTTATGTTATAAAAATTGTAAAAAAAAAATTATTTTAAAAAAATTATAAAAAATTGTTAGGCCAATGCATTCTCTTATATATGCGAGGCGACCTATGGTCGACTCGCATATATAAGAGAATGCATTGGCACAGGGTAAAAAAATCCCGACTTACGACTCAATCCGATCAGATGGTACCCATATCATCAAGTTACAACAACCAAATTTTTTGAAATGCCGCTTCAGTTATCAGAATCGATTAATTGCCCAAAAATAATGTTACCACAGTCAACTAAAGTATAAATTTGCCGAATGTTTTTTATTTATCAACATTTTGTTCAACGAAATTTGGCCGGTTTGTCAAATATCTGACACAAAAAAGCCATTTAATTTTAGAGTTATCCATCTTCATCCGCAATATGGTCTCGTCGACTTTTCACAGGCCCAATAAAAGTCGGTGGTGAAAAATAATCGATTTCAAAAATCGATATCTGATCACTGAACTTTGAAAGGTTATGCATTGTGAATTATGCATTGTAAACCTATATTTTATCACCAGCATAAATCATATGGATCACTTGGTTTTTGAAAAAAAGGAAGCTACAAAGGTATATTAACAGTTTTTTCTTCGTTCCTGGTACATTATTATTTGTCACACCTTTTCACAGTATATGCTATGATCAGATATAGGTCACATTCCTAGTTATAATACATACAACGGATTCATGTGTACTGATTTGCTTGTGTTGTGCTCCTCAGATGATTGTGTTGTGCTGAGATGATGATTGAGGCCGCGAATCTGCTCGGCAGTCTGATTAACTGAAACACCCCTAGCTTTAGCCATTTACCCAACTGAACCCTTTTTATACTAAATTGCTTATCACGCTCAGTTACAAACCTATATATTGGAATGTTATATTATTCATTTGGAGGGGTTTTCAGGAAACATTAGCCGACAAAAATTAAATGAAAGTGCTAAAGGAGTCATATAGTTGTTGGTGCATGGGGAATGTACATATATGCAACGCTCGTTTGCTGAACTTATTATCTGAAAAGTTCAAGGGAACTACTCGTCAATGAGTATTTAGTATAGGTTTAGTCCCAGGAAACATTGAGGAAAGTTAACAAGTTTTTGGTTTTCTCTCCGCCCATAACTTTATTGGGCAGTATTATAGTCTTCCCTATATCGACGTATACTCACCCCAGGAAACGTTGAGGGAGGTTTTGGCTTTCACCCCGCCCAGAGATTTATCGGGCAACATTATAGTCTTCCATATCGACGTATACTCACCCCAGGAAACGTTGAGGAAGCTTTTGGCTTTCACCCCGCCATGAGATTTATCGGGCAGCATTATAGTCTTCCCTATCATCAGTCTGTCGTGTTCATCTGAAAGAGACAAGAAGAATGGTACCCTTTATTATTGGATGTCATGCAATCTCCAACAGTTGCGTCCCATTGCTGGAATCACGGAACTAAATGGTTTCCCATAGGCGACAGTGTTAACGTTTCGGCCAAATTCACTGAATTGAAGCTTGCAGGCCAGTTGATCACGAAACTGGTAGAAAAATCATAGGTCATGTGTTTACTTTTTAAAATAAATCCCCAAGTGTACGACAGGGCTATCCCACAGCCAAATTTGATCTGGACAAATCCAGAACTACAGCAGCTTGTTAAATAAACTTCCCGCTCACAAAAATCCATTCCCCCATTCATTCACCAGTTTAAATTATTTAGATATGATGTACAAATCAAATAAACGCGATGTCATCCTTTAACAAGAAAACCATAGTCAGAAATGGTAACGCCACCAAGATCGTATTATTAGCCATAAATATAAATAATAATACAATTATTCTATAAACTAGCTTTCAAATTTTATGCGGGAAATTTGCGTACTTCCATATTTCAAGTTTTCCCGTTTCTCGTGGCATACATTACTTTCATCAAACTGTCTTCTTTATTACACAAGCTGATAGGCCCGACTTCACCCGGGCTGTTTCCCATCTGCTTTCCGGTGAAAGGTGCGATTTGACCTTCAATTGACTATTTCGAAAGTCAAGGTCAGGTCAGGGTCATGATTTGTCCAGTCCAAAACACCCCCACCCGTAGAAAACTACCCATAGGTATCATATTTCGTCGAAATCCGTCAGTTTTACCCAACTTGAACTTTAATTAACAATTTTGAAGGTCAAGGTAAGGTCAGAGTCATGATTTGACCCGTCCAAAACACCCCCCCCCCCGACAAAAGTACCCATAGGTATCAAATTTCGTCGAAATCTATCCGTTTTATCCGAGTTGACCTTTGATTGGCCATATTGAAGGTCAAGGTCAGGCCGAGGTCACGATTTGACCCGTTCAAAACTCTCCTCGGACCAAAGTATCCCTAGGTATAAAATTTCGCCGAAATTTGTCCGTTTTACCCAAATTGACCTTGCATTGACAGTTTTAAAGGTCAAGGTCAGGTCGGGGTCACGATTTGACCCGTTCAAAACACTTCCCGGACACAAATACCCATAAGTATCAAATTACGTTGAAATCTATGGAAAGCCGAGGAGGACATGTTGGTTGCTTATTGCTAGATATACGACGCGGTATTTTGAAGGTGTTTCAAACTAGGAGATAGAAGTATTCTGCCTTTCAAATGGTGATGAATTATAGTAGTTTATTCAAATTTTATGGCATAAATTGTTATTAAAACCGTATATACTATAAAAAATTAATGACTCGAAAATTAAGTGGGCCTTTAAACAAAGTCACAATTGCATTTAGGCTCATCTCATACTCGTCCATTCAGCGATATTCTACTGCGCAGTTTGTTATAGCCTCCAGTATTTATTGAGCGTTATACCCCCAACTGTTATAATTCGCCTTTAGCAGGCGTACTCTTGCCTCAGATTATTGAGATATTAGGTCACACATAATCACATTAAATCGCATCGTAACATAGCAATTGTGTGGGCTCCTTGGCGTGAATATGTAATGAGAAATAAGGTCATACGTAATGACATTAAACTCAAGAAAACCCTCGAAAACAAAACAAAATCACATTTAATGTTTTACGTTATTTCCTTCATAAAAAGAATCTTCGTGATAATGAACCCTCTCGTTACTTTAGAATATAGAATTAACCTTAAAATAAAAAAAATCTTTGGAACACAGAACCTTCGGAATAACGAACCTTCGGATTGGTGAACCTTCGGAATAGCGAACATTCAGAGAAATTTCGGAATAGTGGACCTTCGGGATAGTGAACATTCGGAATAGAGACATGCCCCCCAATATTCATATTATATGCCCAGAGTTCAAAGGTATGGACCCATAAAATTCTAATCTTGGCCCTTAAAATATTGAACTCCAAATTGGAGCACACACAGAACACCACTTAAGTCAACTGAACCTATGTCATGTCCCAATGCGGGAGGGTCCATATATACCACAACATTCATAGTATATGCCAAGAATTCAAAGGTATGGGCCCACGTAATGACATAAAATCTCAAGAAAACCAGCGAAAACAAAACAAAATCACATTTAATGTTCTAAGTTAAGTTATTTCCTCCTGTATCTGTATCGGTGTGCGCGCATGATCAGTTCGGATGTGAGCGCACACTCCATATAAAGAATCTTTGTTAAAATGAACCCTCTCAAATTAGTCTCAATACTTTAAAATATAGAATTAACCTAAAAATAACAAAAACCTTCGGAATAGAGAACCTTCGGAATAGCGGACCTTCGGGATAGCAAACCTTCATAATAGAAGCATGTCCCCACAATTACACCGGTGACGTAAACACATGTGCCAATCTTAGTTGTACTCTCGTAATTATCGGTACGATGAAACGGTGACGGATTCTGACGAGGTTTGCCGAATGTACAATCACCCAGTGAATTATCGATCGACCATGCGATATCAAAAAACCAAAAGCTAGAAACACCACACTACGGTGGCGTAATAACGTGTCGCATGTATCAGGTGAAGGTCATTCTTCAGTTACCTTCACCTTTAGCATTCCACGGTGTACTCGTTCCCCGACTCTAGAACACATTTAGCTCCCTGATTCCTATATGTATATGTGTAAAACACAGCGTTTCTTATAGTATTTTATCCAAATATAGACCTTACTGAAACCAAAACTGGATTATATCGGACAGTAGTGGTTTATTTATTCAATATGAGTCATCCTGAAAATTTGTGTCAATCATCAAAATAAAGCCAAAAAAATTAGATTTTGTTTTCAATTTTACTAGCTGATGCATCTCGTATAACTGAAGTATGCCCTTATATACCATAATATTACTAAATTGAAGAGGAAATGTTAATATACATTTTGAGAGGGATATCTTGTCCAATTTTAACCCTTTTCGTGCAGAATTTGGCAATTTATAATGAAGATTATAATAAAGATTTACCAAAATTAACAGAAATTAAAATTAACAATACTTTAATAGCAATATAAAGCAACCATAAGTCAATTGAAATATCTAAACATAATGATACAACATCAGACAAAGCCTCAGGCATGAAATTTGACCAGATGACAGGGCATACTGTCTGTTTAACAAACCTGCCATGACAGTCTTGCACGACAGTAACTCTAGTGGTGATGTCATCACCCCCCCCCCCACTTGGGGTGGGGCTACCATCCCCAATAAGGCTATTGGGTGCCGGAAGCTTAATTAGGTCAACTGCCACCTTTTCCCAATGGGGGGGGGGGGGCTAACACTCCTCAAAATTGTGGGGAGGGGGACTTCAGACCCTCTGACCCCCTAATGGTACCTGATGTCCATGCAAAACTCCCAGATTTACCACTTTCTTTATTATCTACAGGCGAATCCATGCGTTTCGTCTTTAAATCTGTCAAAAATGTGGTCATTATCATTTGAAAATAAGAAAATATGAAATTAACAACTTATCATGCCGAAACGTGAAATTTCGTAAAATTCAAATTTTTCTTATAGGAATCACGGAACTAAATGGTTTCCCATAGGCGACAGTGTTAACGTTTCGGCCAAATTCACTGAATTGAAGCCTGCAGGCCATATCAGTGATGTTTACCCGGCTAGATTGACACCAGTTGATCACGAAAATGGTAGAAAAATCATAGGTCATGTGTTTACTTTTAAAAATAAATCCCCAAGTGTACGACAGGGCTATCCCACAGCCAAATTTGATCTGGACAAATCCAGAACTACAGCAGCTTGTTAAATAAACTTCCCGCTCACAAAAATCCATTCCCCCATTCATTCACCAGTTTAAATTATTTAGATATGATGTACAAATCAAATAAACGCGATGTCATCCTTTAATAACGTGTCGCAATGTATCAGGTGAAGGTCATTCTTCAGTTACCTTCACCTTTAGCATTCCACGGTGTACTCGTTCCCCGACTCTAGAACACATTTAGCTCCCTGATTCCTATGCTATGCTCCGCGGCCCCAAAGAACGCATAGCACAAACTCCAGGCAGAGTTATCTCCCATCGCTCCTCTGAGATACTACTGCCACAATGACATTAATTGGTAAGGAATTCTTACGTGTTTTAGTTCTTATGTTTTAGGATTAAAATTGTCTATGTCTGGCTCAGTTCATATTGTTCTTATCAATACCGAAAGAATTAGCATTATAGCAAACTTTACAAAAATATTGGTGGTCAAAACAAGATAATAGGTGACTAAATGATAGTAAATACAGTTCCGCGACGATATTGTGGCAGTGATATATCGCAGCGATAGCGTAGATGGCGCTGTATGGAGTTTGAGCTTGGATGTCGAGTAGTTATTTGAGTCGATTTAATTCGTATGTCGGGATGTTCAGCCATGAAGATTCGTTGAGATCCGAGAAGCCATGCATATATAGTTGGATATTTGGGCGGATTAGTTGAGGGAGGGCCGACTGAGAAGCCATGCATAGTTGGATATTTGGGCTGATTAGTCGAGGGAGTGCCGGTCGCCTGTAATTCAGGCTTCAGCTACCAACATGTGAGTTGGGGAATACAATAACCAGACCAAGACAAAATCCTTAAATGTGATTCCAAGTGTTATACTATTATGGTCAGTGTCGCTGTAGGGCCGTTTCGTAATGTTTATTTCGCGCTCCGCGTGTATAATGTGTCGCTGATTCTCTGTATAAAGTGGGCGCAGTGAGTTTTATTTATAGAAATGGGAATTTTTGGGACGGATTAAAAATCGAACTGCGACCCGGAGGCCGAGTCCGGTACAAGTTGTAGTTGTTTAACAATGTCTGACGTTGCATATCTTCTACTGGATACATATTACTCCAACGCCTTCAATTTACTGAAACCAATATATTTTATCTTCTATATCTATATTTGCGAATGTCTGTCTGTCTGTCTGTCTGTCTGTCTGTCTGTCTGTATGTGTTCTATAGAAATTCACAGGGGACCACCTAGATGGCACAAAAAGGGTCTATTAGGGTAACTTTTTACGAGAAAGATAATGGCGAGGGTTAGGATTTTCTAAAGTGACGTCGTTAGGGTCAGGGGCAGAAAAGGGGGAGGGGCAGAAACAAAATTGTCGCCGATTGCCACCAAACTTATATATAATCATCCCCATAATATGAGGAATCAAATGGTGTGGTTTAAATATGTCAAAAGTCGCGCCGTTCGCGTCAGGGATGTCCGGAAGGGGAGAGGGGCACCAAAATTGATCACAATAATTTTAGCGCTAAATTCCACCAAATTGATGCACACATCTTCTGAAATCTTCTCCAAGATACAAGGAATCTTATTGTGTGATTTAAAGACGCCAAATTGGTGTCGTTGCGATGAGAGACTTGGGGCGTGGCTGGTTACTAAATCTGATAAGAATTCGTTTAGTCGCCGATTGCCACGGAACTTATACAAATCCATCCCCATGGTATGAGGTGTCTAATGTCGTGGCTTAAAGCTATCAAAAGTGGCGTCATTCAAGTCATGGGTGCACTGAAAGGGAGAGGGGCACCAAAATTGATACACAATATTTTAGCGCCAATTTCCACCAAATGGATACACAATCTTATTCATGATATGAGGAATCTAATCGTGTGATTTTTAAGACAAGACGTCGTATATTGGTGCTGCTTTTGTGAGAGATGGGGGTGGGATGGGCACTAAATTTGATATAAATTTATCGTGTGGTTTTGTGCCTTTTGTGTGAGAGATATGCAATGGTGGCCCAAAAATTTATACGAATTTGTATACTTTTTACGAGTAAGATAATGGTGCGGGTTAAATTTTCTAAAGTGACGTTGTTGATTTTAGCGCAGATTTCGACCAAATTGATAAATTCTTCTTCTCCGTGATACGATGAATATAACGGTGTGATTTAAAGACGTGAAATTGGTGCCTTTGGGTGAGAGATGGGGGTAATAACTATGATAAGAATTTGTTTAGTTGCCGATTACCACCAAATTTATATTCATCTCCATTATATAATGCATGCATGAGTCTAATAGACGTGGTTTAAATATGACAAAAGTGGCGCAGTTCAAATCATGCACGAGGAGAGTTGCAACAAATTCATGCACGTTCTTCTCTAATGATATGATGAATTAAATCACATTTGGGTTCGTTTGGGTCATGGGTGGCGAGAGGAGATTCACTAGCATTTATAAGATTGTTCAATTCACCGATATCCAACAAAGTTATATATAGTCATCTCCCAGGCCATCTCCATGTCGTTCTAATGAGTTTATTGGCATTCCAATTTCACAATCTCGACAAATTGTGACCGACTTAAGTCGCTTGAACAATTATATCTTCTCAACTGTCATATTTATATGGGGATGGAAATCAGGGCATTCCTATAATGATCTAGCAACACAGATGCACAGAAGAAAGCATGAAAAGTATATTTATATCAATCTGTTTAAGAGATGCATATATTCATTCAAACTGAGGGACTTTGAATCGTCAGAGGATTGCATATTATAATGGCTCATGTATATATTATAACACGATTGAGTCTGTCCCATTGAATATAGTTTCCACAAAAAAGTTACAATTGCTAAGAGATATGGGAATGTAGAGCAGGCCTGTTCAAAAATAGTGGCCACGGTGTGCAGTCTGAGATAAAGGAAAGCGTAGTCCATAGCAAATGACTTTTCAGGATCGTCCAATGGTGACATCTGACAAGGGTATATCTGTCCGATACAGAGGATTTCTTTCATTTGTTTAGACAGACTCATCGCCTAACATAAACAACTCAAAATCTCGCTGTGTCGGGAACATGTAGCTGCTATACGTGCATAACATTTCTTTTAAACTGAAGGTGATTAGCCAGTATATGGCACCGGAACAGAGGAGCACCTGGACATATCTTTAAAACATCTGTATCTTCATTGAGATATGATAGCCATGTGTCCTCAAGATCTTATACGAAGATATGATAAACTAGATTGATTAATTGATTGATTGATACATCTATATGTAAAACACAATTGTGGTCTTTTATTTTTTCGAACTAATGTGTTTATGATGTTCATGTTTCATGTTATAACGTCTAAAGTATACGCATTTGTAAATAAATAACTACTTCTTTATTGGTGGGATGAATTAAACGCGATAAAGAAGATGATATCGCCCCGACCTGACAAGGTGAGCCACTACTTATAAGAATCATGTTTTGTGATGCCATTTGGATATACAATTTATGAGAACACGTGTAACACTTTGAGAGCAAGTGTATTCTCTATTACCACCAAATATCCACAGAGGGTTTCACATCACTTTAACCTGGGCAACGCCGGGTAACCGTTCTAGTATCCTATAATTACAATCATGGGTATATAATATATGATCTTGAGCGCGTTACCATTTCTGACTATGGTTTTCTTGTACAGCAATGCACACCAGTCTCGGTCGGCGCGAGATTGAAAAATGGTGCCGGAAATAATTTTCAATTTTAAAGTATTTTTCTTCCGATACCGACAGCTGCATTATACCAGCATGTGATACCGGCAGCTGATACCGACAGCTGATACCGGTAGCTGATACGGACAGCTGATATGGACATCCGATACCGACAGCTGATACCGACAGCTGATACGGACAGCTGATACGGACAGCTGAAACCGACATCTGATACGGACA
This sequence comes from Siphonodentalium dalli, assembly GCA_032622095.1. Lineage (NCBI taxonomy): Eukaryota > Metazoa > Mollusca > Scaphopoda > Gadilida > Siphonodentaliidae > Siphonodentalium > Siphonodentalium dalli. The sequence goes on from CP136062.1 coordinate 15,501,012, forward strand.
GCTGATACGGACAACTGATACGGACAACTGATACCGACAGCTGATACCGACAGCTGATACGGACAGCTGATAAGGCCAGCTGATACCGACAGCTGATACCGGCATCTGATACCGACAGCTGATACGGACAGCTGATACCGACAGATGATACCGGCAGCTGATACCGACAGCTGATACGGACAGCTGATACCGGCAGCTGATACCGACAGCTGATACGGACAGCTGATACCGGCATTAATTCCTGTTATGGCAAGGATGAAAGTGCGACAGAATTGTTCATTGGTAAGTTATCGATTTAGTATTAAATGGGGATCGAAAGATGATGATGGTAAGTGCATATGACTATTATGATGATGGTAAGTGCATATGACTATTATGATGATGGTAAGTGCATATGAATATTATGATACTGGCGATGATGATTGAGATGATGCGAGTGGTTGTAGTATAGTGGTGGTGATCGACGTTGATGGTCGTGGTAGAAAAAAATAATGATGCTGATCATGAACACGAATGTTTTTTTGCAAAAGGTCACTAAGTGTATTTGTACCCAGTCAGATTGGTATAACAGGCTGCATATCAACTGTTTTGCATAAGCCTCTCAGTGTTTTGCATAAGCCTCTCAGTGTTTTGCATAAGCCTCTCAGTGTTTTACATAAGCCTCTCAGTGTTTTACATAAGCCTCTCAGTGTTTTACATAAGTCTCTATGTGTTTTACATAAGCCTCTCAGTGTTTTACATAAGTCTCTATGTGTTTTACATAAGCCTCTCAGTGTTTTACATAAGTCTCTATGTGTTTTACATATAAGTCTCCCATGCAGTATTTTACATAAGTTTCTCAGTGTTTTACATATTAAACCTCTCAGTGTTTTACATATTAAACCTCTCAGTGTTTTACATATTAAACCTCTCAGTGTTTTACATATTAAACCTCTCAGTGTTTTACATATTAAACCTCTCAGTGTTTTACATATTAAACCTCTCAGTGTTTTACATATTAAACCTCTCAGTGCTTTACATATTAAGTCTCTCAGTGTTTTACATAAGCCTCTCAGTGTTTTACATAAGCCTCTATGTGTTTTACATAAGCCTCTCAGTGTTTTACATAAGCCTCTCAGTGTTTTACATAAGCCTCTATGTGTTTTACATAAGCCTCTCAGTGTTTTACATAAGCCTCTATGTGTTTTACATAAGCCTCTCAGTGTTTTACATAAGCCTCTATGTGTTTTACATAAGCCTCTCAGTGTTTTACATAAGCCTCTATGTGTTTTACATAAGCCTCTCAGTGTTTTACATAAGCCTCTATGTGTTTTACATAAGCCTCTCAGTGTTTTACATAAGCCTCTATGTGTTTTACATAAGCCTCTCAGTGTTTTACATAAGCCTCTATGTGTTTTACATAAGCCTCTCAGTGTTTTACATAAGCCTCTCAGTGTTTTACATAAGCCTCTATGTGTTTTACATAAGCCTCTCAGTGTTTTACATAAGCCTCTATGTGTTTTACATAAGCCTCTCAGTGTTTTACATAAGCCTCTATGTGTTTTACATAAGCCTCTCAGTGTTTTACATAAGTCTCTATGTGTTTTACATATAAGTCTCCCATGCAGTATTTTACATAAGTTTCTCAGTGTTTTACATATTAAACCTCTCAGTGTTTTACATATTAAACCTCTCAGTGTTTTACATATTAAACCTCTCAGTGTTTTACATATTAAACCTCTCAGTGTTTTACATATTAAACCTCTCAGTGTTTTACATATTAAACCTCTCAGTGTTTTACATATTAAACCTCTCAGTGCTTTACATATTAAGTCTCTCAGTGTTTTACATAAGCCTCTCAGTGTTTTACATAAGCCTCTATGTGTTTTACATAAGCCTCTCAGTGTTTTACATAAGTCTCTATGTGTTTTACATATAAGTCTCCCATGCAGTATTTTACATAAGTTTCTCAGTGTTTTACATATTAAACCTCTCAGTGTTTTACATATTAAACCTCTCAGTGTTTTACATATTAAACCTCTCAGTGTTTTACATATTAAACCTCTCAGTGTTTTACATATTAAACCTCTCAGTGTTTTACATATTAAACCTCTCAGTGTTTTACATATTAAACCTCTCAGTGTTTTACATATTAAACCTCTCAGTGTTTTACATATTAAACCTCTCAGTGCTTTACATATTAAGTCTCTCAGTGTTTTACATAAGCCTCTCAGTGTTTTACATAAGCCTCTATGTGTTTTACATAAGCCTCTCAGTGTTTTACATAAGCCTCTCAGTGTTTTACATAAGCCTCTATGTGTTTTACATAAGCCTCTCAGTGTTTTACATAAGCCTCTCAGTGTTTTACATAAGCCTCTCAGTGTTTTACATAAGCCTCTATGTGTTTTACATAAGCCTCTCAGTGTTTTACATAAGCCTCTCAGTGTTTTACATAAGCCTCTCAGTGTTTTACATATTAAGTCTCTCAGTGTTTTACATATTAAACCTCTCAGTGTTTTACATATTAAGTCTCTCAGTGTTTTACATATTAAACCTCTCAGTGTTTTACATATTAAGTCTCCCAGTGTTTTACATATTAAACCTCTCAGTGTTTTGCATAAGTCTCCCAGTGATTTACATGTGAGATAATGTACTCATATTGTGCATCATAACATGAGCTCGAAGAATAGTATGTACATACGTGGATTCCATGTTTCGCTATATTTTGTGTACTATCCCCATTTAGCCTATATTTCTCACTATTCATATATGTATATTTGATCAGAGAATAAAGCATAGCAGTGTGGCAGTTGAAAGAACTGCATCGTTGTTTTATCGATAAGCGGATTCATTGATTGATTTTGTATTTGTACAATAACAAATGATATATGTGACCCGCCATATCAAATCCAGTCGTACGTCGGGATTTTTTACCCTGTGCCAATGCATTATCTTATATATATATATATGCGAGTCGAACATAGGTCGCCTCGCATATATAAGAGAATGCATTGGCCTAACAATTTTTTACAATTTTAATAATTTGTTCTTGTATTCTTTAAACAATTTTATAATTTCACCCATACAGAGCCCCAGACAAACATGAGCAGACGACACTCTTCTATATGCTTCTATATATGTGTGGGGCTCCCTGCAGGGTAATGGATGTTTTTTATTTTATGTCCTAAAAATTGTAAGAAACATTTATTTTAAAAAAATGATAAAAAATTGTTAGGCCAATGCATTCTCTTATATATGCGAGGCGACTTATGGTCGACTCGCATATATAAGAGAATGCATTGGCACAGGGTAAAAAAAATCCTGACTTACGACTGGATTTGATCTAGATACTGTACCAATATGTTTTATAAAGTCTATTTCTGGCCAGTTCCGCCAGTAGCTTTGTGTCGCTGAACAGTTTTACTAGAATCAGAGTCGACACATTTTCGCAGGTTATAAAATTATCAAACAAAAATATTTTCTGTCAACTTAATTGTCCCCCAGGTATTCCTTTAAATAACATTAATTCTTGATTGATTATTTTCCCCCAGCTTAAAGGGATACTGTACCAAAAATGTTGTTGTAGGTTTCTATAGTCTCCGAGTCGGTGAATAAGGTAACATTTTTTCCATTATTTGAAAGTCTGTTGAGTACGAATTAGTGTTACGGATGGCAAATTTACCGGAATGCAAAAATACAAATTGTCGTTGTCGAGTAATTTTTGTACAGTTTTCAACCAAAAAATATAAAATAAAAGTTATATTATATGCATACTAGTCCCATATACTCATTTAAGTTATTGTATCGTCACTAGTGAGTGAGCAACTTGAGTTTTCTCCCCGTATCATCATAATGTTTTAAACGATCGTGTGTACGATCGGTTTACCAATCCAGTATCCCTCATAGTGTGGTCGTGGTACGCAAAAAAAGGGGTTGACCCAGAAGAAATTGGTAAAGAAGCGATCTCGGTGTCATTCAACGCGGGGGTATCTCTGCTACAACATATCCAAAATCCGCTAAAATCCGCTTTGGGCAAAATCCAGGATCCAAGATGGCGTCCAATATGGCCGCCCTTAGTCAAAAGAGACTCTGACTGAGATTAATTCGATTATAATGAGAACAAATGTTACCATATTTATACAAATGTTAACATTTTTGCGAAGGTAAAGTATTATGCCAACTATCTATCGAAACAACGGAACCCCTCGCCCAGATGGCTGCCAAAATGGCGGCCTAAACTTGAACATTTGAAGTTTTTGCCTTATATCTTAAAGATCAATTCCTGTTGTTTGATAATGGTTCAGACTGGCGACTTTGATTAGCCTTATTCATGTTAATTCATAATTGGAGCAATGAAAGATACCATAAATGGGGTCCCAGACCCATCTACACCCTAAACATTCGATTTTACAGAACGCGGTATAAAATTCCACAAAATTCGCCATTGGGATTCCAGTCATATATCAACAAGAAATGGACAGAACTGTACAATGTAAGTTGGGCATACCATTATCTATGAATACTCCAATTCAATGAAACCCAAATTGGCGCTTTGTCTCAAAATGGCTGCAAAATGGCGGTCAAACTATGGAAAATGGCGGATATTTTGAATGGTCGTCAGAGGGTTAGACCCAGAAGGAATTGGTAAACAAGCGGTTTTGGTGTCATTCGACGCGGGGGAATCTCGCGCATAACATATCCAAAATTCGCTAAAATCCGCTTTGGGAAATTCAGAATTCAAGATGGCGTCCAACATGGTCGCCAATAATAATGAAAATGGCAAATAGGTAGTTATTCACGAAACCCCACTCGACAAAACACCAATTCGGCACCAATACACATCATTGATTGAAATCAATGTTTTTGTGGGTATGAGTAGCCAATCACGATTCAAAATTCTCAGATGGCTACCAAAATGACCATCGAAAATTGTCGAAATTTAAGTTCTGCTCAGAGGAAAGCGGAAACAACACTTCGGTTGTGAGCTAACGATGACAGACACATTAAACATGTTGCCAATAATCTACTACCACAATCAGTTCAGCGCGTAATGTTCGAACTAAGCAGTATCTACTGCAGGATCCAACACGGTGTCCACTTATTACGAGGGGCTATCTGGAAATTAATTAAAAGGAAATTAAATTGCGCACGAATCTGGATTATTTGAAAACACAGTGTCAATATTTCTACTTATAACGACTATTCGGAACAGCAAATAGATAATCGGTGGTCTAGTCCGGAAGCATAAGGCAATAATGGGTTTCCCAGTGATGGCGAAGCGGGAAAATGGAAAGGACAGGAAGGAAGAGCGAATAATCTGGGGTTTACTTAATTGGTGGGCAAGTTGGTTATCGGAGCTAGGGAGTTTCAAAGTAAAATTATTTTCTTCAATATCAAGAGGGAAAATGAAACGTACATTGTATACCCTTCACACTCCATGTGACAATTCCGTGTCATGCGAGTGTGGGTATATACATGTGGGTAGAAACATTCTAGTAAATATATAGACGCACCGATATCTACTACACATTGGGTGAATTTCATCAATGATGTGTAGACACAATGTGCGCCACGACTGGATCTGACCCGTAGGCGTAAACGTATCAACCATTTAGCTTGATGAACTGGTATTTCAATGTTGTCATTGGATAGAAATGCCACAACAACATGGTGATTAACAACATGTTTGTCTAAAAAATGTGATGCTAGACAATCAAACTGCCACATAAGGCTTTTATTCATCCATGCTGATCAGAGCACGAAATATGTGCAAATTAATGACACGAAAACTATTTCATGCAGACGACGTACTCTAGACCTACATCCAACGTCATTTCCTACTAATGTTTACTGTTTGTACAGACGGTTTCGACCTCCACATTCTTACGGCGTCGATGTGTAAACAATGCATGGGAATAGTTTCTTCATACATATATGTATTTGGCACATGTGTTTTCTAGGACATAGGAGATCACCATTTACCGGAGAGTTGATATCTGGGAAGAGATCAGAGTAAAACTACTTTTCGTACATTCAAAATGGGGAATCCATGGGCTACATTTAGTTCCAGCTTGTTCCAAAAATGTGCTCGCACAATCCGTTTAGCGGGACTTTATAGTCATTGTGTTTTAATTTCTATGAAAACCGTCCAACTAAAGAGTTTTTTCAGTGTATCTCAACCTAGCTATAAATCGGACACGTTCCTGTTTTGGTAACCTTCTTAAGAGTTTGGAGAATATGATTTTTCATGCATAGTCCAGACTAAAACAATACCGTATTCAATAAGAGATAAATATGCACGTAAAATCTTTTTTTGTAAAGGAATCAAAGGGCAAATATCCTATTTATGACTTCTATTGTTGTCGGAGGGCCATATTGGATGCCACTGGCATATCGGATCTTAAAATTTTCCCAAAGCTGATTTTATCAGATATCCGATAGGGTATTCTGAAGTCAATATCCCCCTCCTCTTACTTATTCTGGATCAACCTCTTTTGCGACTATCGAGACCGTGTACCATAAGTGAAACGAAATGATGGCCGAGCCCGAATAGTTAATATTTCGTCGCATCAGTGCTATAATGTAACCCACATTTTCAACTTTCCGAGAAAATGAAGGTTGAAGTTTTCAGACAACATTTCTCCCAACGTTGACAAAGCATGACGTATTGTTGTATTTATCCCAATGAAAACTGGCATTAGCTGTTCATTGAACCAATTTTATCTGTTTACTCCCTCGTGTTCTTTTAAAAAGCAATAACTTGTTTGGAGATACCCTACCTTTTGCGTACGCCAACGACGATTGGTTTCCGTGCTATAATGAAGTTGTGCCAATAAATGCAGATTAAGCTAAATATGGTGGCAATAGCATGTGTCTATGAACTAAAAAGTGCCTATTCTACACTATGGAAATTCACCCATGTGCATCATCATACAGAAATTTGTGGAACAATCACAAATTTAAATCACCAAATGTTTACGTGACTAACATGGAGATACTACCATATAGCACACATTTTAGAATTCACAAACACAGAACAGAAGTCACGTGGACAACCTGAAGTATCCGATTGGCTGCTGTTGGACATACGACCTTATAGTACGAATAATTGTAAAGATCGCTGGAGATACGACATTTGCTTCATTGGTTTGTGCGAATATTTGCCATCCAATGCAAAAACAGTTTGGCCCATCGGATTGAATTTTTTTCTCACGATTAGAATGGTATCAAATACTCATTTCCCGCCATAATGGAGTTACGACATTATAGAACTGATGCGTCGAGATTTTGTCAACCCGCGGGAAGCCACCAAAAGATTGAAAATAAATAGTTTTGATGTATATGAGCCACATATATTAGCCAACTATCAACTGCATCCACCACTCACAACTTTCATTATATGACAAGCTGGGCAGAGTCTACCATTTTCGTTTTGGAAGCCATATTAGATAAAATTTATTGGTTCTTTTGGTCTATTTGAGATGGAATGTTCACAAATAAAAGAAACGCTCAATTATTTTGTAAACAAAATCTGCTCATCCCTAAATATCAAATGTGACCAGAGCCCCAAAGCCGATTTGGTTAAATTTCATACCGCATTCGTTAGAACTTATTAGTGAAGGACAGGAGTAAACTATGACCTAATCGATTAGACATGTCATTGTTGGAATGATCAGTTGACACGATCATTGAAAGAATATACCCACTGTTTCCCAGTTCAGAGAGCAATAAGTGATAAACAGAAGTGATAGAAAATAGTATTTTTCACATCTGGTGACCATTTGGCAGCCATTTTTGGTACTGATTTTTAAAGTTTTTCCATAGAGCTAGTATAATGGCATCATAAAGAGGTATACATTCGTATTTATTTAGTCAATGTTATTCATCAACCACTACTTATAATGGATTGAATGACACCTTGATCAATATCCGCCATTTTCCATATTTTGACCGCCATTTTGGCAGCCATTTTGAGACAAAGCGCCAATTTGGGTTTCATTGAACTGGCGTATTCATAGATATTGGTATGCCCAACTTACATTGTTCAGTTCTGTCAATTTCTTGTTGATATATGACTGGAATCCCAATGGCGATTTTTGTGGAATTTTATACCGTGTTCTGTAAAATCGAATTTTTGAGGCTGTAGATGAGTCTGAGACCCCATTTATGGTATCTTTCATTGCTCCAATGCTGAATTAACATGAATAAGACTAATCAAAGTCGCCAGTCTGAATCATTGTCAAACAACAGGAATTGATCTTTAAGATATTAGGCACAAACTTCAAATTTTCGAGTTTAGACCGCCATTTTGGCGGCCATCTTGGACGGGCGGTTCCATTTTTGTCATAAACAGGTGGCACAATATTTTACCTTTGCAAAAATGTATACATTTGTATACATATGACAACATTTGTTCTCACCATAGTCGAATTAATCTCAGTCAGAGTCTCTTTTGACTAACGGCAGCCATGTTGGACGCCATCTTGGATCCTGAATTTTGCCCAAAGCGGATTTTAGCGGATTTTAGATATGCTATACACGAGATTCTCCCGCGTCGAATGACACCAAAATCGCTTCTTTACCAATTTCTTCTGGGTCTAACCCTCCGACGACCACACTATCAATTAATTTGATTACGTTTTGTACACGGAAATTCGTAATTTAATTGACGCCATTTTATGGCTCCAGTCATAAATTCAATTTATATCAAATTATTAACTTTGATTTTAAGATAGCCTATTAACCTGAGCGTTTACAGAATACATCTTCGACTCAAATTACTTATGTTTCTATATATTATCGATATTAAATCGTTGTTATCACCGGAAATGTATTGAAAATGGCGTACAGTACCCCTTTAAACACTCCGGTAGGGAGATCAAATAGAAATGGAGAATAGTCTTGCTCAAAATAGTAATTTTTACAAATATTATATCCAATTTGACAACAAACACCGTCATCCTTGTATATTAATTAAATACAACGACTCTCGATTTTTGTTAGCTTATCACAGAGAGTTGCGTCCCGAATCTAGAAGTAAATATTTACAATTGCGCGTAGTTCAGAGGATGTTTTCTATGGAGTGGTAATGTCGATTTGTTTGAAATTTTCGGTGATGTTAGTAGAATACTATATTCCTCCAGTTGTCATTGTGCCTGAATACTAACATAATATGTCTTTAAAAGTGTGTTCTGCATTATGGTGCTTATCAAGCAAGAATATTTACACGATATCAATAACCCCGAATAAATCTTTAATCATGCAACATACATGCTGCTCCAGACTGGGACTATATTTCTGGCATCTAGACAAAACGTATACACTCTTGGACCAAATGTGTATAAATTCTACACAACATGTTTTGATTTTGTTCTTAAACAAAATTGTGTAGAAATGACACATGACATATTTGTCGGTGGAATTTTCTAAATATTGAATATGGGTGAATGTGTGAGTATATATATTTAGTAGATGAGATACATGTTTATTATATGATCATAAGTTTCTTCCCCAATTCCTATGTTAAAGGCACGTGAGGCCTTAATTGTCGAAAATATTCATATTTGTTCCAAACACTGTAAACAGAAAAACATTAAAACGCATACAGTTTCGTTCATATAAACCATGACCATCGCGTAAACAGCATGTTATCATAAAGACCTACTATATTTTACCTAAGCAAGAGCCTGGTTGTGTTACAGAAGACAGCACAATGCTATTGGCTAATCACACACAAATGGCATAAACGCTCTTTATTAGTTCCATATCAGGAATTCACCAACAAAGAACGCTCTTTATGTTTACCATCATAATATAAACAAACGCCAGAAAAGTAACTTTTTATGCTTTTGTTTACATAACAATGGTCAAACATATGACAATAACATACTGTTTATGCGATATTTCTTATTTGTATACGAACAAAGTCTATCTACATTTTAATATTCTTGCTGTTTGTAGCGGTTTTTGACGGGTGGAGATATTTTCACAGGATACCCACCGCCAAGGCCAACCGTACCTTTAAAACGTAACGAAATGTCGAGATATCTAACGATATTCACCTCATTAATTAAACAAGAGGTTAATAACAGTTCTGAGTGACGTCAGATACTTCAGGGGTTAACATAACTTATTATCAGACCTGAAAATAGATAGGATTTTCCCAGCGACGTTCAACGTCACAACGTCTTGTCCAATCAAAGCGTGTTTCATATAATAAAACAGTTATCGCATTGATTCTTGGTTGACACGAGGAATTGTCAGCCCTTGGAAGTCGATATTCACCTCGGCCTACGGCCTTGGTGAATATTGACTTACTCGGGTTGATAATTCCTCGTGTCAACCTCGAAATAATGCGATAACTGTATAATGTTCTATGTTAGGCACAAACCTCGTAAAAGCTACCATATTAAAAGTCTGGCAGCAACTTTAAAACAGTGCTACACAATTATGTGCTGTTCAGTTTTGACACAAACACAGTGTAGCACAAAGTTTTAAAGTTGCTCCCATATTTTAATATGGAAGCTACGAGGTTTGCGTCTCAAATAGAACATATCTCAACTACTAACTATAATATACTCACATATTTATTTTATTCAATGATGAGAAAATTCCACCGACAAATATGTGTCAGGTGTCATTTCTACACAATTTTGTTTAAGATCAAAATTAAAACATATTGTGTAGAATTTATACACATTGGTTCTAAGGGTGTATGTACTGTGGTTGCCTTGTTCTGTTTCAGAGGAATAAAACTGAACTTACATAAACAACAAACTTATGCACTATACCACAATGATCCCTGGAAACAAATGTTGGTATGTAGGTTAGTCCACCCAAGCAGGGAGCAATCAACCGGAAATTGGCCATATTATAGGATATAGCTGGTCAGCTGTGGATTTGATTATGGAACTATATGACATAATACTCAGCCCAAATATGTTATGGCATGTACATTCTCAGATATATAAAATGATTTAATGGTGGTTGTTTTTCTAAATGAAAATAATCATGTCATTACTTGATTCAAGAAAAATTAAGACTCCTCTCGTGATCTTCAGATCTGATATCTGATCTTCAGATCTGATATCGTGGATCTATGAACTGCACTTTTGAAAACATCTCTTGGTACCGGAAAACGGCGTTTCATGCCGTAAATGTATAGTAAATACTGTGTCACAATAATCGCTTGTATAAAATTTCAAAAAGAAATTCTAGATAGATTTTGAGATAATTAATTTTGAAATATCAGGAAATTTTGCCAAACCGTGCTGCTGACACTTAATCCATTAAAGACCCTGTGCCAGTGCATTATCTTATATATGCGAGTCGACCATAGGTCGCCTCGCATATATAAGATAATGCACTGGCCTAACAAATTTGTATCATTTATTTTATCAATTTTTCTTATATTCTTTAACAATTTTTATAATTTTTTTGTCATTTTTTTTTATATTCTTTAACAATTTTTATAATTTTGTATCATGATGTCTTACAATCTATTTAACAAATTTTATAATTTTTTATCATTATTTGTTACATTCTGTTGAGTATAAAAGGAGATGGTCCCATAAATGGCCGGATTTAGTGTACTGTGCCCCTACTGTGTACTGTCTTCTTTCTATTAATAACCGACACCTGGGACAATTTGGGAATTATAATGTCCCCGTGTCATCAGATACCAACAACAACAACATATTTTAAATACCGCTTCAGTTATCAGAATCGATTAATTGCCCAATAATAATGCTAACCACGGCCAACTATAGTATAAACCTTTTATTTATCAACATTTTGTTCAACAAAATTTGTCAGAATTGTCAAATATCTAAAACCCAAAGCCATTTGATTTTAAAGTTATCCATCCATCTTCATCCTCAATTTTGTCCGAGACCGTCTTCTCGTCGACTTTGAGCCAGGCCGCCAAAAAGCACCGGTGGTGAAAAATAATAGATTTCAAAAATCTATATCTGATCACTCTGAGCTTTGGGCGAGATCCTCGACTCGAATCAAATATTTTTTCCCCCGAAGCCAAAGAAATAGCAATTTGGGAGCGTTAATTCGGATAATGCACCTTTAATGTAAACTATTTACACCATGCGAGAAAGTCATTTTGTTCACGCTGACTGAATAAAGCATATTTGTAGAAATGAACACTCATACTGAGTCCGTGCCTCCATAACTCTGATATATAAACAGCAGTATACCAGTAATCGTATATTGTCACAGTAATCGTATATGTTCACAGTAATCGTATATGTTCACAGTAATCGTATATGTTCACAGTAATCGTATATGTTCACAGTAATCGTATATGTTCACATTAATCGTATATGTTCACAGTAATCGTATATGGTCACATTAATCGTATATGGTCACAGTAATCGTATATGTTCACAGTAATCGTATATGTTCACAGTAATCGTATATGTTCACAGTAATCGTATATGTTCACAGTAATCGTATATGTTCACAGTAATCGTATATGTTCACAGTAATCGTATATGTTCACAGTAATCGTATATGTTCACAGTAATCGTATATGGTCACAGTAATCGTATATGGTCACAGTAATCGTATATGTTCACAGTAATCGTATATGTTCACAGTAATCGTATATGTTCACAGTAATCGTATATGGTCACATTAATCGTATATGGTCACAGTAATCGTATATGTCCACAGTAATCGTATATGTTCACAGTAATCGTATATGGTCACAGTAATCGTATATGTTCACAGTAATCGTATATGTTCACAGTAATCGTATATGGTCACATTAATCGTATATGTTCACAGTAATCGTATATGTTCACAGTAATCGTATATGTTCACAGTAATCGTATATGTTCACAGTAATCGTATATGTTCACAGTAATCGTATATGTTCACAGTAATCGTATATGTTCACAGTAATCGTATATGTTCACAGTAATCGTATATGTTCACAGTAATCGTATATGGTCACAGTAATCGTATATGTTCACAGTAATCGTATATGGTCACAGTAATCGTATATGTTCACAGTAATCGTATATGTTCACAGTAATCGTATATGTTCACAGTAATCGTATATGTTCACAGTAATCGTATATGTTCACAGTAATCGTATATGTTCACATTAATCGTATATGGACACAGTAATCGTATATGTTCACAGTAATCGTATATGTTCACAGTAATCATATATGTTCACAGTAATCGTATATGTTCACAGTAATCGTATATGTTCACAGTAATCGTATATGTTCACAGTAATCGTATATAGTCACAGTAATCGTATATGGTCACAGTAATCGTATATGGTCACATTAATCGTATATGGTCACAGTAATCGTATATGGTCACAGTAATCGTATATGTTCACAGTAATCGTATATAGTCACAGTAATCGTATATGGTCACAGTAATCGTATATGTTCACAGTAATCGTATATAGTCACAGTAATCGTATATGTTCACAGTAATCGTATATGTTCACAGTAATCGTATATGGTCACAGTAATCGTATATTTTCACAGTAATCGTATATAGTCACAGTAATCGTATATGTTCACATTAATCGTATATGTTCACAGTAATCGTATATGGTCACAGTAATCGTATATGGTCACAGTAATCGTATATAGTCACAGTAATCGTATATGTTCACAGTAATCGTATATGTTCACAGTAATCGTATATGGTCACAGTAATCGTATATGTTCACAGTAATCGTATACAGTCACAGTAATCGTATATGGTCACAGTAATCGTATATGGTCACATTAATCGTATATGGTCACAGTAATCGTATATCGTCACAGTAATCGTATATGTTCACAGTAATCGTATATAGTCACAGTAATCGTATATGGTCACATTAATCGTATATGTTCACAGTAATCGTATATGTTCACATTAATCGTATATGGTCACAGTAATCGTATATGGTCACAGTAATCGTATATGGTCACAGTAATCGTATATGTTCACAGTAATCGTATATGTTCACAGTAATCGTATATGGTCACAGTAATCGTATATGTTCACAAAATCTTATATGGTCACAGTAATCGTATATGTTCACAGTAATCGTATATGTTCACAGTAATCGTATATGGTCACAGTAATCGTATATGTTCACAGTAATCGTATATGTCACAGTAATCGTATATGGTCACAGTAATCGTATATGGTCACAGTAATCGTATATGGTCACAGTAATCGTATATGGTCACAGTAATCGTATATGTTCACAGTAATCGTATATGTTCACAGTAATCGTATACTGTCACAGTAATCGTATATGGTCACAGTAATCGTATATGGTCACAGTAATCGTATATGGTCACAGTAATCGTATATGGTCACAGTAATCGTATATGGTCACAGTAATCGTATATGGTCACAGTAATCGTATATGGTCACAGTAATCGTATATGGTCACAGTAATCGTATATGGTCACAGTAATCGTATATGTTCACAGTAATCGTATATGGTCACAGTAATCGTATATGGTCACAGTAATCGTATATGGTCACAGTAATCGTATATGGTCACAGTAATCGTATATGGTCACAGTAATCGTATATGGTCACAGTAATCGTATATGTTCACAGTAATCGTATATAGTCACAGTAATCGTATATGGTCACAGTAATCGTATATGGTCACAGTAATCGTATATGGTCACAGTAATCGTATATGGTCACAGGTACAATTTCGGAGGAAGTGCATTGTGCTGTTTCCATATAATATTCGATCCGTTTTGTGTCAATATTCGAACCCATATTCACATTGATCAGCTTCCAAACTCTCGGTGAAAGGACTTCCTTTTTACGTATGTCCGATGTGCTTGCGTCGTGGATCAGATCATCGCCGTCACTGATTTTCAAGCTTAATCTGAGTTGAGGGACATCTCAGTGTGACATTATACGATCGATACATGGCCATTTCGACAAGAAATGATAATATGTTACACCATGCCAGTAAGCGAATTTGTTCACGCTCACTGAACAAAACATATTTAAAGCAATGAATACTCGTACTGAGACCGTGCATGCTTCCTTAATGGGGAGGTCATGTGACCAATTTTGAATGGGGATTTCCATGCAAATCTCCGCAGCAAAAGTTATATATGAAGCAGTTGTCTGGGCACAAAAGCAGCCACATCATTAAACAGACATAATATATAACTGGCGGCTGCGCTTGGTAAATTGCCAATTTTTGCTATAAATTAATTTTTTATATTTTTTTTCTGGAATTACAACACTTGACCTAGTTTTAAAAAATCAATATAAATTTTTTTTTAAAGACACCGACTTTCTAATTGAACATATCCAAGCCGACCCGCCAGATAAATGTGTATTGTTTTCAATACCGCACAAAGTCACGCTCAGAAATATTTGCAACTCTCTAACTTTTGCTTCGGAGATTTGCTTGAAAATGCCCATTCAAAATTGGTCACTTGACCGCCTACTTAAATCTCTCATATATAAATAACTGAACCGCGTTCTTTATATATACCAGCATAGGGTGATAACGATATCATTAGTAGGTAAGTTGGTCATGAGAACAGATAAATATGGACAGTTAACTGGTCCAATAGATGAAAGGCAGTGATGCAGTGCAAGTAAATAAATAACTCTATACCTCTCCGATTAGTATACCAAAAGTACGCGCACACGCGGAAGGAGAATGTATATAGGAATCACTGAACTAAATGGTTTCCCATAGATGACAGTGTTAACAGGGGCGCCGGAAGAGGTGGGGGGCAGAGGGGGGCAGCTGACCCCCTGCCCTTGACCAAGGGGGCGAGCGGGGGCAGGACTAGCCCTTTTTCTGGAGACAGAAAATGCTTTTTGTGTGTTTAATCTCGTGTTTTTATAGCAAAATGGAACTTTTTTGGTCCAAATACCACCAATTTCACAAGGAATATTAATTTTTTGTAAATTTTATCACAAAACGGCCATAAAAACCGAAAAATGCCATTAAAATAGGGATTTTTGCCACAATGAATTTATGGTTATTTTCCCGAGTTTGCGGAGAAAATTCCCTTTTTTGCGGAAAAGTGCCCTTTTTGTAGGCTCTGCCCCCCCCCTGCCATTGGATGCTTCCGGCGCCCCTGATTGTTAACGTTTCAGCCAAATTCGCTGAATTTAAGCCTGCAGGCCACTCCAGTGATGTTTACCTAGCTAGATTGACACCTTGACACCAGTTGATCACGAACATGCAAGAAAAATCATAGGTCATGTGTTTACTTTTTTAAATAAATCCCATGTAAGTGTACGACAGGGCTATCCAAAAGCCAAATTTGATCTGGAAAAACAGCAGCTAGTTAAATAAATTTCCCACTCACAAAGATCCATTCCCCCATTAATGCACCAGTTTAAATTATTTAGATATGATGCACAAATCAAATAAACAAGATTTCATCCTTTAATATCGTGCCACATGTAACAGGTGAAGGTCATTCTTCAGTTACCTTCACCTCTAGCATTCCACAGTGCACTCGCTCCCCGACTCTGGAACACATTTAGCTCCCTGATTCCGAAAGTATTCCATTCTTGCACTGATGCGATTTAGTCCCCAGCTACAAACTCCAGGCAGAGTTATCTCCCCACTGCCATACGGACATTTGGTAAGGATTTCTTACGTATTCTTAGTTCTTATGTTTTAGGAATAAAATTGTCTATGCCTGGCTCATTTAACATTGTTCTTATCAATACCGAAAGAATTACCATTATTGCAAACTTGTGATGGTCAAAATAAGATAATAGGTGACGAAATATAGTTCCGACGATATGTAAAAGTAGATGTATCGGTCCGCAAAGTACCATCCTTGTGGCAGTGCTATATCGCAGTGATAACGTAGAGGGCGCTGCATGGAGTTTGTCCCAACTAAACTGAGTCCGGGGACCAAACAAATAGTCGGGGAGTCAAAAATGAGCATTTGTTCAAATGCAATTGGTCGGGGACTACATCTATATTATTTGATTTCCGACCAAATATGGATAACTCAAGTGGTTACTATTAACAATAATAACCCATTGATTTTAGAGTTATCCATCTTACACCCGCAATTTGTCTGTTTGAGCACGAGGTAGTAAAAAATTAACAAACTTCAAAAATCGATATCTGATCACTCTGAGCTTTGATGGGTGGGTTCCTTGACTCGAATCAAATATGTTTTACCCCCAAGCCAAATAAATAGTAATTTAGGAGCGTCTAATCGGATTGAGTACATTAAAAAAAAAACTGCTAGTTAGATGCATGAACCAAATTGTGATAGTCGGTGGCCAAATCGTCCATCCGTTTACACGTGAATGCTCGTGCATGTGAAATGTTCCGGGACCAAACAAACGCTTCCCATGTTACACGACATAATATCATTTATCTCAGTCAACACTGCGGGTACATGAATGTTTGATAAATGAATTTTGAGCCCATCGGCACCCAGGTATTAAACATACATGTGCCCCACGATGATATAGAACACACGGTTTTGTCCCCGCCACATTGGGACTGCAACTCCGTGGAAGTTTATTTTGTTTATCATTGGCTCCTTTTATTTACCCACATCAATCGGGGGGGGGGGTGAAAAAAATAATCCGGCACGTATGCCGGGTGGGTGGGTGGTCAAACTAAAAAACTAAAAAAAAAATTCCTGCTTGTTTTTTAGTGTTTTGGCAATGAGTTGAGCTTCAAAACCACTTTGAATGAAAGAAATAATGTAATTCTAACTGTAAACTGACTGCAGGCAGTTATCGTGTTGTATTTTGTTGCAAATTTTGAAATCCAAGATGGCCACTGGCAGCCATGTTTTTTTGGCCGAATGACCTCAAAATGACTCATTCCTAAATACAGAAGTTCATATACAGCTGTTTACAGTGAATTTCCCCCCGCAAATCTCTGTTTTAGTGTTAAAAGGGTGGTGGGTGTCAAAAAATGGTCGGAAAAAACTGCCGAAAACGGAAAACAAATTGGCGGTGGGGGTGGGTGGGTACAAAAAATGATCGAAAGGGAAAAAATGCCATACGTGCCTGAATTTTTTTTCCGACCACCCCCCCCCCCCCCCCCGTGCATCAATAAGATGAATTCAGTAGCAGTGGCTGACAGTGTTGTCCATTCAACTGTGCCCCATGCTCGTACCCTAACATCCAATGCCAACACGACAGTATAATGCACAAACTCAACCGAAAAGTCACAAAACCACCCAGAAATTCACAATTGTTCGCTGCTGTCCAAAAATATATTATAAACTCATTGCGATTTGGCGATGAACAGATGCATTACATTTAGTGAACATTACCAGTCGTATATTAACTTAAATCGAGAATAACATGCACTAAACATAAACATATGATATAGAACTATCTACCCTTACCCCATACCAATCTTGAACATTCCATATTGTATTTGTGTGTTTTGTCAGAATTTTTGTTTTGTGTTCAATATTTATGCATTTAATTTTTTCTTTTGTGCACCACCATCTTTCTCCAGGGGAGAGAAGCTCCACCTAAGTTGCTATAACTTGTGCTCCAATCCCCATTCGTTCATCCTACATTACTCTGTTATAAACAAATTTGTTTGAAATGTATATATGGGATGCTCAATAAAATACGAAAAAATATAAATTTTACTTGTCACAGAGATGAAATATATATACGCTGATAAAAACAAATCGGGTCAATTTGACTAACTTAGGGATAGTCACAAGCAATTGGAGTCACTTTGACTAACCCAAACATTTCATTCAGAAAGATACCACGACAAACTCTGGCCTTAGTCATAGTGACTAAGTTGCACGAAGAATAACTCTAATTGCAACATGTGCACTGCTTTAAATGATGTTTAATTTCCATTGATAAATGACCGGTTTCCCTTGCATCGCATTTCTGTTAGAACTATAACAATTATTTAACGAATGTGATGGGAGGATACAATGACATGTATATCAGAACTTTACCCCCACACCAAAGACTACATTATTTACCCCCACACCAAAGACTACATTATTTACCCCCACACCAAAGACTACATTATTTACCCCCACACCAAAGACTACATTATTTAACGAATGGGAGGATACAATGACATGTATATCAGAACTTTACCCCCACACCAAAGACTACATTATTTACCCCAATACCAAAGACTACATTATTTACCCCCACATCAAAGACTACATTATTTACCCCCACACCAAAGACTACATTATTTACCCCCACACCAGACTACATTATTTACCCCCACACCAAAGACTACATTATTTACCCCCACACCAAAGACTACATTATTTACCCCCACACCAAATACTATATTATTTACCCCCATACCAAAGCCTACATTATTTACCCCACACCAAAGACTACATGATTTACCCCCACACCAAAGACTACATTATTTACCCCACACCAAAGACTACATTATTTACCCCCGCACCAAATAATATATTATTTACCCCCACACCAAAGACTACATTATTTACCCCCACACCAAAGACTATATTATTTACCCCCACACCAAAGACTATATTATTTACTCCCACACCAACGACTATATTATTTACCCCCCACACCAAATACTACATTATTTACCCCCACACCAAATACTACATTATTTACTCCCACACCAAATACTACATTATTTACCCCACACCCAAATACTACATTATTTACTCCCACACCAAATACTACATTATTTACCCCACACCAAATACTACATTATTTACCCCCACACCAAATACTACATTATTTACTCCCACACCAAATACTACATTATTTACCCCACACCCAAATACTACATTATTTACTCCCACACCAAATACTACATTATTTACCCCACACCCAAATACTACATTATTTACCCCCACACCAAAGACTACATTATTTACCCCCACACCAAATACTCTATTGTTTATCCCCACACCAAATACTATATTATTTATGGTATAGTTACGGGTATCACTGTTAGTTATTTTGAACATGATATTAATTTTAAGGGATTTCCTACTGTTTGTCAATGTTTGCCACCCCGATTCTACTAAATAGTATTTTTTTTAGAGGGACGGATCGCGACTTGTGTGGTTCTAGCCACAGGCCCCTGTGGAAAATTACTAAAAATACCAATATAGACTATACTTGTATATATAGTCTATATTGGTATTTTAGTAATTTCCCACAGGGGCCTGTGGTTCTAGCAGGGCAAATGGTGTGTCAGGTTTGAAATGTCCAACAGTTGCAAAGCTTCAGGCACCAGTTGAAAATCCAACCCAAGAGAGGGGTCTAAACGAAGAGAGTGGTCTAAACGAAGAGAGGGTCTAAACGAAGAGAGGGGTCTAAACGAAGAGAGGGGTCTAAACGAAGAGAGGGGTTTAAACGGAATTCACAAGAGAGGGGTCTAAACGGAATTCATCAAAACTGGGAGTTTGGTCTGGTTCAATGTGGGGTGGTGCATTTGGAAATTTCAAGGTGGAAACACACACCAATGGGGACCCTCTATGAGCGTCCCTGTCCTATATATACTTACCACAACTGTCGTATAGATCACCAAGAAGCACGTAATTATTCTTTTTTTGCCATGAATTCCAGCCATTGGTCGACTCAATAACCGGATCATAATCGGGTGATTCCGGGTTCGGTATCCGGTGATCTAGGATTTTAATATCATTGTTCTTGGCGTTCGCCGCCATGATGTCCTCAGCAGATCCATGGTAGAACAGAGCCATATAGAACGCCAGAAGAATGACGAGGAACATAGAGAAACACCCGGCCATACACTTCTTTTGTACCATGTTGAATTCAGTTGTATAGCTCACAACTAAAAATCAGAATGTTAATTGTGGAGAAAATAGCTTCGAGTATTCAAATTACTAAATGTTTGGAGATTTTTCCAAGGGAAATCGCTTCTATTTAGTCCGAGTATTTCCAATCATGCAACAGATGTTTGGATATGTACTATTTATCCAGGGGGGGGGTAATTCCAATGTAGTCCCAGTATTTCCAATCATACAACAGATGTTTGGATATGTACTATTTATCCAAGGGGGGGGGGGGGGTAATTCCAATGTAGTCCCAGTATTTCCACTCAATGCAATTTGTTTGAAAACGTATCCACGGGAAATCGCTGCCACATGTATGTAGTCCGAGAATTGCCACCCAATTGAATACTGAGCCGTTTATCCAAGGGAAATCGCTGCTACATGTATGTAGTCGAAGAATTGCCACTCAATGGAATACTAGAATACTGAGCTGTTTTATCCAAGGGCAATCGCTGCTACGTGTATGTTCTCGGAGAATTGCCATCCAGTGGAATAATGGAATACTGAGCTGTTTGTCCAAGTGTGTGTAGTCGGAGAATTGCCATCCAGTGGACTAATGGAATACTGAGCTGTTTATCCAAGGGAAATAACTCCTATGTGGTCATTGTCTACTTATAGATTTGCGGCGACTTTATCCTCTGTCGTCTGTGTTTCCTCACTTGAAATCCTAGCACAGCCTCATATTACTATTATAGTAACTGGTTTAGTCAGCTAGTACATCCAACTATACCACTAGAGCAACGGATGACATTGACTCCATTATGGACGCATGCACTGAGGCTGTATGTCGACACAAGCCAGTCCACGTACGTAATCAAATAATTTTCGCATCAGCATCACCAACGCTTGTTTGACACTCGGAAACAAGCACTATATATAATAGCATCTAACAATTTGTTCACGCAGAGTCCAATCATATATATAGAACTGACATAAATTATGACAATATTACTTAGGCCATAGAAAATTAAATGTTTGTTTTTTTATTTAATTTTTTATTTTGACATATTAATCTTATTACTTTTCGTGTGCGTATTTTACTCTCCAATATTGGCATAAAACTACTTTTGGTTATTTTTAATATCTCACCATACTTTTACTAAGAAATCAACCTATTCTGATATGCTGAAATGTGTTCTTTGTCTTTTATGAAAATTAAATTCAATAGATTTTCTTGAAAATCATGGGAAAAAAACTTTAGGGTAGGGGTTTAAAATAGGGTCGGTAAGGAAACACAAACCACAAATATGTTTTTCTTTGGCCTTATCCAGTTTGGTCCACTCAGCATACAATCTGTGGCGGCGATAACACTGCTGATCTCTTGTTAAACACAGAGAATCTAATCTACATTGATCACATAACGCGGTGAACGCGGCATATTCTGGAACTTGACCGTTGGTTAAATGACCTCTTGCACCTATGATATGCTAAACTTATTCTCTTTGTTTGGAATTGCGTGGTTGTAATAATGTAGGACAACCTACTTTACTTTAGTCGGGTTATGTTAACCCTTTACCCAACAAACCGGGCAAAACCGGCCAAATAAAGCTTCAACAGCCTAAAATATCTTCGGTCTGTCTCAATAGAACCATACAAATATGGATATCATTGGAACCGGCTCCTTGACCACATTGTGATAGTTACAGTTATGCCCTGTGCCAATGCATTCTCTTATATATGCGAGTCGACCATAGGTCGCCTCGCATATATAAGAGAATGCATTGGCCTTTTAACACTTTTTACCATTTTTTCTTACATTCTTTAACAATTTTATAATTTTTAATGTGTTAAGCCAATGCATTCTCTTATATATACGAGGCGACCTATGGTCGACTCGCATATATAAGAGAATGCATTGGCACAGGGCCGTTCTGTTGGGTAAAGGGTTAATAGCTCGTGCGTGCTCGTATTCTTGTTATTTTCACAAACTTAGTCATAACACTAAAAGTACCTACACATTTGTGACCCGCCATATCAAATCCAGTGGTAAGTCGGGATTTTTTTTACACTGTGCCAATGCATTCTCTTATATATGCGAGTCGACCATAGGTCGCCTCGCATATATAAGAGAATGCATTAGCCTAACAATTTTTTACAATTTTAATAATTTGTTCTGGTATTCTTTAACAATTTTATAATTTCACCCATACAGAGCCCCAGACAAACATGAGCAGCTTCTATATATGTGTGGGTCTCCCTGTAGGGTAATGGATGTTTTTTATTTTATGTCCTAAAAATTGTAAGAGAAACATTTATTTTAAAAAAATGACCTATGGTCGACTCGCATATATAAGAGAATGCATTGGCACAGGGTAAAAAAAATCCCGACTTACGACTGGATTTGATATGGCGGGTCACAAATGAAACAATAAACACTCATGCCGAGTCCGTGCCTCCACAGCTATGATTATATGATGCAAAAGTAAAATATGTGTTGGTGTTATGACCAATTTTGTATCAGGTACCTGTGGTTATTTCATGTAACAGAGACCTGCGTCAGAAACGCTCGTCACTTTTAATATATACATGTAAATAGTTCTATTTGCGTAAATATAATGCCAGTAAATGCATATAATGCATGTATTACAGCGCTTTAAAATGCCAAAAAATCATATAGCAAATTTCCAACGGTTCCATGATGTAAGCACTCTTTATTGTTACCATATCAGGCATTGACTAACACCAAACGCTCTTTATTGTTATCATATCAGGTATTGACTAACACCAAACGCTCTTTACTTTTCTATACAGAGGCGAGTCGGGACTCGATTTCACACTATAGGGTTAAGGGTTCACTCGCGGATGTTCGGGAGCTTCTGTCAGCGTGATCTTATTAACCTCTGTTATTTCGCGTTCCGTTTGTATAATGTTTCGCTGATTCTTGGTTACATGGGCGTTTTATTTATAGAAATGGGAATTTTTGGGCGGATTAAAAGTCGAGTCCGATAAAAGGTGTAGTTGGGAATTCTTGCGAGATGCATGAGATGCCTTCAGTGATAATACGTATAGTTAATTGTTGTAATAATTTGAAGGATTAATTGTTTTAACGGAATTATGAGTTGGTCATTCGTGAAACCAATATATTTTATATTATATAATTACAATCATGGGTATATAATATATTATCTTGAGCGCGTTACCATTTCTGACATTGGTTTTCTTGTTCTAAACTAATTATCTTGCGTGGTCGTAATACGACAACATGTATCTCATTTTCCCTCCGTGTATTGACCCTGGCAGAGGATCGTATACATGACAGTCTCGCCTTCACAACCACGCATGGGACACAGTATGCAATAAATCATAGAAAACTTTCCACGAATAAATTCGCAAAATGGTCAATATCCAACGAAACTATCAACGAAAGCGTTGTGGCACAGTGGTTGAGGATATATTGCATATTTTTTTCAGAATGCCCACATCTAAGAAGATATTTGAACGATATTACTAAAAAGATTAAATGGAACTGGCAACGGGAAATATCATTATCCTCGGATCCCAGTCAATGGGAGATAACTCTATGACGAATATTTTATTACCCCCCCCCCCCCCCCCCAGTCCGAATTTTTCATTTCGAAGAATTGTCAACGTATTTCATATCATAGATTGTTGGTATATTCTTTGATAAGCGCTCTGAATGAATATTGTGCTTGCCATCACACAATAAAATACATATAGCTAGACATGCCATGTTCACATGTAATTGTTTATTAATTATTTATTGTTTTATTATGAATTGTATTGTTAGCATACTGCCTTTATTGGTGTGTATGCAAATAAATCGTATCGTATCGTATCAAGGGGAATACATAAAATAGTTCGAAATCTAGGTCCGTTCTGACATTTTTGTTTATTGTTTAATGTTTATTAGGTATCATGCTGCGTATTCGCACAGAACAAGAATATTAGTAAACAGTAAGACCTGTTGGGAAACACAAAATTCAAACTGTTATTGAAGCGCCGCAGGCGCGTTAAGCAACGTCACCCCTGATGGCTCATAAAAACAACTCTATATATAAGCGCCCGCGGCTACCACTTTATAGCATCAAGGGTAGACTGAGCAAATCGAGACGGGATGCTGGTCCCGCCAAACTCTCCAGACGGCATCGACATATCAAAACGCATGCGATTCTCGCCTATCGTATCCGTATTTGGACGAGATTGTAAGACCATAGCCTGGTTTTAGACATGCAGTTGCTTTTAATAGTTCAATTTTCCTTTTATATAAGACTTTCATGTTGTCAAATGTATAAATACTTTGCAATAGTATATCTATACAGTCCTTGACATGTAAAACGCATTAATACACATTCCTAAATGCACAATATAGATAATATAGATATATTAAATTACACTATTACAATATAATCACCCGATACGCATAGCATATCAATATATACATAAGGTATTTGTGGTTCAAATACGCCACATATATATAGTGTATTTGAGTGGATCAGACTGATGTCATGCTCAATACGCTACGTAAATATACTTATTGAGCGTCCTATACATTCTAAACCGGGCGGTCCGGACCGCCATCTTGGATCGTATGATCGTCGCTTCACAAGTTTGACGGCTTCTAATGTCGTTGAATTGCAAAGTTTCACTATCGTTTTGGTCTAGTTTTGAAAATATGAATAATATTTATTTATATTAAATCCCAATTCGCAGTTATCTCAGTTTCCCCCTAACTATCAACAGAGAATGTGTGATAAGACTGACATACGCAGTTATATATACTTATTTCAGCTTCCAGTGTGATACAGCCTATTACATATTCAGTGGCGTATATACCTGTGAGAGGGCAACGTACTGGTCAATATATATGGATTTTTTTAAAGTTCAACTTGACTTGTCAAGTTTGAGATATTGCCATGGGTTCATATCCGTCGTCTGTGTGTTCGTCAACAATTTCCATTACATATATATGGACTACAGGTCTCACCTTTGGTCGGATCATTATAAAATTTGTCATGGTTGTTGACATTGACACGTAGATGAGAAATGAGTCATTTTGGGGTAAATCGAAAAAAAAAACATGGCCAACAGCCGTCATCCTGGATTTCACAATTCAATCCAATGGCACAGGCTACAGCCAGGTCGTATATACCATTTGTCTGATGATAATGAAATTTGTCGTGGATGTTGACATTGCCATGAAGATGAGAACGAGTCATTTTGGCGTCAATCGGCAAAAGAGCATGACCGCCGTCGGCCATCTCGGTTTTCAGTATTAAACAATGTAAATACATAAGCACGGGCTACATGCCGTACCATTGGGTTGATGATTATGAAATTTGTCACAGCTGTGGACATTGCCATGTAGTTGGGAACGAGTCATGTTGGGGTCATTCAACAAAAAAATATGGCGGCCAGCGGCCATCTTTGTTTTCAAAATTCAATCCATTAGCACAGACTACAGGCCTGAGTGTTCATCTGATCATGAAAGTTGTCGTGGATGTTAATATTGACATGTAGATGGGAACGAGTAATTTTGGGGTCATTCGACCATAAAACATTGCCGCTGGTGGATTTTGCTCTTTGTGTGGCTAAATCCTTTGGCACAGACTACAGGTCGTAGCATTTAACCGGCTGTTACAGTATTAATTTTCCCACAAAACTTTTCACACAAAATGATATATTCAGGTTAAAAAATGCATTTTTTTTCGGGCGGAATAGAAAAAATAAAGAAAATAGCGCCGCTAGGCTTTAGGGAGTGCGCGAGAGGGGTCGTGTAGACCCTTCTCGCAGGTGGGGGTCCGGGGGGCCTCCCCCGGGAAATTTTTGGAAAATGTAGAAGCTTGAGAAGCATTCTGAGCATATTTCTGAGTAGCATTCTGCGAATGTTAATTGGACCAAAATTAAAGCAATATTAGTCCGGGAGCTGATAGGGTACCCCTGTACCCCCCGTGATTCAACTTCACCCCACTAATTTTCTTCTTTATTAGTCCCTCAATTTTAAAGTAATGTTAGTACGAAACAAAACGTGTCTGTACAATCACCAGGCAGGATGGGATGGCGTCCAATATGGACGCCGTTTTTCAGAAGGATGCAAATTATAGTGAGAAAATCTTGTAAATGTATACAAATGTATATATTTTTAGCTCAACTTTACTTTGTAATGGCTTGGTATCCGTCGTCTGTGTGTGCGTTTGTGTGAAGCGTCAACAATACAGGCTACAGGTAATACCTTTGGTCGGATCATTATGAAATTTGTCACAGCTGTTGACATTGCCATGTAGATGGGAACGAGTCATGTTGGGGTCATTCAACAAAAAAAGATGGCGGCCAGCGGCCATCTTGGTTTTCAAAATTCAATCCATTAGCACAGACTACAGGCTTGAGTGTTCATCTGATCATGAAATTTGTCGTGGATGTTAATATTGACATGTAGATGGGAACGAGTCATTTTGGAGTCATTCGACCATAATACATTGCCGCTGGTGGAATTTGCTCTTTGTGTGGCTAAATCCTTTGGCACAGACTACAGGTCGTAGCATTTAACCGGCTGTTACAGTATTAATTTTCACACAAAACTTTTCACACAAAATGATATATTCAGGTTAAAAAATGCATTTTTTTTCGGGCGGAATAGATAATGGAAAAGTAAATAGCGCCGCTAGGCTTTAGGGAGTGCGCGAGAGGGGTCGTGTAGACCCTTCTCGCAAATTATAGTGAGAAAATCTTGTCAATGTATACAAATGTATATATTTTTAGCTCAACTTTACTTTGTAATGGCTTTGTATCCGTCGTCTGTGTGTGCGTTTGTGTGAAGCGTCAACAATACAGGCTACACGTAATACCTTTGGTCGGATCATTATGAAATTTGTCACAGCTGTTGACATTGACATGTAGATGGGAACGAGTCATTTTGGGGTTATTCAGAAAAAAAATGGCCGCTGGCGGCCATCTTGGATTTCAATTTCAATCCATTAGCACGGGCTACATTTCGTGCTGTTCGTCAGATCATCATGAAATTTGTTGTGGATGTTAATATTGATATGTAGATGGGAACGAGTAATTTTGGGGTAGTTCGGTTAAAAAAAAACATGGCCGCCAGCAGCCATCTTGGATTTTACTCTACTAAATCCTTTCGCTTGTCATGGCTGTTGACATTGACATGTAGATGGGAGTCATTTTGGGGTCATTTGGCCAAAAAACATGCCCGTCAGTGGCCATCTTGGATTTCAAAATTCAATCCATTAGCACGGGCTACAGACCATACTGTTTGTCTGATCAACATGAAATTTGTCGTGGATGTTAATATTGAGATGTAGATGGGAACTAGTCATTTTGGGGTCATGCGGCCATAACACATTGCTGCTGGTAGCCATCTTGTATTTACTCTTTGTATGACAAAATCCTTTGGCACAGTTCACATTGACATGTAAATGGGAAATGAGTCTTTTGGGGTTATTCGGCAAAAAAAACCTGGCTGCCAGCGGCCATTTTGGATTTCAAAATTCAATCCATTATCATGGGTTACAGGCCATACTGTTTGTCTGATCATCATATTTGTAATTTATGTTAATATTGACAATTGGATTTTACTCTTTGCATCACTGAATCCTGAATGGCACAGGCTATGGGTCGTACCTTTGGTCGGATCATCATGAAATTCGTTACGGATGTTGACAATGACATGTAGATGAGAACGAATCTTTTTGGGGTAGTTCGGTCATAAAATATGGCCGCTGGCATTCATCTTGGATTTTATTCTTTGCATGACTAAATACTTTGGTACGGGCTACAGGTCGTACCTTTGTTCGGATCATCATGAAATTTGTCATGGTTGTTAAAGGTACTCAATCCAATAAAACTCCTCTGAATTACTATTTCAATGGCTTCGGGGGTCCAAGATATTTGATTCGAGTCGAGGAAGCCACCCATCAAAGCTCAGATGTTTTAGATATTGATTTTAGAAATCTATTATTTTTCATTATCGGGAAAACTTTCTGGCCCAGAACTCAGTCAAAATTGCGTTATTATTACCACTTGATTCTAGAGTTATGCATCCTTGTCTGTTTGAATAGTGTTTTGGTGTACACATCTCGAGCAGATTACGAAGTTGAAGGCAATTATTAGTACTCATCTCGAGAAAATAACAAATTTCAAAAATCAATATCTAATAACTCTGAGCTTTGTTTGATGGGTTCCTCAACTCGAATCAAATATTTGTTACCCCAAAAGCCAAAGAAATAGTAATATAGGACCCTCTGATCGGATTGTTGTTGTTGGAATCTGTTGAGATGGGGACCCTCTGGTCGGATTGATTACCTTTAACATTGAAATGTAGATGGGTTAGAGTCATTTTGGGGTCATTCGGCATAAATCTTGTCTACTGGCAGCCATCTTGAATTTTACTCTTTGCATGACTAAACCCTTTGGCACACCCTACAGTCCACTTCCCTTATCCAACCATCACCAAACTTCATTTTAATCTTGATTTCGATCTACTAGATGGAAGCTATCAAATGTTTTTGAATTTCACTGGACTAGATAGCCGTCAGCAACCATCTTGGATTTTACTTTATATATATCTCTTCATGTTGATAATCTAGTATTACTTAACCGTTTCAACTAAGGAAGAAAATTAGTGTGGTGAGGTTAAATCATTGGTGATCAGGGTTACACTATCAGCTCCCGGACTATATGCATTGTCATTTTCAACCAATGTACTGCGAATCCACCAAACACAGTATAACTGAAGTCATCTTGGAATTTTGTTTTAGCATGACTAAATCCTCAACATGGCATATAGCCATAATTTTCATGCAATTGATCTCAAGCCCCTTATGAAAATATACAATAGTATTTGCGTAATAATACTATGGTATAAAGTGGTATTACTATGGTAGATTGATTGATTTGGGTTTAACGTCATTTTAGCAACAAAGCCATATATGGTAGAACATAGAACACTACAGTTAACTATAATACAGTATGAAATACTATGCATCAATCATAGTACTCCTGGGACCTTTACTATATTATGTTGTGGTAATGCTATAGTAACCAATGATGGTATACAAGTGCACTACAATATACCCATACATGTATTATACTATAGTACGCTATGCATCAATCATAGTACTACTGTGATTTTTAGTATAGTATGTTGTGGTAATACTAGTGTCCCATGGCATAGTATACTACAGTATAACTATATACAGTATGACATAATAATAAGCAGCAAGCATAGTACTCCTGGCATTTTTACTATAGTATGGTGCGGTAATACTACAAACAAATTCATCTTTTATAATTGTAAGACTGATGTTGATCACCAAAGCAACTTTTGAAGAAATACCATTGTTAATATGATATTGAGACCATCAAAATGATGGGGGTGGTCTTCAAAATCCCAAAACATCACATAGTATTACTCTAGTAAAAATATAATATTTCAATAGTACTGATTAGTATCACTATAGTTTTACCATACTATTTCACAATATCATATTACATAACTCATGTGTTTCCTGTCTCTTTTTCGAGAAGAAAATCACGTTTCGTTAGTTAATCAGTACAAATCTATTGAGTACCTGTTGATATACTCAAATTAATAAAATGAGGCAAGAATATTGTTGTAACTAAGTCGGCTAAGTCAAGCAGCGTTTCACCCCTTAGGTAATCACATATGCCATTCATGACCTCCACTGTTTTGTCTCAAATGTTAAGGCTTCTAAAAGCTACCATCGATAAGTATCACTATAGTTTTACCATATTAATACTATAGTTTTACTATATTATTTCTGTAGTAAAACAATAAAGTAATACTGTAGTAATACTATAGAAAACAATTGTCAGAATCTTCATAAATACAATAACACAATAGTAACTGGTAATACTGTAGTAGAAGTGTATTTAATATAGTAAAACTTGTACATTATTACAAGTATATTTTTAATAGAGTATTATTTGGAGTGTTTACATGGTAATACATAGTACGGGTGTACAGTTGTCCAAATTACCATGTTATATTTTAGAATGGTATTTTTACAATAGTATTTTTCTTAAGGAACTTCTTATGGAACCTCTCTCCAAGTTGAACTGCAGTTTCATTGAAACATTAATTTACTGAAGTGCAAATAATAGGGGTCATGTTGGCTGACATAAGTGCAAATATTTATGCTGAAGCACAAATCATTTACCCATGAAGTGCAAATCATTTTTGTTGAAGCGCAAATAAATCATATTTACTCTTAAGCATAATTTATTTGGGCTGATATGCAAATCAGTATGAATATGCAGTGAATCCCAGTGATTCCACCTGAACTCAAATTGACTTGGACCAGAATAGATCACTCAAATATAGGCTTAAGACTCCACCATACCATATATGAGATGGACTCTTACTCTAATACTTTGAGTTAAGTCAGTTGGTGTTATATACTTGCGCTTCATCACAAATGATTTACAATTCAGTGTATATCATCTGAGTGTGCTGATGCACAAAGTGTTATTATTAACGATGATGATCCGATTAAACACCTCTAAATTACTATTCCTTTGGCTTCGGGGATAAAACATATCTGATTCCAGTCAAGGAACCCACTCATCAAAGCTCAGAGTGATCAGATATCGATATTTGAATTCTGTTATTTCTTGAGATACGTACATTTTTCTGCCTGGAAAGTATTTGTCAAACCGACCAAATTGTGGACGAAGATAGATAACTCTAAAATCAAGTGGCTTTGTATTGTACTATGACATAAACATTCATCATACAGATATATAGCCTAAGGGACCCCCCTGGCAGCTCAGTTAGTATAGTGCATGGCACATCAGGTCAATATAAGGCACTGGGACACTTTCACTTGTAACGTGTTTGGCTGCCCTTATTTATAATCCATATCCTTATATTCACATCTGTATATACATCACCCCCACCCATCCTGATTTTAACGAAAATCCATATATACGTACCTGATACATGTCATGGTAGTATATACTACCATATCATGATCCAATACGGGTATTAGATGTATTAGTTTTGATGGAATAATGAAGACAAACTAACAACAGTATAATAAGAAAGAGGATTTTATTACTTCATCAAAGTATTGTATTATTCAACAACAGCATTCAAGCTGAGAAAGAAGAGAGAACAATGTATACATGTAATTTGGTCATTGATCCCAGTATTTCTTAAATTGTTAAGACCTAAGTGCAGTACAATGAAATGTATTAACTTTTTCAAAACATCTTTGCATTTTGAGCCCTGGAATTATGCTTACTTCTGTTACAAATCGCTGTCAATTTCAGAGTATCAAATTATGTTCATTATTAATTATCCGATAAACTTTTATGTAAATATGGTATTTAACAAGAATGTCAAGATTTGGAACAGCAAATCATAAACTGAAAATTGATTGTTATTTTCTATACTTCAGTGAAGTGGTATATCAGAAAAAAATATTGAACATAATTTGTTTTCATATAATAAGAGTTCCCTTTGATTGACCTATTTCCATTTCATTCAACTTGAAAATAGTAACCCACATATCTGTACATCATGAGGAAGAAATTCATTTTCTATGTTGAATGTGTTAATTGTATAACTTTATGATAAAGTCTTTATCCATTTTAAAAGCAATTTAGAAATGTGACATCTAATAATCAGAAAGTTCTGAGTGAAGAAATAAGGACCACAACTCTGGCAAAAAATAGCGGGTGGAACCCAAATTCAAACTTGATCTGTATTTTGGGCTAGTAAACTCACATACCTTATTTCATTCCATTCAGTTCAGATTTACCGAAGTTATCATCCAGAAATGAAAATTGAGTACAAATTCTAACAAAAAGGGCCGTAACTCTGGTGAAAATTGGTGGGCAAAACCCAAATTCAAACATGATCTGTATTTTGTGTTAGTAAACCAATATACCAAATTACATTCCATTATGCTTAGACAAATTAAAGTTATCATCTGAAACGAAAAAAAAGCGAACGGACAGACAGACAGGCGGAAGGAAGAACCAATAACATAATACGTTCTGTTTTTTTTTCAAAATGGGCATAAAAAAATGACATTGAAATTGACTCAGTATGTCTCTTGAGTGTATGTTAACACATATCGGACATGCACCTGTTTACAAAATATACTGGGGGTATCCAATTTAGCATCATTCAGGTCCAGAAAACCTGAATATTTTCCACATGGTCAGGGTACTGTGGAGGATCCGCTCCTCGAAATATCATTCCGCCCGAGCAAATGCCAATTCCGTTGTGAGTTTTTCCGCTTGTCGATTGAGCATATTTCAAATATACCAGCCGAAAAACTTAAAAACACAGATATAATGTATGTTTAATAACATATTATGTTAATTGTTTACCTCTAGCTTCAACCGGGACATGTTCCCCTATAATTTTTTTTCTTAAAAAGCCAGCAAAATGCTGTAATCGGTGATTTATGTTTTCGCTCCGATTCCTGCCCTGTATGTTCAGTTGTCGCCCGAGTAAGTTCAATTGTCGCCCAAGCAATGCTCTTTAGATTTCAACTAGAAACATCCAGTTTTTCTAACGATAAATGTCTCCATATGACGGCCCTTAGCTTTTGTCTTCAAAATGATGACGAAAGTATTAAAGGGGCATGCATTCAGACTCTTTGAAATTGTGCTGAGCGATCGATATATTGATTAGGAGGGCATATAATCAACGATGATACGAGAGGATAACTATGGTTTTTGACTGAAAACGAGAAATATCATGAACGGGTACAAGCAAATACCGATTGGAAAATTGATATTTGCGTGTACAATTACCCACGAATGATATAATGTGTTCAGTCAAAAGCATGCAGTAGGTTTCCTTTTTGTTATATGCGGTTTGATGATTTCAATTTACAATTATTGCTGTCAGCCGACTGTGTTGCCGAGTTAACTGTAGACGGAATTGCACTTAAGCGCAATAAGAATATTCCTTATTGCGCTTAAACGTAATTAGAGATTCCTTATTGATCTTATGAGAGCAATAAGATCTTCTCTTATTGTGCTTAAGCTCAATTAGAATTTTCTTTATTGCGCTTAAGCACAATTAGGGACTCCTTATTGAGCTTAAGTGAAATAAGACATTGCAATTACATCTGTGGCTCCTCATACTTATTTCGCTTAAGCGCAATTAATATCCCCATCATGAGATCACCCCTCTGTGCAAATAGTAGAATCCGAATAGGCCTTTACACGTGGACAGTCACCAGGTCACAAATAAACTCCACCCATTGCACTATACATTGTATATGTACTACACCATTTGAATTAGCGTTTATGTAATGTGGCTAATTGTACTTACTAGTAAGCGTAGTAAGGAAGATTTTGATTTGACTTTAGCGCAATAATAATATTCCTTATTGCGCTTTTAAAGTGATATTGGAGATTCCTTTTTGTGCTTAAGATCAATAAGATATGCCTTATTGCTCTTAAACGCAATAAAATATTTGCTTAGGCGCAATTATACATTTCCTTATTGCATTTAAGCGCAATTAGATCTTCTCTTTTTGTGCTTAAGCGCAATTAGAGATTCACAAATTTGCCAATTAGGAAAATCAATATTTTTTAATTATATTAATTAGTTGTGTACTGAGCTTACTGCTGCGACGACTCCAATTTGACAAACATTAGTCAAACAAAGGGCTTCGTGAAGTCTAACTTGTTAGGAAACTGTTTTGATATAGGGTGTGAGATTATCATAAATATGTGGCCTTCAGAACTCAGCTTTCAGTGTCAGCAAATAGTTTTGTAAAAGAGTAACTGGAACATATTCCTTGAAGCCACAAGTTTTCAGTTGCTTTGGGTCTCCATCGATCCATGACCATTAAAATTACAAGTGCACCGCTGGGCGGAGGTAACGCCCCCGACTGTACAATCAGAGAGGATTTTTCTTATTTTTGGGCAAATACTTATTAAATGGCACCACATGTTGTTCTATATTAGCTTCAAATTTGGTCTGGTGCCACAAAAATAGAAGGAAAACTGAATTTTCTAAAAAAAAAACTTTAAGTCGAAAAAGGGTCATAACTCTCACAAAAATTATCCGATTGAACCGAAATTTTACCTTGACTTGTATTGCGATATTGGTAAAACGGGTTTTGCAAATAAACAATCCAAAATCAAGTTATCATCTGGAAACCAAAAAAAGTAGCAGAAAACCTGAATTTTATAAGTCCAAAAAGGGGCGTAACTCTGAAAAAAATGGGCGGACGAAACCACGGCTATGGGGAAATCTTGTCCCCCCGGCTGGTCTATTGGCATACCAAAGATCAACTGAATTGAATTAGCGAAACCAAAGTTATAAGTTGAAATGTTCGTATGCCACAGAAAACTGAATTTTCTAAGTCCAAAAAGGGGCGTAACTCTAGAAAAAATGGGCGGACGAAACCGCAGTTATGAGGAAATCTTGTCCCCCCAGCTGGTCTATTAGCATACCAAATATCAACTGAATTCAGTTAGCGAAACCAAAGTTATGAGTTGAAACGTTCGTACGGACGGAAGGACGGAAGGACGGACAGACGGAAGGACGGACGGAAGGACGGACGGACGGAGGGCTCCACTATATACCCCCAAATCTCCATCGGAGATCGGGGGCATAACAAGTGAGGCCATATTCATACTGTACCAATAACTTTGTGTTTTTTTTAATAAAATCTTATTTTTTCCCTTAACATTGGTATCCTTAGGAACAACCATATGCATGCATGCATCATTGCAAAATTTACTCAAAACACTCTTCTGGGCATTTTGTTTGAGTCACTGGTGTAAACATATCATTTGCATTATAGAAGCATCAACATCAGATATAAAACATGATTCATAATTAAAACATTTCAATTCAAATTGATCATACTGCATTAGAATGGAGAATATCAGCTGAGCCTTACTCTTGTTGAAGAGGACCATGATTCAAAACGTTAAAAGTCTTTGAAGGGCTCACCTTCCATCATTTCTCAGCTCCTGAAAAATATAGAATTGATAAATGTTCTGTTTCAAAACCAATTAATACTCGAAAGTATGGAATTTATTTATTTGGGGAAAATATCTCATTTGAGAAATTAGATAGTGACTGATCGACTTGGTGAAATCTAAAATATCAAACACTTCTGCTCAAATATATTTCATGAAGGAGGATGCAATCCGAAAAATGCAATGCAGGGACATCAGGATTAATCATGCTGATAAGATCCATCGACATATGAGTGGTCCAAAGCCGTCTCAATACAAGCAATCTTGCGAGTGTCAGAATTTGGCGCAAGATATGACAACTGCGTACGATACGGCAATCACACATTGTTCAATCTGACCAAGCCACTGTTGTGTGGAACTCACAATTGACCACCGACTGGGTGCAAATACCGTACATCTCTATGTGCTGACAGCGAAACACAGAGTTCCACAAAAATGAGCCATTGACCAACCGATATGAATGGCATTGATAGCACCGATTCACATTATATGTTTATATATATGGTCTAGCTACCTTGAAAATGACATATCATACCATTGTTGTCACATCGTCGCATCGGTGCTATACTGTTCTATATCCATTATTGTTTTGTTTTTGTTTACCACCTGGTTTCCGTATATGTCTGCTTTATTTTCACCATATGTTGTTTTCATTTTGTCCCAGAAAATGAAAAACTAATCTGTTTAAATTGTCTTGCTTTAAATGCCAGTATTATTCTTGTAATTAATTGACATGTGTTTGGAGAAAGAATTACACTTTGCTGAACAATTTAGCTTTTTTTTCAAGTGCTAAAGCGTGGTTCTTAGGTTTTTAAATCATTAGAAAGTACAAAACTTGCACATTATGTCATTTTCTGTATTATTTTAACCAAAGAGTTCTGCTATAATTAAGATTATCTCATATAAGAGAAAAAACACTCTTTCCACCCAAACATGTTGACAGCCATTATTTCCCATTGTCAGTTTGAGATAGAACATTATAATCCTCAAATTTATGCGACCATGTGGTACAAAATAAACTAGAGATGGGCTTGTCCCAGATGGGACTAAGTAATACCCCCCGTATTCAAAATGTTGTTTGAATGAAGTAGC
Source organism: Siphonodentalium dalli (assembly GCA_032622095.1). Lineage (NCBI taxonomy): Eukaryota > Metazoa > Mollusca > Scaphopoda > Gadilida > Siphonodentaliidae > Siphonodentalium > Siphonodentalium dalli. The sequence continues at coordinate 15,537,845 of CP136062.1, forward strand.
CATTACCATATATTTGGCACTGAAATTATCTCAACAGGTAACCCTAAGCCTAAACCTAACCCTAACCATAACCCCTAACTCTAATCCTAAATTTATTGATCGAATAAAAGCTCGGACAAAATTATGCATGTTGCGAAAACATTTCTAAGTCGAAAAAGGGGGATAACTCCATCAAAATATGTCAGACAGACGTCATAAACGCAGGTGCACAGGTTCCCATGGTACTAAATAACTGTGCCAAAAATGTAGGAATAAAAGCTCGGACAAAATTATACATGTTGCGAAAATTTTCTAAGTCGAAAAAGGGGGAATAACTCCATCAAAAAATGTCAGACAGACGTCATAAACGCAGGTGCACAGGTTCCCATGGTACTAAATAACTGTGCCAAAAATGTAGGAATAAAAGCTCGGACAAAATTATACATGTTGCGAAAAATTTCTAAGTCGAAAAAGGGGGGATAACTCCACCAAAAAAAGTCTGACAGACGTCATAATCGCAGGTGCACATGTTCCCATGGTGGTTGATGTCTGTGCCAAGTTTCACTGAAAATGATCATAAAACGACTGAGAAAAACTCCGGACAAAATTGTGTCCACGGACGGACAGACGGCTCGACGGGCGGACGGACGGACAGACAAGCTGATACCAGTATACCCACCCACAACTCGTTGCGGGGGGGGTATAATAAATCAATTCATTGGTTCACAGTAGAGATAGAACAATACAGCACTGGCAGAAAAACTAATTTGGGAGATGGAAAATATTTGCACAGCCTCTTATTCGTATCTGGTACATGATATACTCAATATCTTTTGTTTTTCAGACAGAAAATACCATGCCGAATCGAACAATACCGTCATCTCATTTTCTCACCAAAATGGATATAGAACATTTAGCACCGAGGCGACAACATTGCAACATAATTATGCTATTTGACATGTCTACAAAAGTCAACTTAGGTCAATTTCAAGTAGATATGTTAGAGAGCATTATATATCAGTGGTGCAAAACAAAACTAATATATAGTGCTTACCAGTATTTAAACATAAAATGTGAATGTTTTTATGCATTATGGCCGTGTCAGTATATGGTACGGAGAATGAAGACGTTATAATGTGAAGGGCTGAGTATAAATTTCACTACATGGTGACATATGTGTAGCCATATGGAAATAATATCAAAGTCAACAAATGATAAAATAATTTTCAAAACAATTTACCATAAATTGAAGAGGCAAAAACTGGGACAAACTTATGTTTTTTGGAAAACATTTCTTACATTTCTGAGTCTAAAAAGGGCAATAACTCTGCTAAAAAAAATGATGGCTCCCATATGAAGTTTGGTGATGAATGGATGAGAGATACGTGACCTGTAGGGTGTGCTAACGGAAATTGTTGACGGATCTCTATGGACAATGGACACCAACCCATAGCAATAGCTCAAACTTTACTTTGTCAAGCTGAGCTAAAATTGAATAAAAAATGGCCCATACGTCTGTTGGACGAATCCATAAATCGAGCACAGATTATACCTTGAGCCCATTCAGTGACATTCCAAGTTTGTAGTAATCAATCAAGCACTAGATCTGCCGTTATCAAAATGAAAAAGTCTGTAGATCCAGTAGAAATGGGTGAACTTGGTGTATTTTGTAGTTTCAACACCGCACACCAAATTTCGTTCCATTCAGTCAACATAATCTGAAGTTATCATCCAGAAAGAAAGAAAACCCAAATTTCAAGAGTATAAAGGTCTGTAACTCTGGTATAAATGGGTGGATTGAACAACAATTTATCTTAACCCATATATGTTATGGTTCTAAAAATGTGTTCCTAATTTCATTCCATTCAGTGAACATTAACTGAAGTCATCATCTGGAAACACCCCCCCCCCCCCCCAATTTCAAAGTAAAAAAAGGTATCTAACTCTGGTGAAAATGATTTAATTTGTCGACCCATATCTTATGGTTGTCAACCTTCATAAATTTCATTCCATTCAGTTCATATCATATTACATACATGTATAAGTTATCACCTGGAAACCAAAATTAAGCCCAAATTAAAATAAAAATCCTGACCCCAAAATCGAGCTGGACCTTTATACCATTTAGTCAGTAGAACTACCGTTATCATCCGGAAACCAAATGTTCACAGAAGGACGTCGGATGGCATGACAGACAGATTGATGGATAGACTAGTTACATAATACAGTTTTTTCATATGGCATTGGTGTATAAAATGTTACTAGAGTATAATTATTCCACACCCATTGACATAAGGCATATGTAATCAACGAAATCCCAGCCATTGAATACATAGTAGCGTATACCTCCAGTGGAATATAAGCCGGAACTATTTTCGTTGACATTGTCGCCAAGAAAGATGATGTAAATTACGTCAACGATCAACTTCTGGTGATTTTTCATAAGACATAAATCACAATAGAGGTAGCTATATTATCAACAAAGTTGACAGTCATGGATTGAACTTATCTGACACAACTGTGTAGAATAAATACAGAACACAACTTGCATCATAATCTCTAATCTATTATTGAACTTGTTGCAACGGCGCATAGTTACATTCCAGCGTGAAATATATCCATGCACCATCCGCAACTCATTCGATAAAAGATTCCTGACTAAGGGTCAGACGCACGTTTTGCCAAAATTTCCTGGTATTTAAAAATGGATTCTGTCTATGTATACAATTTTCTCGAAATCTGTTAGGAATTTCTTTGTGAAATTTGGTACAAGCGATTATTGTGACAATATTTAAGAACCATCAACCAATTTGATAATATAACCTCATTTACTTTACTTTTGTGCCATATGGCATGAAAAATATTTAAAATTTCACTGTAAAACACTGTGTAAAATAGATTTTTTTCAAAAGTGCAGTTCATGTGATATTATATCTCAAGATCATGAGAGGAGACTTAACTAGAGATGTGACTGTCCCAATGGGACTAATGTACGTCTAGGGATACCCCCCGTGTTTTTAAAACACTAAGATGTTTCAAATGTCAGTAAACATTTAGTTAAAATAATAAAATAACAGATTCCCATTGCAGGTGCATAACCCTAACCCCTAACCCTAATCCTAAACCTATTGACCGAAAAAGGTAGGAATAATGTTGCGAAATGTTCCAAGTCGAAAAAGGGGAATAACTCCACCAAAAAAAAGTGAGACAGATGTCATAATCCTAGGTGCACAGGTTCCTATGGTACTCAATTTCTGTGCCAAGTTAAAAAAAATTTTACCTAAAGATATAGGAATAAAAGCTCGTACCAAATTATAAACTTTGCAATAATTTCTAAGTCGAAAAAGGGGGATAACTCCACCAGAAGTCATAATAGCAGGTGCTAATAAGGTTCCCATGGTGGTTGATGTCTGTGCCAAGTTTCATGGAAAATGATACAAAAAACGACTGAGAAAAACTCTGGACAAATTTATGTCCACGCACGATGGACGGACGACGGACAAGCTAATTACAGTATACCCCCACAACTTCGTTTTCGTTGTGGGGGGGGGGGGGTATAATTATTCTTTATTTGTGAAATTTAATGATTATTTTCATTAAGAAAGGCAACTACCCATAAATAATTATCAAAATTTGAGGATTTTCATGCCATGTCTGTTGTTCAATGAACAATTGGGCTGAGATGAGTTGTGGGTCATGGGTTCATGAATTATTCTAACAGTTCTTGGTACCGAAAGGGGAAAAACTAAAATAATATTTTCAACCTCTCAAATGTATTATAATCCCTTGTGCTCAGATTCTACATACAATAAAGATGAAGATTTTGCCATTTTGACTGGATTTATGAAAAGCGTGCGTCTCCCCCTTAAGATGCACTTTGTGTTCTGTCTATGTACTAGTATACAATACACTACTAGTGCTGAATTATTCAATTAGATTATACGCACTTGTAAGAGAGTTGCTATCTGTTCCTTTCTTTCTGTCACTCTGACTCATTTGATAATACTATATAGTCCAAGTTAACATGTGAATGATGTGATATTCGGAATAACTGAAAGATTAAAAAAATCCAATCTATTAACCTTTTGGCTGCTAATATGTCAGTACTCGGTATGGATGTTAAAATGTCACACAGTGTGCCATACGTGAGTACGAACCTACTACAGCATACATGGGGTTGCTCATTATTAATAGCATCAACTAAGAGACATATTACATGGGAACAATTGTATCTTATAGTTTGATAACGTGTATAATCTTCCAGGATTGTGAATGAGAAAAGCCATTTCACAGAGTCAGTGTTAATGTTTTTCGATATTCCCGTTATATTTTTCGAAGTACATTATTGGACTATAATGTCAATGGCTTTGCACACAATATCAGTCAGCAGTGAAGAAGTTAATAATATAAGTTATCTATAGGTTGTTTCCATATTGGCAGAGTTATGAGGCCGACATCTGTCGTATTGGCCTGAGGCCACAGGCCGGGGGCTAATACGACAGACCGACGCCTCATAACTTGTTTATGGAAAAAAAATTATACCAACCGGGAGAGATGATAAAACTGTTTTCCCACCGGTGAGATAACTATAGCTAAGCTCTCCCTCAGAAACCAAAATAATAGTCAAATTATAAGCCAACAAGGACCATAACTCTGGTAAAAAGAGGCGGACGGAACCAAAATTTGAACTTGACCTGTATATTCATGAGTAATCGATATACAGTAATGCCCTAAGTAATCGACTCCTTAAACACAGCAGAATTATGGGTAACTTTTCAGGATTTAGTCGGAAATATGACTTGTTGCCATTGCCGAGTTATGAGGCCGACATCTGTCGTATTGGCCTGAGGCCACAGGCCGGGGGCTAATACGACAGACCGACGCCTCATAACTTGTTTATGGAAAAAAAATTATACCAACCGGGAGAGATGATAAAACTGTTTTCCCACCGGTGAGATAACTATAGCTAAGCTCTCCCTCAGAAACCAAAATAATAGTCAAATTATAAGCCAACAAGGACCATAACTCTGGTAAAAAGAGGCGGACGGAACCAAAATTTGAACTTGACCTGTATATTCATGAGTAATCGATATACAGTAATGCCCTAAGTAATCGACTCCTTAAACACAGCAGAATTATGGGTAACTTTTCAGGATTTAGTTGGAAATATGACTTGTTGCCATTCATCGGAAAGCTCTCGGGATGAGTGGCAACAAGCCATATTTCCGACTAAATCCTGAAAAGTTACCCATAATTCTGCTGTGGTTAAGGGGTCGATTACTTAGGGCAATCAGATAAAATGTCATACCATCAATACCAATAATTAGATAGTGGTGGCAGGAAGATGACCTGAAAATGACACCTGTCAATTCTCATGTTTTCTTGAAAGAAACATTTATGTACTTGTTCGGGTGCGTGAAACTGATTAGTTAGTATTCAGCTACTATGACAACTGGATGAATGTAACATTCTACTAACATCGCCAAATTTTTGAAGCTAATCAACCATACCACTCCATAGAAAACATCGTCTGAACTACACTCAATTGTAAATATTTTCTACTCGATTCGGGACACATCTATCTGCTATATTAAAACTAACAAAAATGATTTTGCCATCGAGAGTCACTGCATTTTATTCATCTTTTAGAATGACAGTGTGTGTTGTCAATTTGGATATACTATTTGTAAAAAATTACTACTTTGAACAAGAGTATTCTCCATTTCTATTTGATTACCATACAGGAGTGTTTCTCATCACTTTAAACTTTTTGTATCATACTATTATTATTATTATTATTATCTGATTCTGAAACTAAATTTATCACATGGAAACCAAAATAATGGGCAAATTCTAAATTGACAAGGACCATAACTCTGGCTAAAATGGGTGGACCAAACCCAAATTTGAACTTAAGCTGTATTTTCATGTGAGTTATCCACATAGGAAATTTTAAAACTATCAGATAACTAAAACTATATATAAAGTGATAATCCAGAAATCATCTGGGACAGACGGACGGACTTCTGATTTCTATAGTCCCCGAAAAGAAATTTCAGGAGATAATAAGCTAAAGTGTTCACAGAAATTTATGTACACTTTACCAGGAAACAAATGGAAATCTTGTTTGTGTATTGGTATATAATTACCCAAACTTTACCAGAAAAAATGTAGTGCTTCACAGGAGATGGGTTTTAATATATGCTCCCGTCCCTCCTGCTATGATGAGTATGTGGAGTTTGTGGACTGTAATCATTATAGCACTAAAGTCAACATTTTTTTAAACAATCTGAATGTTACTTTTGCTAGTAGCAAATACTATGGAGTGAAAATACAGTAAGAATTCCATCCAAAAAGGAAAAAAAAACATTAACTTTCATCAATCATATTTATGCATTTCATTAATTGTAATATATTGTTATGGGTCGCACATGTCTTAACTCAGAAGTCTAAAATGCACCCACCTGATAACTTATGAGTGTTAAAAACTTCTTTCATCAAAATTGCTGCTGTGAAGAACTGTATAATATTTTTTGCTGTATTTTTCATTCATAAATGTGTGATACCATTGAAAACAGTTTTAACAGCAACGCTAAGCCGTAGAAAAATATATTATCCAGAAACCAAAAGCGAACGGACGCAGGGATGAACCAATAACATAACATGTCCCAATTTTAAAAACGGGAGTATAAAAAGTGAAAATAATCTATTCAACTATTGAAGGGTGCTTGATGTCAAGTTTATTCTAAAACTGCGTGTTTTAGCTGCAAAAATAGTGGAATATCTTGTTTGATTGATATGTATGTTCATTTCTTTAACAAGTTTCCACAGAAATATTTTGGTAAAATTTTGTCATTAAACCATTGCTTAAAATGCAGTTTTCTTCTATGATTTTGGTGATTTGTCAACTGCCAAATGGGTCATGAATTTTATAACCCAATACAAACAATAACATGAACCAATGTCACATCTTCTTGACCTAGATGACTAAAATTATTAGAACAGGCGTGCATGCCTTTAAGAATATGGCCACAGACTAATCGATTGATAATTCACAGGTGGCATATTGGGCTAACTCACATTGCTGCATGGTATTAATTATATCCAAACCAGTCAAGAATCCATATATTTTTTGGGACACCCCAGGGTCAATTTAATTTTTTAATTTGTTATAGTTATACTGGGTAGTTTTTGTATAGCATTCCCTACCAATACTATTTTTTTATTTTAAATTGGTTAGCAGAAATTGGAAATTGCATTGCAAGTCGTGATACAAATTCAGTTAAATCGAGCTCTGAGGAATTTCGGGACATTTGGCCTTCCAGAGTTCTGGCGCCCTCACCTGTAACAGGTTTCAAAACAGCCCTGGATCGTTCCCTGATCCTAATTTCAGAAAAATTATTTATGAATATAAGAAATGAATGTAGTTTGAGTGTGTTTTATTGAAGAGTATGGCGCTGTGGCCCATTGGAGCACATTCAAGTGTGAACCGCTTCAAATAATGACTGCAGGGCCATACCATTCAATAAAACACTAACAAACTATATTTATTTCATAATTTTCTTTGTCTGGGATAATCATTCCATTCAATATGCCCATTCCTGGCCGGCAGAAATTAATAAAATCCACCAATGTTTGCAGGAATGTCTTCTTTAATTGTCATTGAAACTATAAATAATCACTTACAAGTCACATCTAGCAGTTCCAAAACTTCTAATTCTGTACATAGACCTCTGACCACATGTATATACACCATTCTGAAATGACAAGGGCAGATAAATTATTTTAGAATGAAATTATGTAAAGTACAAATAGCTTTGGTCATGATGTTGATTGCTATGTTGAAAATGATATATAACAATCTATTTAAAGGGAGACTGTACCTAAATCCAGCCATATATGAGGCCATCTCTTATTATACTCAACAGAAATGATCTAATCTATATACCGGTATATAAAAACCTGCCATCTGTGAGTGTATCTTTGTGTGTGTGAGGGTGTGTGTGTATAACTCGGTCATGTTTTTGGCGCATTTATTAACTTTTCAACCATGGGCCCAATGTGGCCCAGATTTGGATCAAGGCCTACTAGTACTAGTAGTACATGTATATTGGGTTATAAAAGATGACTCACAAAAATGGTCTTTTTTTAAGGCGTCATGGTTTATTGACAGGCCGACAAGAATGATTAACAGCCCAAGGGCCTATTAGAGGCCCGAGATGCAGCCAAGGGCCACTAATAGGCCCGAGGGCTGTTAATAATTCTGGAGGGCCGTTAATAAACCATGACGCCAGACAAAATCATGTTATTACTATTATTACCACTCTGTCCTCATGTGATCACGTGATCGGTGACTTTACCGGAAGTGGGTGTTAATGGAACAAAGCCTCATTAACACCCGCTTACGCTCAAATTCGCCTCAAAATTATGGAATCTTAATATCGTGCGGGTAAAATACTGACTTACTATAAATCTACAAGAGAACGCGCTCTAAAGTGGTAATAATCATTTGTTGTGCTGTGGTGAAATATGGTCCCAGCCATAAGACTTTGTGTAAGTGGATGTTCATTCAGACTTGTCAGCTGACAAGGAGTCTTGAAAATAGGAAAGAGAACAACCACATTGAAGACGAATGACAAACGATGACAGACAGTTGTGCCGTGGCCAGCAATGTGGAGACTGGTACATGTGCGTTATAGTCCAGTGCATTTATGGTTTCACCTCAAACTAATTGCAACACAAAGTTTCTCATGGGAATAAGTGCTTTAACCCTTTACCCAACAGAAGGGCCCTGTGCCAATGCATTCTCTTATATATGCGAGTCGACCATAGGTCGCCTCGCATATATAAGAGAATGCATTGGCTTAACACATTAAAAATTATAAAATTGTTAAAGAATGTAAGAAAAAATGGTAAAAAGTGTTAAAAAAAGATTTTTTTTAGGCCAATGCATTCTCTTATATATGCGAGGCGACCTATGGTCGACTCGCATATATAAGAGAATGCATTGGCACAGGGCATAACTGTAACTATCACAATGTGGTCAAGGAGCCGGTTCCAATGATATCCATATTTGTATGGTTCTATTGAGACAGACTGAAGATATTTTAGGCTGTTGAAGCTTTATTTGGCCGGTTTTGGCCGGTTTTTTGGGTAAAGGGTTAACCAATCACAAACAACATACTAAAAATCAAAAAGAATCAAGAAATGCGAAATTGATGAATTTTGTAAAATAAATTTGTCAAAATTTGATATTAAAAAATACTAAACTTATGGCTTTTCAAGAATGTTTATAAAAAACTATATTTCACAATGCCTTCCATTTATATATCCAATTTGTAGAGTACACAACCCTGATTACGGAACAGAAAATCTTTCCCAGATACGTTGAGTATTTTTTTAGTTATGTGCCTCCAAATTTGGAGTTTATCTAATTTCGGAGCCTCAATTTCTAAAAATTAGTTAAAATCCTTTTTTTATGGTCTTGTATTTTAAAAACTAAAGAAAAATGAAGGAATTTCTTGTTGTTTTAGTCATTTCCTCTCTAGGTTGTACACAAAATATGTTCTCTTTATGCATCTATGATTGAGAGGACAAAAATATTCTTAAACAAAATGTGTGTTCCACCATTGTATGGACAGCCAAATTTGCCTGTCGTCCAGACCAGCGTGATGAAATAGCATATTTGAGGTCATACAACTTAATAAATATATATCCATTTTCCCTTTATTTCTCATAATCACTTAAGTATACATGGTTAAACACACTGTGAAGGAAATTCCAGAAAATAAAATTATGGCCCTTTGAATCTTGAGAATTGACTCTTTTATAAAAAATGCCATTTTGGGTGTTTTTGTCCATTTTTAAAGGTTTTTGTGAAAATTGTGAAAACAATGTGTGTTTAATGTGTACAATCATTTGAACTTTCCTCCTAAAACACTTCAGTGTCGATATAATAGCCTTAATTATATTGGATATGCCAATGAATGTCACTGAATTTCACAAATTTTTTTGGAAACTGATGCCAAATTTGAATATCTGAATATAAATGGGGTAGGGGAGCCATATTGACAAAATCTCAGAAAACATGGACCTTGATGCATAAAACTTTATTATCACCAGCTCCTACAATCATTATTATTTGATGCAGAGTATACTGCTTCCTGTTTTGATGTTCATATTTAGAGCTACGATCCTTTTTGTTGCAACTTGATGACGAAATGGTGAATTATTTCCGGGTTGTTCTATATAACAAGCTCATAAAGTTCTAAATAAACCTCCACTAAACTACCGGTACTAAACTTTTTATTATGCAAGAATAATCTACACAAAATGGAATAAAACAACCCTTTGTCTCCAATGACTAGAATATGGCGGCAAGATCATAGCCTTTTGTGATTTGCACTGATTTCACCTACCCCATTATCAATGTTCAAATATGGAGTAAGTTTCTTGAAAAACATGTGAAATCCAGTGACTGTTCAATGTTGAATTAGCATAACCAGTGTAATCCTATTTTTCCAACACTAAGTGTTTTAGGAGGAACATTCAAATGATTTTACACATTGAACACTACGGTAATTGTATTCATTGTTTATATTTACTATTTGTGCCAGAAAAACATTAAAAATGGACAAAAACACCCCAAAACAGTCCAAAATGGCATTTTTTGGAAAAGAGTCAATACTAAGGATTCACAGGGCCGTAAAGTTGATTTTGGCACATCTTTAGCAACTCCAGCACAGTGTATTTAACCTAGTACACTTACATGTAAGAGGTTATGAGAAATACAGGGCATATGGATATCAATTTATTGAGTTGTATGACCTCAAATATGCTATTTCATCACACCAGTTCTGTGTCACAAGGCAAGTATGGCAAAGTCCATAGAATGGGACACACATTTTGTTCTCAATCATAGATGCATGAAGTAATAATTTTTTGTGCACAATATATTGAGGCAACTAATACAACAGCAAGTCATCCCTTCATTTTTCTCTAGTTTTTAAAATACTAGACCATAAAATATGGATTTTAGCTAATTCCTGGAAATTGAGGCTCCGAAATTAGACAAACTCCCAATTTTGGAGGCACATAACTCGTAAAATACTCAACGTATCTGGAAAATGTTTTCTGTTATGTAATCACGATTGTGTACTCAACAAAAAGATATATGAATCGAATGGAAAGACATGTGAAATAAAGTTTTTTTATAAACATCATTGAAAAGCTATAAATTGAGTCATTTAGTTTTACCAAATTTTTATTTATTTCACAAAATTTACCAATTTCGCTTTCTTGATCCTTTTTTATTTTTAGTGGGCCTATGTTGTTTATATTTGGTTAATAGACATAATCCTGCTCAGAAACATTGTGTTGCAATTAGTAATTTAGTTTGAGGTTTGGCACTGTTTTCTCATAAATGCGCTGGACAGTGGACTATTAGTATTACTAGTACTATAGCCTTTAATTTATCAACAATGATGACAACATCTTGGACCGATTGTGCTATATTTATATGATCTTGATAACATGTCGTTCACGATCATAGACGAATAAAGATTCGAATACGCCCAATAATGACTATGACTCTGTACCATTGCAAGTTAACAGATACCACGAAATTGTGTAACTTCAAGTATAAATTTTGAGCAAAGGTGAAAAGTAATCACTATGACACTAGTCACCAAAAGAATAGTTGAATAGTTTGTGAGAATCTAAGTTCTATAACGTATGTTATACTTACAATTCAAGTCTAAAGCGATGCGTTATTCTCACTCTCAGTGTCTTTCCGAATCTTCGTGTTAACCTTGAATTTGTTTTACCAAAACTTCATATTATATGTACGCAGTAAACAATGACGTTTTACACTCACGAGTTCCCAAAATGAACATTTACTTCCTGGTTTTTCATAAATATAAAGTGATTCTTTCTCTGTAAAATAATATTGCAACATGTCATCATGATGTTCTTAGTAAAACACATTCATAATAAATTCATTTTAATTATGAAACAGTTTCATTATAAGATAAAGGCAATTATGTCCACTATGAACCCTTTGAAAAGAGTCCATTGTCTCAACGTTGCACACAAGCACACGGGTTTTTATTTTTAGTCCTATATATCGCTCAAAGTTAAGTAAATTATCTAGGCATCCGTACATTCTCTTGATAAGTCGTGTTTCTGAATGATGTGAGTTAGTTTTAGTGTAACATGTTGCTATGTGTATACACATCGTTATATATTATACCTTGCAATTAATATGCAATATGAGACAGATCGAATCAGACAGCGAATTAACGTGGTGTACAAAATCATGCAATTTATTCGAAGCTGAGTAATTTCGAAATGGTGAACCCAAACTATGTGATAAAGATCAATATGTAGCAGTAAGTTAGGCAACTATACTGAAAAATAGATATATGCATACCCAAACTGACCCACACGTTATATATATCTACCGCGCGTGTACACGCGCGGGGATTAAATTACGTATGAGGAGAAACCCTCCAGAAATGTTACCCTGTATAGCCTAAGATAATTTCATGTTCATTTAGAGCAATATAGCGGTTGTATCTAGCTCAGAAGAGTATTCCTAGCTATCCATTAATTTTGCAGAATTATGTCAAAAATACCATGTGTACACGTAGGCCTATACTTATAAATAACAGTACCGGTAACTAACATATCGATCGGGTAGGCCTATACATACGCTATTGTAGATCCAATATTTTGGCCCGTAACCCGGCCGGTCTTCTGTCCATGTAGCCTGATACATGTAGGTTCGGTTCAGTAGATAACCTAACTCAATAAGCAGTGGGGCACCAATCCACTGCTGAACCTTAACACGAAAAGTTGCCGGATCTCAGGACTGTGTTGATCTGGCATTGCGTAGTTGCACCCCGGTCATGCACCGAAATGGCACCGCCGGTATAAACTTAAAAATATTTTCACTTGGAAATTTCTATCAGCTGCCGTTCGTGCTATGCAATTATTCAACTCCCATGTGTTAGTGGCATAATTTGTTCACTAAACATTGCGAGATACGGGTAAAGACTACAGTACTATCCATAGCTACTAAATCCAATGTGCTGTAATCATCGTAGGCCAACACACGGTAAACTTTTGGTAGTAAGTAGATGGTCGAAATGCACTGACATTTTTGTGAAAAATAAAATAAACTTACTTGAAAAATAAAATATACATTCTTGGCAACAAAATTTCAAGGATGTATATATTATTTTCAATCTTGAACTGGCTTGTAATTTTTTTTTTATATGGTCAGGTTTGAAACACCTCTTGTACCTCAATTTGTACCTTGTAGGCCCTACCTCAATTTGTACCTTGTACCTCAATTTTTACCTCAATGTGGACCTCAATTTGGACGGGATTTCACAACACATCAGTCGATCTACAATGATATTCAGCATGATAGCTCTCTAATCGATATTTTATTTTATGTTCATCTCAAAATTTGACCACCAAAACTATGTTTAGAAATTTCTCACAACTTAGTATATCTCATCATTACTTTCATACATGTATATTAATTCTTATTCTTAAGTGATGCACTAATCGGCAATTGTAAATATGAATATTTGGGTTGATTTGCAATTATGCATTGATCTTGCATATGGAGAATAACAACAGCCTTGATCCAAAATACCTGGACAATGAAGTTGGAGATGATGTGACTAATTTGACCATAGGTAAACATAGTGTCAACGTCCAAATTGACCACTCGTCGTCCGTCCGTCTGTCCATAGACAATTTACGCATAATGCGATAACTGAAACATTTTCTATCTGATCGCAACCAAATTTGTGAGTGTCTCAGCCCAAAATACAGATCGAGTTCGAATATGAGTTTGATCCGACTGTTTTTAACTGAGTTATGGCCCTTTTTCGAAAAATATATTCACTTTTAAAAAAAAATTAGATTGAGTTCCTTGCTTAATTAAAAAAAAAATATATATATATAAATATAAAACAAAATATAATAAAATATTTTTTGTTTAAAGTTAACAAAATTTGAAAAACTAACACCATTATAACTCTGCCAAGGGTACCCCGAGTCACCACACCAAATTTGGTTTAAATCGGTCCAAATTATTGTGTTATGTACTGGTAAATTTGTTTGTAGCGACTTTAACCCTTTCAGTGCCAAGTCCGATTTTTGCATCAACACATATTTCCTTGATCATTTTTCAAATTTGATGATTATAATAATGTGATACATTGATGGTAAAAGCTCTAAGAGCTCTTTCCATCAATGTATTACATTATTATAATTAATAAATTTGAAAAATGATCAAGGAAATATGGGTTGATACAAAAATCGGACTTGGCACTGAAAGGGTTAAACCCCATTCACCAATTCCATCCCATGCCTTTGGACTACTTAGCTATTGATAAGGCTATATTATTTTCTGATGTCTCTTATGCCAATGTGCAGATAAAGAAAGCTATGGTATCTAATTTAAAAAAAAGTTTCAACAATACACATCACATGATATTAACAGTAGACTAGAACATATGTGCTGCATTGCACAGCTGAGTATATCACTCTACAGATGGCCTGATGTCAGTATAAATGTTATTGGTTTAATAGAGATGCCAGCCTTCAATATAAACATTGCCTGTGATTTGTCGACAGCTCTGCTATATAATTGATATTAATGGGTCAGCAGCGAGGTGTCTTTATCTTGATGGGTGTTTTTGGTAGAATATGATACATCATGAGTGTAAACTTAAATTGGACTCTCTTAACCCAAGTATTCCATATCCAGGTCACCGTCTTCACATTTAACCCAAGGCTGTGGTGGTGCAGCATTACAGATCCTGTACCAGTGCATTCTCTTATATAAATGCGAGTGACCCATAAATTCCAATAATTTGTGTACATTTGTCTATAATAGTATATAACAATATACTCGACAATTCAACATAAAAACTCTCATTTATGATTCCGATCATAGTAATTTACTATCGCCAAGGGATGGGTTAACATCTGCTGATCGTTATCGGCCTCTCATTCAAATATCACAGTCTATTCATAGAAGTATCTGTTCCTCAGTTGAAAATTTGAAAGGCTTAATCTACTACTGATTTGATTGTATCATAAACAATAAGTCGCACCTTGGGTGCTGGAATATCCCCATGGTGCCAAATTGAAAGATGGTCAGAACAGCAAACCAAATTTAAATAAACAGGAGGATATCCTTCAAACGGAAAATGCTAAATATTAAATAACAAAGAAACATCACTCTAGAATGGAAGATATAGACTTCATTTGGTACTCTAGGGAAATAAGTCATGAAGTCAAATTACATTCAGATTCGATAACCCATAGCTAAGATATCCTCACAGGCGGGCTATATATATTCATGACCCCAGTAAACCTCCATTCCAAATTTCATTCAGATCTGATAACCCGTGACCATGATATATACCTGGATGGACAAACAGACTGACAGATGCAAAGTCAACGCAGTATACATTTTCATGCAAAATAAACCAAAACTTGCATCACATGTAGATAAGGGTCCCAGGTTGCTGAATAAACCTAAATTTTGTATATGTATCTTAAATTTAGTAAGATTTAAGTTTCCTGAACAAATTGCCATGACCATCAATGATGAAATTATATCTAATTCTGTACCACCTAAAAGGTACTCAATCCGACCAGAGGGTCCCCATCTCAACAGATTCCAACAACAACAATCCGATCAGAGGGTCCTATATTACTATTTCTTTGGCTTTGGTGGTAAAAAATATTTGATTCGAGTCGAGGAACCAATCAAACAAAGCTCAGAGTTATTAGATATTGATTTTTGAAAATTCTTATGTTCTCGAGATGAGTACTAATAATTGCCGTCAATTTCGTTTCCTGCTCGAGATTTGTACACCAAAACTCTATTCAAACAGACAAGGATGGATAACTCTAAAATCAAGTGGTAATAATAACGCAATTTTGACTGAGATCTGGGCCAGAAAGTATTCCCGATAATGAAAAATAATAGATTTCTAAAATCGATATCTAACAAATCTGAGCTTTGATGGGTGACTTTCTCGACTCGAATCAAATATTTTTGACCCTCGAAGCCATTGAAATAGTAATTGAGAGGAGCTTTATCGGATTGAGTACCTTTAATTTGGTTTTCAGAGAAAATCTATATTACTTTTAAAATGGAACATACCATGTTCCTACCTTCCAAACCCCAAGGAGAGACAAAATGTTTCATTAATGAAAGACAAGTTTTTCACACTTTCTTTATTCTGATAAATATATTAAGTATCAACTATACATGTATTATTGGAACATAATATTATAATAATCAATATGAAATAATTATAGATACATATAGTGAATATAAGAAACAAACAAAACTTTAACACATGACTGTGTGGTACATATGAACCACAAGCAACCCTTCGAGAACAATTATTGTAATTTTTCTTTATGGGGCAGCTCGCGGTCTCACTCCGAATCAAAATACTCTTTTCCAGAGAATTTTTTTTACATTTTGTAGGGGTAAATCAAATTTGAATGTCTGAAGTGGGCCAATTAGTATCTACAGTCAGAAACCTTATTTGAAACCTTATTTGAATACCATATTATCAATTACTATCACCCGTCCGTGACTTTGATTAACTTTTAACTATTGTGAAATTTATGCCTTTTTATCTGAAATGACCATCTTTTGAAAATTTTCCAACATTAGAGGGGTGTTAATTTGGAAATCTCCAACAGTTAGAAAACTTGGGACAAGAGTTGTAATGTAATACTAACTTTGAATTCACTCAGAATTTCAAAACTGTACTTTTAATGATACGTGTACTTATATTCCCATGTGCTCAGTTACCTAATAATAACTGTAATTTATTTATTATTTTGACACCGGGGGGTGACAGGAAGACAGCCAGTCCTGGTTATGCCACTCCCTCACAATAATTTCACCAGACTTTTGAATCATTATCGATGCTTTGCTGTAATTTAATTATTGTGTGAATATAAAACATCTACTACTGCCGAAATTTGAAATTCAAAAAGGCATGCCAGTGAGTTGGGTCCAAATTAGATTATACACATGTAATTTTTTTTTGTGAATAAACAATTGAGGGGGGAAACTTGGAATGTCCAACTACACTCCATGCTGGAAGCAGATCTAACTTTTGGAGCAATTTCATTTGCACCTCCTCCTGCTGTTAGATTTTTCCAACTGGTATCTAAAACTATCCAACTGTTGGAAATTTCCGAACCCAACAACACTGGTTGGAAATTTCCAAACGACTGATAGCTACTTTTGTTTTCAGTCCCAATATTTGACTGATTGTAGGGAAATATCAGTACTTGGTCTAAAAACATCAAATTTGACACTCAATACAAGAAAATCAAATACTAGCAGAAATCATTGGTCCTAACCTTGATTCCAATTTGAACTGTATATTTCATCAAAACAAATCCAAACATAGTTGTCCACCGACAATTATTCAGAGGATAATGTTACTGAGAATTCCATGAAAATTAGGTATGTAGTTGACAATCGAGAACTAGCTGATCAAGTTCAAACTGGTCATGGTCCACTGATTATGACTGAGTTATGCTCAATTTTTAAACACACTTTTGGGTTGTACAGATGATAATTTGAGAAGTATTGAACAGAAGTTCTTGTTATTTAATATAACGTTCGCATTTAAGATGACACGGGTCATGTTAAAATTTGGTCAAGGTCCGGTGACTTTTGACTGAGTTATGATCAATATATTACAACAGTTATAGGTTGTCCGCATAATGTGAGCAATATTCAATTTAAATTTTTACAATGATAATTTAAACAATATTGGTCACAATTTCATGATGCAGAAAGATGATAAAATTGAAGGCATATTGGGATTGAATTCTTAATAGTCTGATGAAACTTAGGCCCATCAAAATTGAAACAAGATGTAAATCAGGTGTGCTATGGTAAAGTTGGATGGTTTTTTTTTTGAGTTGGCATGCTGACTTATCACAGAGCACAAAAAATGCCACAAATTTAAATGAAAGGCCGAAAAAGGCGGCACTTTTTTTATGGTAGCGAAAAAATTAAATAATGGCATCAATCAATGGATCAAACTTTACTTCCAACTGTCTATGATGACACTTAATTAGCAAATTCAAATTCTACGGAATTTTGACAAATTTTATTCAAGTTTTCATCTAGACAACAAAATAATCAGTCAAAAAGGGGCACAACTGCATCAGAAAAGGTGTGACCAAACCCTAGATTGAACTTGAAACACTCCACTGAGGTTATAACAACTAAAATAAGTTATTTTCATAAATTTGATACCCCAAATAGGTTGAAAGAGAATCACTTTTGCAATAAAATTAAATGCAGTAAAAATTATTGGTGCAACCATTCAACGTCCTGAGTAAAGTAATAAATATTTTCATTTATATGTAGTTCAACCGTTGTGTCCTTTGTAATAGTACAGCTGATGTGGTTGCAATTTTTGACAATCTGAGTTAATTGCTACCCAATCTTCAGCCGGTTACGTAGCGTTTTTCCGAAGACCCATAACTCCGAAGGTCCGATTCTCCGAAGGTCAGATTCTCCGACGCCCCGATTCTCCGAAAGCCCATAACTCCGAAGTCCCGATTCTCCGAAATCCCATAACTCCGAAGACCCATAACTCCGAAAGCCCATAACTCCGAAGGCCTATAACTCCGAACGCCCATAACTCCGAAGGTCTATAACTCCGAAGGGCCGATTCTCCGAAGGTCCGATTCTCCGAAGGTCCGATTCTCCGAAGATCATGTTTTATCGCTTATTAAATAGTGTACAGTCCAGTGGCGGGGTCAATGGGGCCCTAGGGAAGACCGCCCCCAAAAAACATGTCAAATGTCATGTAAACGTCAGGAAATCCCTCCTAGGCATTCAAATATTCACAGTGTTCCTGCCCAGGGGAGCCCCCGGACCAACGATTGGGGGCGACCCCTTCCATGTATGCGCTCCCCAAATCAGGCCTTCGTGATATGCTTTCGGCATATCATATGCATGATATATCCCCCACATATCCCCCACATATGCTAATTAATGTGCACCCCTAAATGGGAACCCTGGCTCCACCACTGGTGTGCACCGGGTATATTATAACGAAACGCTGCAAGAATGTCAGAGTAGCCTAACATGCACAGGGGCGACAAGTTCTTCCCCGTTCACCCATGTACATTTTACTTTGGCATCTCATGGGCCAACGTAACGTTATAGTATCTGGTGTATAGTCAGTGGCGGGCCAGGATTCCCATTTAGGTGGGGGCAGTAGGAAAAGTTTGAATATTTTGATGCCCCATGAACGATTTCCGGGCGTTTACATGACATTGGACATGTTTTGGTAGGGGCCCATATTGTCTGAAATAGCAAGTAGAGGTTTAATGGGGGCAGTGGGAATTTTGGGACCCCTTGGCTTCGCCACTGGACTGTACACTATTTAGTAAACGATAATACCCCGATAAAACAAAATCTTCGGAGAATCGGACCTTCGGAGAATCGGACCTTCGGAGTTATGGGCCGTCGGAGAATCGGCCCTTCGGAGTTATAGGTCTTCGGAGTTATAGGTCTTCGGAGAATCGGCCCTTCGGAGTTATGGGCTTTCGGAGAATCGGATCTTCGGAGTTATGGGCCGTCGGAGAATCGGGTCTTCGGAGTTGTGGGCCGTCGGAGAATCGGGTCTTCGGAGTTGTGGGCCTTCGTAGTAATAGGTCTTCGGAAAACCGGTCTGACACCCTTCAGCCCTGATAATTAGCAATAATTAGCCAAGGCTAAGAAATTGACCAGGCCGAAAAAATTTCCTCCGCTAAAAACCTAAGATCCATATAGTTGTATGCTCTGTTGTGCTCTATAACTTCAGTTTACTGTTGGAACTTATTAGTACTGGTAGTCGATTATAATTTTGCGCAAAAAAAAAACTTCGGCTGGCTCTGAAATTTGCCTCAGCTACAAAATAGCCTACGGAATTTCTTTTTGCCAAATAATTTGCCTTGGCTCAGCTGATAGCCTATGCTAAATAACAAGGCTGAAACTTCCAATAGTGTTTGGATACTAACTGATTGATTGTATTCAATGAAATAAGTCCACAATATGTCTTTAAAGACCATTTCATACAACGAAACATTTGAACTACGCACAATTGTAAACATGCAGTTACTTCTCAGTTCAGAATGATTTATATTCCGATAAACAAGCAACAATGATTGTACCCAAGTCCAAATTTCCTTGGACAAAACCAGCTAGTGAAATGGGTAACCAGTTGGAACAATACTGGTTCAGTTCATGCCCAGTCCATATACTATTTTATAGCAGACTTTGTTGACCTGGTCACCTAAAACAACCAATTACTGTAAAACAAGTGCAACGTACGCCAAGCATGTCATATGCCCCCAATGCTCAGTTTAGAGAGTGGACAATGGATGGAATTTTTTTTTTATTGTCTAAATCTAAGAAGTGGGTATCCTTTCCCCTTAAAGTGGGTTATCAATACAACAAAGCAAGCACAACCAAATCTGATATTCCATGCCCAAGGTACAAGCTGAAATGTTCATACAGAGACAAAATTCAGAAATTCTCAAGTTAAACAAGGGCTGTAACTTTGGTAAAAATGAAAGGACGAAACTAGGGTCCTGCGAATATTCGAGATTAAATACGAAAGTCAAATTCGATTCGAATTTAAGTCGAAATTGCCAACTCGAAATTTCGAATATACACTGATGGAAAAGTAGGCTGTTTACAGACAAGTACACACGTCGATTTCATTCGATTTCATTCAGTAATGACATCACTTGCCATTTAATAACCTTTTATCAGTAATATAATATTGGAATAAAAGTAGTATTTGCTTGCGTTCACATGTTCGTTGTTTGGGTGAGTTTCCATCTTTCACAGTCAAAACTGTTGTTCTTGAAAATCTGAATGTTGCCGAAAAGATTTGGGATGAAGTTGGATCTTTTTGAAATCGATAACAAATCATGATATAATTCATGGTTACCTCTAATTTCATGACATATTCTACACCTATTTTAACAAAGGTTTGATTATAATACATCATTCCATGCTGATATGTAGGATAAAGTTGATTATATTTCATGTAAATCTGTGACTATAGTCTGCTATAAAAGAATAATGTGATAAATTTTTCCTCTACCGATAGCACGAGCTGGTTTATGTCAAAGAAACTTGGGCTAATTCAGCCAATGAGATTCACTATATTATAACATATAATCCATATCTCAGATAATCAGAATGACATTGTGTGTTCCTAGTGATTTGGATATAAACTTTTGAAAGAAAGTTTGAGCAAAATGTTCTGTTCCCACTCAATCACCTCAGCAATTATATTCTGGAGCCTCAATTCTTTGGATTATCCCACTGTTATCATTGGTATGATAACACATGCTGCTCATCTGTAAAAGAATACAAAGAACTTATATAAAAACAAAAATAATTTATGTAAATATAAAATATAAATATAAAAATAATACAAAGAATTTACCGGTATATAAAAATAATTGTTGTCAATTCACAAAATACTGTAAAATAATTGGTTGTTACGAAATACTGTAAAATAATTGGTTGTTACTTAATTAGCCAGATTATTTCTCGATAACCTTAATCAGTGTCTGTCACTCTTCCAGAAAGTATAGGTGCACGCGGAATCTTTGCAATGAAAAGTTCTATGTTGATAATAGTCTGTTGGGAATAGAAACAACTGTTGGTTCCGTTGATGGAATCACAACCATGGCACAGTCAATAAAAGAGACAGGAACTGTTAATGGTTTGCTGAAGTAATCTAGTGCTGGGCAGTATTTAAGCACAAAAATACTGTGGTAATCCTAAAACCATACTGCGGTATATCGTATTACTGATTATTTCAATTACCGGTAATTCCTTCAAACCCCGTTGAGTAGAGATCATTTTGTACACAAGTCAACTGTTTTTGGAGGAAATCGAATAGCTACACGCCCATACAGAAATTTCTCATGAGAAGTTGTTAGAATCTTATAAGAATCTCATGAGAAGCATATTAGAAAGATATGCAAAGCAGAGAAAACTAACATGAACCTGGTGAGAAGATGTTAGAAATCAATTTTCTAACCAAGGGTCTTATGTGAGAAAAATTTCTCACGTGAGAAATATGAGATCTCGTAAGAAATTCAGACTTAGAAATATTTCCACTGAACCGTAGTATATTTTTCTAGGTTGCAAATTCTAATTTGAGTTCGCATGAGAAAAATAGACTTTGAAATAACATCCTTCAAGTAAGTTTTTAAAAACATTCCTGAGTTAAAAAAAATTCACGTGATTTCTTATGAGAAATGCAGACTTTGAAATTTTTCCACAAAAACTTATTGGATATTTTCAAAGTCAGAAATTCTCACGTTAGATCTCATAAGAAATACAAACTTTAAAATTCTGTGTTCTCCAATTCCAGAAAAGTAAGCTAAGTGTGATTTTCTCACATGAGAATATGTTAGAAATAGGGTAGATATTTTTAAGTCAGATTTCAATGGTGGGTAAATGATTTAATCTAGAACATGTGGTCGAGAAATCTTATCTGGTGTTTGCTGGAGAATTCAAAATATAAAATGCGCCAAAACAGTTACTGGAGTAAACCTGTACATATCAGTTGTTGTGCACAATTTAGACTGTAATTATCTTCATATCTGTGCTAGAAACTTATTATATTCATGAGAAGGGAAACATGGAGTTATATTATGGTTTTATTTGTGGATATTCTTTAATGATAAGTTCCACAACATGGAATACACACTATACTAGGTAAGTGTAATATTTATAGAAATGGCAGAGGGGTTTAGACATCATGCACCTGGCATCATGGCAAGATTTTAGGGCATGTGGTCTCTTGTGTTGTCTTTACTGCAGGTTCTAATACTAGTATGTAATTTATCAACCAGGTCGACTACATGCAGTATATTAAAGTTGATTTAAATTTTATTTTCAAATATTATTAATTATATTTCTAGAATAAATAATGATGGACCATATCACATCAAATAAACTTCTGCTATTGTTTATTGATTGTATAAGACAGAGTAAATGTGTGAATCTATTTACAAAATGAATGAATTTTAGGAAATAAACAATTTATGGCAGTTTTCATTGTTTCATGTAAGTGATTTTTACAGTTATTTGGAATATTCCACGAAGAGCAGTTAGCATGTTGCAGTGTACACACGCTATGCACACAGCAATTGAAAAATTGGTTAAAAGTTAAGTTGAAGTTTAGTGTGAGATTTATGTGATAAATACAGATCTGTATTTGTACAGTATAGATTCATCGCACACCACAAATGCCTCTAAGATCAGGGACCCCAGAAGCAGAAATGGCAAGGGGGTAAAAGCAGTCCGAAAGCCTGGAAATTCTCAATGACAGTGTTTGTTATTTTATAACCTTAAAAAGATGATAAATGACAGTGTTAAATTGTTAATGATACCAAAATGAATTTGGTAGCACATAGATTTGTTTGAATTAGATAGTCCTTATTTATTATACTGTCATTATATTTTGAAAAAAGGATTCTTTCTCACGTGAGAAATGATTCTTTCTCACGTGAGAAATGATTCTTTCTCACGTGAGAAATGATTCTTTCTCATGTGAGAAATGATTATTTCTCACGTGAGAAATGATTCTTTCTCATGTGAGAAATGATTATTTCTCACGTGAGAAATGATTCTTTCTCACGTGAGAAATGATTCTTTCTTACGTGAGAAAAAATTATTTCTCACGTGAGGTTTTTAATATGCAAATTAGCAAGATTTTTTCTCACGTGAGAAAAAATTCTTACGTGAGAAAAAATATTTCTTACGTGAGGAAAGATTCTTTCTCACGTGAGAAAAATTTCTTACGAGATCTTGCTAATTTGCATATTAAAAACCTCACGTGAGATTCTAACGTGAGATTCTAACGTGAGATTCTAACGTAAGATTCTCATGAGAATTATGTTAGGACATTTTGGTAAGGGCTGAGCTTACAATAAATAAGGAAACACACACCACCAACGCTCCGTTTGATACAATTATGGATTAACAAACAGTGGCTATGTATCATTTGTCTGCATGCATCATGCATGGATTGATGACAAGGTACACTGGTCTCAAATACAGGTAATAATTCCGAGTTATGGAAGCATCATTCAGCTATACATCCAAGAGCTTTGAAATAACCCCTGCATGTGCTGTTAAGTTGGATATTGGAATGTTCCGCCGCGTATGAATAAGTATAATGCTTTTAATATATGCCAGAAATAAGGTGTATTACTTTCGAAGTATTTAACTTATAAAACTATTATTCACTGCCCGGGTGAATTATTATAAATCATACATATAAATCCATGTTTATGAACGTGATCAATCATTCCCACTCAATAACACCCCGGGAAATAATGAGCTGTACGTCCCACACATTCAGTGGTTTACAGATAGCACAGAATTATGCAATCATAACTTGCAATATAATAGTGGGCTGGATTTTGTCCCCGGTTTCTTTGTATTCTGATAAATGTAAACCACAATGTACCAGGTAACAGGCCTGTATGACCTGTAACCACCATAATACCGTCTTCAAAGTTTACCGATTATGGAAAAAAATGACGGTAATGGTAACGATAGAGCCCGAAGCCGCCATCGCACGCCGCCAGCCATATTGGCCACAAGCCGCCACCAGCCATATTATCCTAACGTCAGCCACATGAAAATTTAAAAATGGCTGAACCATGTGCATGCGTTATATATCAAGCACAACTGTACTTAGATCATGCCATGAATCTCTACTCCAGCTGACGCCCGTAGAGATCATATTCCACCAGTACAAAACACTGGAACTTTTTTAAAGTTTTGACAGAGAACCTTATAAAGTCGAAAAATAACGCGGGGAATGTATTTCTTTGTTAATACCTGTTGCTTAATGATTTATTCATCAGTACGTGAAGTTCCCAGCTCGAGATTACATTATTTACGTGACTTTTGAGACCCGATTCCGCGATAAATATTCATTTTATTCCCTGTCACGAAAATCATTGTTGTAAGCGACCTAACGCAAAAGCAATTCTGGGTCAAGCTCCCCTGCGTAGCACTCATGATGGATTAATACACAATCTAATGCGACGGTTGTCTCCGTTATCGGGGACACCGCGGGCCGTAGGATACAAGTTTCTTCACAAAGGAGACAGATACAAACGATTCATGCACAAAACAATGTTTTATTCCAAATAGAATAGAAAATAGTTTGAAATAATATATAAGGATTCATCCTTCAATGATGCATGCATATATCGTAAGATGTCAGTGATGATAGCAGTCTGAAGTCGAAAGAAGTCCCAATGTGACTTATAGGCCTACCGATTAGGTGGGAATCTACATAGTACATTCTTGCAGTTTTTTAAGCATTTGTGGTGAACCCGTATATTTCCAGACCACATGCACGTATTCTTTTTGGTGTTGGCCGGGATTTTCCATAATGGCAAAAATAAACGAAGGACTTGGGGTCTATAACTGGGGATTAATAGGACAATTTCGGACACGAAAATACACTGAATGATAACGTCTCAGCCGGCTGAGCCGCCATATTTCGTCAGCCACGAACGCCGTGATTGCTAACCACCCACGAAATTAGTTGAGCCAGCTGCGAAAACTATATGATGTGGCTTCGGGGGTCTAGGTAATGATATTGAAAATCTTACCTATTATAATCGGTATACCGAAATACCGCCCAAAACTAAAGTAATCAACTATAAATTTAACCGTAGTCGGGTTTTTGCTTTCAAACTCTAATTTTCGCTTTTGGAAATATGAAACACCAACCGCACAGACACGATATCTAAAGTCTTTGCACATAAAATACCCTCAAATTAATGGTAATTAATGGCCTTATGGATTATTCCGGAAAAATGCAGAGAATCACCAACAACCATTTTTCCAGAGCAATTTGTGATGATGGTTTTAAAGCTACCAATTTCTCGACAAATCTTAATCTGACATGAATTGCCAGAAGTGTATTACATGAAACTTTTAAGCAACACACAAGTTGTTTCAGGTCCCTTTATTTACTTGCGAGGTCAGTTTGAATGGATCTGATAGTTTCTATAACCCATACACCTATCTAAATCAAACAGAAAAGTCAGTCCAAAGGGTGTATGGATTGGTGTTCGGATTTAATGCCATTGATTTTTTCATTCTAAAAGGTTTGATCATTTTTAATGATTCTTTGGACAATGTCCCATATTAGTGGTTAAAGATGCCTTGTCCAATATAACACCGATAAATTACTATATCTTTGGCTTCAAGGGTGAATTTTTTTTTATTTGAGTCAAGGAACCCTTCTTTCAACAAACAGAGTTATTACATTTTATTTTTGACACCTATTTATTTTCTAAGTCCATATACGGTGCTGGAATTCTCCAGAATGTGTCATCACAAACTTATTTTCTACATGTTACTTCCAAAACTGAAAACAATTACAAAACTAAGGCAAACTAGTACTGACACTCACATTGTATGTATCTATTGTTCCCTGCATTCAGGAGATTGGAAACTACCATATATTCCACTGAATAGTACAACTGTTTGTTCAGATGGATTACCTATAAGCTCACTTAAGGTCCATATTGTTAAACCTGCAAATAAGAAAAGTCATATTTTTTAAGTTGATAAATTTGACAGATAGAATTATCTGCAATTGACAGCAAAATTTCAGAAACCTTATAATAAGTCGTTAAGTCAATGACAATAACAAGGAGTGTGATGTAGTATCTAGATATATTTATTTAGAACACCAGAGGGAACAAACAAGGGGTGCACATCAGAAGATGGCGCTCGTCAAGTGTTTTGCCTGAAAGAATGGATCTGTCGCAAAAGAATTATTGAAATCGGTCGCCAACTGTTTTTAGTTAACGGTCTCAAAATTGTTAACAAGGAAATAAAAATATGGCCTCCACATCACCCTTTTCAAACAAGATTATTCACATATGTTATGCTCAATATGGCAATTTCAAATCATTCAAATTTGGCAGCTCCCATCAGGCATCTAGAGGTTATCCTAAACAAGCCTGTACAGCTTCAAAACAATTCTCAAATAAATGTGGGCTGCAAGGTGTGCTGATGGAATTCACATTAGAAATCCAAGATAGATGGTTGTGGCCATGCTTTTTTTAACAAATTTCAGGAAAAAAGTCAGGCTCCCATCTAGATGTCAGTCTGAAGATCCATATGAAGTTTGGTGATGATCAGATGAGGGACGTGGCCTCTAGGGTGAGCCAAAGGAATTTATTGATGGACTCAAGCTTGACTTCCTCCAGTTCGTTGTTCATTGAGATCCGGCAACCTATTGCTGAGATACATGTATCTCGTCAAACGGACAAATAACCAACATTTCCAGATAAATGAAAAGTGTCAATGACACTGTAGCTCAACTTGGAAAGGGAA
Source organism: Siphonodentalium dalli (assembly GCA_032622095.1). NCBI lineage: Eukaryota > Metazoa > Mollusca > Scaphopoda > Gadilida > Siphonodentaliidae > Siphonodentalium > Siphonodentalium dalli. Next base: position 15,565,305 of record CP136062.1, read on the forward strand.
TAATTTCATGTGTTATAGTCAATGGAGTGATTAGGAACGTGGAAATTTAAAAGGCCTATTTATGCAGAGTAAAATCCAAGATGGCCACTGGCAGCCACGTTTTTTTGCCGAATGACCCCAAAAAAACTCATAATGATCTGACCAAAGTTAGGACCTGTAGCCCGTGCCAAAGGATTTAGTCATACAAAGAGTGAAATCCAAGATGGCTGCTGGTGGCCATGTTTTTTTGCCGAATTACCCCAAAATGAATTGGTCAGATCTAAATATCAATATTAACATCGATGACAAATTTCACGATGATCAGACAAATAGTACGACCTGTAGCCCGTGCTAATGGATTGAATTTTGAAATCCAAGATGGCCGCTGGCGGTCATGTTTTTTTTTACCGAATGACCCCAAAATGATTTGTTCTCATCTACATGTCAATGTCAACAGCCATGACAAATTTCATAATGATATGACCAAAGCTTCGACCTGTAGACTGTGCCAAAGGATTTAGTCATGTAAAGAGTAAAATCCAAGATGGCTGCTGGTGGCCATGTTTTTTTGCCGAATGACCCCAAATGACTCGTTCCCATCTACATGTCATTGCTAACAGCCATGACAAATTTCATGAAGATCTGACCAAAATTACGACCTGGAGCCCATGCCAAAGGATTTAGTCATGCAAAGAGTAAAATCCCAAGATGGCTGCTGGCAGCCATGTTTTTTGGCCGAACGACCCCAAAATGACTCGTTCCCATCTAAATGTCAATATTAACATCCATGACAAATTTCATGATGATCAGTATGACATGTAGCCCGTGCTAATGGATTGATTTTGAAATCTGGCTGCTGGTGGCCATGTTTTTTTGCCGAATTACCCCAAAATGAATTGGTCAGATCTAAATGTCAATATTAACATTGATGACAAATTTCACGATGATCAGACAAATAGTACGACCTGTAGCCCGTGCTAATGGATTGAATTTTGAAACCCAAAATGGCCGCTGGCGGCCATGTTTTTTTTCCGAATGACCCCAAAGTGACTCGTTCCCATCTACATGTCAATGTCAACAGCCATGACATATTTCAGAATGATATGACCAAAGCTTCGACCTGTAGCCTGTGCCAAAGGATTTAGTCATGCAAAGAGTAAAATCCAAGATGGCTGCTGGTGGCCATGTTTTTTTGCTGAATGACCCCAAAATGACTCGTTCCCATCTAGATGTCATTGTTAACATGATGATCAGACGAACAGTACGACCTGTAGCCCGTGCTAATGGATTGAATTTTGAAATCCAAGATGGCCGCTAGCGGCCATGTTTTATGCCGAATCACCCCAAAATGACTCGTTCCCATCTACATGACAATGTCAACAGCCATGACAAATTTCATAATGATCCGACCAAAGGTATGACCTGTAGCCTGTGCTAAAGGAAATTGTTGACGAATCACACACGCACACACACCAGACGACGGCTGACAAAGCCATGGCAATAGCTCAAACTTTACAAAGTAAAGTTGAGCTAACAAAAATGGATAACTGTAGAATGGAAAACCCAAGCTGTATTGAATATCCTCACAGTAGTAAACAACCATACCATATATCATTGAGATCCAACAACAGGTTTTGGAGATATCTGCTTGGACAGATGCAGGGTCAGACGCATGTAATTCAGTATAATTATTTATCCACCATTTCCTTCAGTCATGGGGGTATAATAAATCTGAAATGAATAATGACTGTCACATCAGGTTCATGAATTAGAGATATCTTGTTATATGGTGTCATTAAGTCTGTCAACAAAACTAGAAATTGAATCTCATTTTAGTATATGTATAATGGCTTCGACGAATAGATAATTAATTAGTTGCACTCGTTCCAATTTGTGATTTTGCCAGTTCTCATATTGTTTGACAGACTAAATGTTATTGTTCGGGTAGAGCATAGAAATTGTTTATAAAAATACAGAAAATTATATGACATCCTCAAGCTCACACATTATCTAACCTGTATGCCAGACCTCTACATTTCTTTAGACAAGAGGCTAACGATTAACATTTAATCCAATGGTTTTTAATATGTTAACACGTTGAGTGCCGGAAAGAATTTAGTCATGCAAAGAGTAAAATCCAAGATGGCCGCTGGTCGTCATGTTTTTCAACAAAATTTGGAAAAATTAGATGTCTCAAATCTGGTGGTCATCCCTAAGATCCATTTGAAATTTGATGACAATCGGATAAGGGCTGTGGCCTGTAGTGCGCATGCCGAAGGATTTAGTCATACAAAGAGTAAAATCCAAGATGGCCACTGGCGGCCATGTTTTCGAACGAAATTTGAGAAAAAAATGATGGATCAAATCTAGTGGTTACCTCGAAGATCCATATGAAGTTTGGTGATGATCGGATGAGGGATGTGGATGTAGGGTGTACCGAAGAATTTAGTCATGCAAAGAGTAAAATCCAAGATGGCTGCTGGCAGTCATGTTTTTCAACAAAATTTGGAAAAATTAGATGGCTCCAATCTGGTGGTCACCCCTAACATCCATTTGAAATTTGATGATGATCGGACGAGGGCTGTGGCCTGTAGTGCGAACTCCGAAGGATTTAGTCATACAAAGAGTATAATCCAAGATGGCCACTGGCAGCCATGTTTTTCATCGAAATTCAGAAAAAAAATGATGGCTCCTATCAAGTGGTCACTGAATTATGATCATATGAGGGAGGTGGCCTTTAGGGTGTGCCAAAGGATTTAGTCATACAAGGAGTAAAATCGAAGATGGCCACTGGCGGCCATCTTTTCAAACAAAATTTGTGAAAAAAATAATGGATCCAATCTAGTGGTTACCCTGAAGATCCATATGAAGTTTGGTCATGATCGGATGAGGGATGTGGCCTCTAGGGTGTGCTGAAAAATTTAGTCATGCAAAGAGTAAAATTCAAGATGGCTGCTGGCGGTCATGTTTTTCAAAAAATTAGATAGCTCCAATCTGGTGGTCACCCCTAACATCTGATGACGATCGGACGAGGGCTGTGGCCAGTAGAGCGCACGCCGATGGATTTAGTCATACAAAGAGTAAATCCAAGATGGCCACTGGCAGCCAAGTTTTTCAACGAAATTCAGAAAATAAATGAGGGCTCCTATCTAGTGGTCACCCAACAGATCCATATGAAGTTTGGTGATGATCGAATGAGGGATGTGGTCTGTAGCGTGTGCGAAAGGATTTAGTCATGCAAAGTGGAAAATCCAAGATGGCTGGTGTCGGCCATGTTTGTCATCGAAAGTTTTTGATTGTTTACATCTAGAGGTGGTCCTAAACATGCTTGTCAATTTTAAAAACAACTATCCAATAAATGCGGGTTGCAGGGTGTGCCGATGAATTCAAATTTGAAATCCAAGATGGCTGCTGTCGGCCATGTTTTATAAAAGATTTTCGGGAAAAATTGATGGCTTCCATCTAGAGGTCACCCTGAAGAAACTTATGAAGTTAGGTGATGATCGGATGTGGGAGATTGCCTGTGGGGTGTGCCGAATCATACAAAGAGTAAAATCCAAGATGGCCATGTTTTTCAACGTAATTCAAAAAAATTGTATGGCTCCCATCTAGAGGTCGCACCGATTATCCATATCAAGTTTGGTGATGCTTGGATGAGGGTTGCAGTCTGTAGGGTGTGCCAAATAATTTACTCATGCAAAGAGTAAAATCCAAGATGGCTGCTCGTGGCCATGTTTTTCGATAGCTCCCACCCAGAGTCGATCTAGATTCGATCCTACATTTAAACATGCCTGTAAAATTTAATGAAAGTGTCAATGACACTGTAGCTCAACTTAGGTAGGGGAATATAATTTAATGGTTTACAGTAAATGGAGAAATAGGAAAGATGCTGATTGAAATGTCTTACCTGTGCCAAAGGATTTAGTCATGCAAAGAGTAAAATCCAAGATGGCTGCTGGTGGCCATGTTTTTTGGCCGAATGACCCCAAAAGAACTCGTTCCCATCTACATGTCATTATTAACATCCATGACAAATTTTATGAAGATCCGACCAAAGCTACAACCTGTAGCCAGCGCTAAAGGATTTAGTCATGCAAAGAGTAAAATCCAAGATGGTTGCTGGCGGCCATGTTTTTTGGCCGAACAACCCCAAAATGACTCGTTTCGATCTACATGTCAATATTAACATCCATGACAAATTTCATGATTATCAGACGAATAGTACGACATGTAGCCCGCCCGCGCCAATGGATTTAATTTTGAAATCCAAGATGGGCCACCAGTGGCCATGTTTTTTGGTCGAATGACCCCAAAATGACTCGTTCCCATCTACATGTCAATGTCAACAGCCATGACAAATTTCATGAAGATTCAACCAAAGGTACGACCTGCAGCCCGCACCAAAGGATTTAGTCATGCAAAGAGTAAAATCTAAGATGATCTGAAGAAGTCTGGTGGCCATGTTTTTTGGCTGAACGACCCCAAAATGACTCGTTCCCATCTACATGTCATTGTTAACATCCATGACAAATTTTATGATGATCAGACTAAAGGTACGACCTGAAGCCCGTGCTAAAGGATTTAGTCATACAAAGAGTAAAATCCAAGATGGCTGCTGGCGGCCATGTTTTTTGGCCGAATGACCCCAAAATGACCCGTTCCCATCTACATGTCATTATTAACATTCTTAACAAATTTCATGATGATCAGACTAAAGGTACGACTTGAAGCCCGTGCTAAAGGATTTAGTCATACAAAGAGTAAAATCCAAGATGGCTGCTGGCGGCCATGTTTTTGGGCCGAATGACCCCAAAATTACTCGTTCCCATCTACATGTCAATATTAACATCCATGACAAATTTCATGATGATCAGACGAACAGTACGACCTGTGGCCCATGCTAATGAATTAAATTTTGAAATGAAAGATGGCTGCTGGCGGCCATGTTTTTCGGCCGAATGACCCCAAAATGACTCGTTCCAATCTACATGCCATTGTTAACATCCATGACACATTTTATGATGATAAGACTAAAGGTACGAACTGTAGCCCGTGCTAAACGATTTAGTCATACAAAGAGTAAAATCCAAGATGGCTGCTGGCGGCCATGTTTTTTGGCCGAATGCCCCCAAAATGACTCGTTCCCATCTACATGTCATTATTAACATTCATGACAAATTTTATGATGATCAGACTAAAGGTACGACCTGAAGCCCGTGCTAAAGGATTTAGTCATACAAAGAGTAAAATCCAAGATGGCTGTTGGCGGCCATGTTTTTCGGCCGAATGACCCCAAAATGACTCGTTCCCATCTACATGTTATTGTTAACATTCATGACAAATTTTATGATGATCAGACTAAAGGTACAACCTGTAGCCCGTGCTAAAGAATTTAGTCATACAAAGAGTAAAATCCAAGATGGCTGCTGGCGGCCATATTTTTCGGCCAAATGACCCCAAAATGACTCGTTCCCATCTACATGTCAATATTAACATCCATGACAAATTTCATGATGATCAGACGAAAAGTACGACCTGTGGCCCATGCTAATGAATTAAATTTTGAAATGAAAGATGGCTGCTGGCGGCCATGTTTTTCGGCCGAATGACCCCAAAATGACTCGTTCCAATCTACATGCTATTGTTAACATCCATGACAAATTTTATGATGATAAGACTAAAGGTACGAACTGTAGCCCGTGCTAAACGATTTAGTCATACAAAGAGTAAAATCCAAGATGGCTGCTGGCGGCCATGTTTTTTGGCCAAATTACCCCAAAATGACTTGTTCCCATCTACATGTCATTGTTAACATTCATGACAAATTTTATGATGATCAGACTAAAGGTACGACCTGTAGCCCGTGCTAAAGAATTTAGTCATACAAAGAGTAAAATCCAAGATGGCTGCTGGTGGCCATGTTTTTCAGCCAAATGACCCCAAAATGACTCGTTCCCATCTACATGTCATTGTTAACATTCATGACAAATTCCATGACAATAAGACGAATAGTACGACATGTAGCCCGCCCGCGCCAATGGATTTAATTTTGAAATCCAAGATGGGCCACCAGTGGCCATGTTTTTTGGTCGAATGACCCCAAAATGACTCGTTCCCATCTACATGTCAATGTCAACAGCCATGACAAATTTCATGAAGATTCTACCAAAGGTACGACCTGCAGCCCGCACCAAAGGATTTAGTCATGCAAAGAGTAAAATCCAAGATGGCTGCTGGTGGCCATGTTTTTTGGCCGAACGACCCCAAAATGACTTGTTCCCATCTACATGTCAATGTCAACAGCCGTGACAAATTTCATGAAGATTCTACTAAAGGTACGACCTGCAGCCCGCACCAAAGGATTTAGTCATGCAAATAGTAAAATCCAAGATGGCTGCTGGCGGCCATGTTTTTTAGCTGAACGACCCCAAAATCACTCGTTCCCATCTACATGTCAATGTCAACATTCATGACAAATTGCATAAAGATCAGACAAAAGGTACGACCTGTAGCCGGCGCCAAAGGATTTAGTCATGCAAAGAGTAAAATCTAAGATGGCTGCTGGTGGCCATGTTTTTTGGCTGAACGACCCCAAAATGACTCGTTCCCATCTACATGTCATTGTTAACATCCATGACAAATTTCATGAAGTTCCGATCAAAGCTACGACCTGCAGCCCGCGGGAAAGGATTTAGTCATGCAAAGAGTAAAATCCAAGATGGCTGCTGGCGGACATGTTTTTTGACCGAACGACCCCGAAATCACTCGTTCTCATCTACATGTCAATATTAACATTCCTAACAAATTTTATGATGATCAGACTAAAGGTACGACCTGAAGCCCGTGCTAAAGGATTTAGTCATACAAAGAGTAAAATCCAAGATGGCTGCTGGCGGCCATGTTTTTCGGCCAAATGACCCCAAAATGACTCGTTCCCATCTACATGTCATTGTTAACATTCATGACAAATTTCATAATAATCTGACCAAAGGTACGAACTGCAGCCTGTGCTAAAGGAAATTGTTGACGCATCACACACGCACACACACACCCTCACACGGACGACGGATACCAAGCCATGGCAATAGCTCAAACTTTACAAAGTAAAGTTGAGCTAAAAACAATTCTCCAATAAATACGGGTGTGCCGATGGATTCAAATTTTAAATTGATGATGGCCATGTTTTTTAACGATTTTCTGAAAAAAATTAAGGCTCCCATCTAGAGCTTAGAGGTCACTCTAAAGATCCATATGTGTTTGGTGACGATCGGATGAGAGATGTGACCTGTAGGTGTTCTAATGGAAATTATTGACAGATGGCTGCTAGTACATTCACGCACAGACGGACGAAAGATGCCAACCCATGGCAATTATAGCTCAAACTTGACTTTGTCAAGTTGAGCTAAAAATATCACCAGATCTGGCAAATGTGAAAATTCAGCTACAATAGCTTAATTCAGCTATATATTACACGGTACCCTCCAGTCAGTAACTGTTATGCAATGAGACAAAATTGGGAAAATGCACATCAAAAACTGTTTACGGGCAAGGACACCGGAAGCACCCAAGGGCAAGCGGGGCAAACCAGTCAGCAGGGCACTTTTCGGGTACCCACTGGACTCTCCTGGGCCAGGGCAGGGGGGGGGGGGGCAAATGCCCCTGCATGCACCCTTCTCTGGTGTCCCTGTTTACGGGTCTCTTAACCCTTTCATGATGGGAGCTGCACTGGTGCAGCATTAAAGACCATATACTAAGCAGTAAGCATGCTCTTATACGGTAAATGCGGGCCGGTCTCCCATAGGAGTCTCGATCATATATATGTGAATCCAAGGGCTTACAATGTCAACACAAGGTAAATATTGTTAGGCCAATGTATTCTCATATAAATTATTTGCATCTCACATATACAAGATAATGCATTGGCACATTCAGGAAGTTCATTTCAGGAAGTTCCAGTCATGAAAGAATTAAAATTCTAAATGAACGAATCTGGTGTCCTTAATTTGAGAAAGTTCTTGGTAAAGCAATTATGGTTTGTAGAGGAATCATGTACGATTGTAAAGTTTGGATACTAGTAGGACTTTTTGTGAACAAAACATTCAGAACTGCCTAATTCGGAACTGACAGAAATAATAAGCGGATGGTGCATAAAAAAAAAAACCCTGCAGTTATAAATTATATGTATCATATTGTATGAATATCGTGTCAATCATATCAATAACAGTACAGTACCAGAATTGGTTCCTGCACTGTAATATCTACAGATACAGATACAGTAGTGTAAGTGAGCGATTAATAGCTTGGTGCATAGTGATGACCCGATGTGACCTTACGGAACATTACTGATTCATTTAAAATAAAATTAGCAGTATTTTTTAGACATGGAATGGGGAAGTCTTGGATGAAAAATAGCATTTTGTCTATCCAAATATGATATTTTAGCTGGTTTTCTAACGAGCAGACTTGGAGTCGGACCAGTTTTTTATGCGCATTTTAAATATTTTGTCATGTTGCATAAAAGTGACCAGCTAGAGAGTATAATATATAGCTGTTCAAAATCAACTAGGACAGCTGAATTTTCACATTTCCCAGACCCTTCACTGGTTATAACTTATAGTTATACTTGAAGAAGCTGAATTTCCACGTCATTATTTTCCAGACCTGTTGAAGCTGTTCTCAGTGTTCAACTTAAATAAGCTGTTTGTGAACATCTCCCACTCGCAGTTTCTGGTCCATATAAAGAACAGTTAATTTATTGTCAAATAACAGCAATACGTGTGTGATAAGTTTGTTTCTCTACAAAGAACATCTCCAGTGGAATAAATCCACTCCAGACGAAAAAAATAACGTGCAAAATGTATCACGTGCGTTCTATTGAAAATTAGGAATAAAATTATCCAAAAGCTGGATCGAACTATATGTCTGTGTCGGGGTGACGATAGTTAAAATATGATAATTGTCATTAATTCGGTCAAATTGAATGGTATTTCAAGGGGAAATTACGGCAAATTACATTTTCTGCCAGAATGATACATATTTAAGGTTAATTTGAATTTATTTTGTTATAATTATAGACCGCGAATTACCGGTAACCAGTATAGGCCTATACAATGTATATAGCTATATTCTACAAAAAATGTGTTACAACCATATATCATGTAACAAAAATTTGGGTAAAAAGTCTTAGCCCCCCCTAAAATTCGGGCGCCTGCCGTACGGTTACAAATATGCACATTCTGAATTTCATAAACTAGTATTGGCCTATATATAGGCCTAGATATATACATATATATATGCAGGCCTATATATACTACATACGTAGGCCTACACGTACATATAATTGTATCCATATCGTGTTCATGTTATAAACTGTAAAACATGGATGCATGGATACCGGTAGGCTATATGTTATTATCGATAAATAATCATTCTCGAGCGATCCTCCACCCATAAATCTAGGCATGTATAGGCCCTAAGGCATGCACGGATGTATATATAGAGTATTCACCCAAACCTATCCTAGCTAAATTCTTCCTCCGAGTCCCAAGCCCGATTCCAACAAAATGGCATATATAGGCCCTATAGGCCTAATTGATTCAGAATAATATCTAAGTTCCTTTATAGACTACCACCACAACCCCACTCCACGATGCAACAGCGACCTCGCCCTTGATATTATTTTTGTATAACATATTCAAAATAATCCTATATTTTATATGCAATTATTTTTAAATCACACTTAATTTCGTGTCCATTTAAAATTAATTATATAGGACTTTACAGGTGCTTATTATGAACTTAATTATAGTGGTAAACGTCACCATTATATAGGACATATAGGGCAATCTAGGCCCATACATACGCGCGTGTGCTGCAGTGAACGATTATCCAATAAGTATTTAATAATATATAGAGAACATTTGAACTACAGTGCGCCGCCCTCTCACACAGATGCGCCACTGTCCATGACGAATAGCGAGGCTATATATATCGTACTGGAAGCTGAAATACGTATATATAACTGCGTATTCTGGTCTTATCGCCCATTTTCCGTTAATAGTGAGTGAAAACTGAGAAAAGGCGAAATTGGGATTTACTATATATATAAATATCATTAATATGTTCCAAACTGAATCAAAACTATAGCTAAACACTGCAATACAATGATATTAGAAGCCGTCAAACTTTTGAAGCGACGATTATTATATCCAAGATGGCGGTCAGGACACGCAGTGATGAGAATCTGCACAGAACGCGCAATAAGTATATTTAGGTGGCGTATTGAGCATGACATCAGTCTGATCCACTCAAATACCCTATATATATGTGGCGTATTTGAACCACAAATACCTTATATATATATTGATATGCTATGCGTATCGGGTGCATAGTGCATGCATCGACCGATATCAGGTGTTTGTCACGGGTGGATTGGGGGGGGGTACGACTCCACAACTATTTATACCGGGTGGGGTGGACTCGATATTCCTGGCTTATACTTTCAACACATATAATACATGATATTATGGGGGTAAAAGCAATCGCTTTGCGGTCGGTGTTCATCTCCACAGGCCTAGACTTGCCATTGCCTGCAGTACAACAGGCTTCCCCATACATGGGGTGTGACGGGGGGGGGGGGTAGTGAGTTACAATCGTTCAATTCAGTTTAGCTGGCTACAGGCAAAAGATCAGGACAAACCGGCTGACCATGGTTATTAGACTCGGTGCGAGAACATTTTGAAAACTATACAAGAAAATCACAAATCCTAGCATCTAGACTTGCCTCAACTGAAGCTTTCCTAGTGTTGGAAATTTCAAACCTCATGCTTCCTCTCAGATAGGAAACTTCTCCAACCGATGACCATTTCAGTCCACAAGTTGTCCACAAATGTAGTAAAATTGTTGATTATTTTCTTAAACTAATTAGCAGTTTTGCATTGGCCACAGGGGAGGGAAAATTTTGAAATCTGAACATGAAAATCGCAAAACCCTAGCATCTAGACTAGCCTCAAGTCTTCCTATAGAGTTGGAAATTTCAAACCTGACACACCCACTTAGGTTAGAAAATGTCCTCCAACTGATGACAGTTCCAATGCTAACCAAATGTATGACAATATTGTTTTCTTAAATTAACTAGCAGGTTTTGACCGGACTGGCCAATGGGGGAGGGACCAGGACACAAGCTTTCCAAGTGTTGGAAATTTCCAACCTGTCATCCTCATAAGGTTGGAAAATTTCCAACTAATGACCATTTCAGTCCAAAATTTTGACAAAAAAATAGGAAAATATGCAAATATTGGTCCAAAAACAATTAATTCCCCCCAATTAATTGTTTGAAAATCAAACTACTCGTCCAGGTTGTGTTGAAAAGTCATATTGGACTCGACACTGCGTGTCTCGTACAATATGACTTTTCACCACAACCTGGACTCGTACAAGAAAAACACGCACTGTACACAGCATTGTATAATAGCTTTGTATAGTATTTGAATTGGGGTGTAGCCAACAATATACTGATTCAACGCACAGAACTCTGGTTTCTCAAATTTGTATTAAAATTAAAGAAGTCAACACCAACGGCCATGATATATGGTGAATTAGGAATTTTACCTATAACTTCCAAAATTGAACATAGAATCCTGAATTATTGGGCACGAATGATAAGCGGAAACACAAATAAAGTCTCCTACATACTCTATGCCACAATGAATAACATGATGGGAAGGTGTAAAACTGGGCTAAACTGGCCCCGGTATGTTAACAAATCCTTAAATAACCTCGGTATGTCTCACATATGGCTCTACCATAATATTAAAACTAAGTGCTGGTTTCGCGAAATAACGCGTTTAAAAATCAAGATTCATATATTCAAACTTGGCAGACCGCTACAAACTCGTCGACAAAATACCAATTTTATCGGCTAATTAAAACAGAATATGAACCCGAAAAAAAATTGCGAAATTGACAACAAACGAGGCATTAACTCTTATTAAATTTCGTACCCGAAATCATCGACTCGCGATAGAAACTTCTTCATGGAGAAATTTCCCAACAGATACAAAGTGCACATTATGTGGAAAATTTACCGGAAATGAATACCATACTTTGTTAGTGTGCGAAAGTATAAATAATGCCCGATCTAAATTTGTTGCGAAATTTTATTATACTCATCCAGATGAACGAAAACTTGCACTTCTCATGCAAAATAATAACAAAAAGGTCATGCACTATGTCTATCGTCTCGTAAACGAGATAAATAACCTTACCGAAAAGCTAAACTGAATTGAACGATTGTAACTCACTACCCCCCCCCCCCCCGTCACACCCCATGTATGGGGAAACCTGTTGTACTGCAGGCAATGGCTCTACACCAAGTACTCAATTTTTCAAGCTCTTTGTTGAAGTAGTCATACAAATAATCAAGGTTGTGATGTGAAGAATACACAGTTGTGTCATCAGCAAAGGATAAAAGTGATAGGTTATTGGATCTGTGCATATCATTAACATAGACCAAACAAAGAATCGGACCTGCAACCGATCCCTGGGGGACTCCACATGTAATTGGAAGTTTAGAAGAGACCATACCTTCCAGTTCTACACATTGGTATCTATTTGTCAGATAATTTCTAAACCACTCATTGGCTTTGCCTCTTATTCCATAAGAATCTAGTTTATTTAGCAAATTTCATTATTTATTGTGTCAAAAGCTTTGGAAAAATCAATAAATACAGATAGCGTACAATCTTTATCCTTCTTATCATTATTCAAACCCACATCATAGAGTAGCTTCAAAATTGGATGAATTGTTGAATGATCTTTTCTAAACCCATATTGATTATGATAGAGAGTATCATGTTTATTTTAAAAAAACAACTAGTCTGTGACATACAATTTTTTCTAAGATTTTAGAAAAAATGGGCAGAATACTTATTGGGCGATAATTTCCCATTATCTTTTGGTCGCCTGATTTGAAGAGGGGTATAACTTTTGCTATCTTCATGTCTTCTGGAACAATTCCTGTTTCCATTGAGAGATTGAAAATATGACATAAGGGTTGTGAAATTTCCGAGATAACTTTCTTCATAATGAAAGAGCTAAGACCATCTTTGTCAATGCTGTGCTTCCCTTTACTTAAGGAAACCGTTGTATGAATTTATTCCGGTGTAGTGGGATGAAAAAAGATTGTTTCACTACAAGGTGTAGGTAAGTATGAAGAGTATTTGTTACAAGTTTGTGATATTTTCTCAGCCGCAGTAGCGCCAATGGTAGAAAAATATTCATTAAAGGCGTCAGCAGCTTCTTTCCTATTTCTACTTTCGACACCCCCAATAATGAATGACATGGGATATTCTAATTTTTTAGATCTTTGTTGCATTATCTCACCAATCAGTTTCCATGTTTTTTTTCATATTATGTTTATATTCATTTATCATATTTTTATAGTACAAGGTCTTACTTGCTCGTTTTATTTTATTAAAAAGTTTACAAAATTCTTTGTATTCTGTTACATTACTTTCGGAAGGGTTCTTAAGCTTTCTGGTAAAAAGTTTAGCTTTATGTTCAGATGAAATCATCATTACCTTGGTAATCCATGGTTTCTGTTTGGTGGTTTTTGATCGTGATCGTTTTAATGGAAAAGCTATTTCAAAGAATATATATAAATGATTTATATGACTCATGTGGACACGTTCGTCCTACAACACTATTATAATTAGCCGTTCCTAGTAGTCTTTTAAAGCATGATATATTTTCATCATTATAGTTCCGCCGGTATTCTATTTTAGCTTTTGGGCAAGATTTATTTTTGTTACTCTTATAACAGAGGAAAGTACCGAAGTGGTCAGATATCTCACTTAGTATAATACCCGTTTCATAATCAATAGTTGGATCATTTAATAAAATCTGATCTATCAGAGTAGCAGTGAAGTCTGACACTCTAGTTGGTTTTGTTATTGTTGGGAGGAAACTAGAGGCAAAGACATAATTAAGAAAATTGTTAGTTTTATCATGTCTACCGTATTTCAATAAGTCAATGTTGAAATCTCCCATAAAAACTATTTTTTTATGTTCTCTATTGGTTTGGTCCATTTTCTCATTCATAAGGTTGATAAATTTATCTAGGTCCGCTTTTGGTGCTGTATTAGGCCTATAAATTGTTCCAATTATATACGTTTTATTTTTATTTGTCAACACTTCAACATGGGGTATGAATCATGCGTACCCGTTAACAGAGGGGTATAAATCCTGCGTACTCGTTAACAGAGGTTGTGAATCCTGCGTACCGTTAACAGAGGGTTATGAATCATACGTACCAGTTAACAAAGGGGTGTGAATCCTACGTACCCGTTAACAGAGGGGTGTGAATCCCGTGTACCCGTCAGCAGAGGGGTATGAATCCTGCGTACCCGTTAACAGAGGGGTGTGAATCCTGGGTACCCGTTAACAGAGGGGTGTGAATCCTGCGTATACCGTTAACAGAGCGGTGTGAAACCTGCGTACCCGTTAACATGGGGTGTGAATCCTTCGAATCCGTTAACAGAGTATATATAGCCTGAAAATAGCCTGAATCCCGCGTGCCAAAGAAGTGGGTGACAACCTCGTGAATTGGTTACCTAAAGCGTGGGGGGGGGGGTAAGAACATAGGTGTGAGTATATCAAGACGTTTTAATAAAATATACTGCTACATGTCCGTTTTCATATACATAGTGAAACACCAATTTTTTTCATAATCATTTTAATAATCCACCCCATATATATCAGTGGAGTGCACACTGCCAAAAATAATTTCTTAATAAGAAAACAATTACTTGAAACAAGAAATATTAAGAAAATAAATCCTGTTTTGAGAAAATATTCCACTCAAGTCTGTTACGCTAAAAACATTTAAGAAAATACCATCAGACAGGAGTTATTTTTCTCAAATATGATAGATTTAATCTTGAAACCAGAAAGAATTAAGAAATAAATCTCTCATTTGAGAAATCATTTTCTTAATAAGAAAATGGGTTGTTTTTTTTCAAATAAAAGATTTATTTTTTAATTTTCTTAAAAATTAAGTAATAAATCTTTCATTTGAGAAACCATTTTCTTATTAAGAAAATGCTTTCTCAAATGAAAGATTTATTTCTTAATTTGTTCAATTTGTTTCAAGATATTTTTTCTAAGCTAAGAAATTAGTTATTTAAAAATAAGAAATGATTCGACATTAGACAATGTGTAGAAAAAAATATAACATAAATATTGAGAGAAAAAATAATGTACAAAATTTACATTGGATCGGCTAAGCTGTTGGGTCATTTTATATTTAAATAACCCGTAACATTTAAATCTTAAATTTGACCAATATACCTCTATATATGATTCTTTGTGTTTGTCACATTCTGGTGATCAAAGTAGGTCAACACATACGAGAGAAACTTGTTCTACGAACACTATATTATATAGTTCTCAAGACTTACCAAAGTGACAGAAATGTATTAAATCTTTCAGTTCCTGTCCGCACGTGAACGCTCTTTATTTTACATTATCATGCAGAAATATCATCGAACGCTCTTTATAAGTGCTGAAAATGAACCAGTTTTTCTCATCCACCAATAAGTCTTTCCTAATCATACATAGCTCATGTATAATATAATAATTCCATGTATTCATAATTATGTTGGTCACTGCATGGAAAGCAGTCCAGATACATAGGCAATCACCAAGTCAAATTCGAAGACATTAAGTCTTTTTATGAGTCTATGAAAAAGATTTGGAACATTATACTGTATTGTATCTCTCTTCCAAATTATAGATTGAGGTGTACCATTATGTTATCAAATACCTTCTATATAAGATAGGAGTAATTATTTAGTAATTGTTACTGAGCTGAATATACTAGCTTCCAATAGGTCCTCTCTATCTACGTCTTTATCAGTGTTGACGACATGATGGGGATCATGCACAACACGGTTAACCAAATATATGTGACGAAGGACATATACTTCACACTTCTATCATTTAACCGGGAACGAGACCCAAAAAAAAAATAGAAAAAAAAGGCTCAAAATGTGTCGCCATCAAAGTTGCATGCCATACTTTTATTAGAATCCAGATTACCATTCATAAGAGGGGTAGGAATCCTGTATAACGGCTAACAGCGGGGTATGAATCCAGTGTGCTGCCTAAATATGATCTGAATCCCGCGTATACCAAAGGGAGGGGGTGGGTGACACAATCGGGGGACTCCGTTTGGTGTCCAGGTTAGAATTTCCAACTGCAGTGCACCCATTGACACAAGCACGAAATCCAGAAATACCATTTGCACCCCGTACTTGGTAAGAATTTTTTAATTTTCCATCTACATGGTATATCCAAATTTGATAAATTTCTGTCTGGTACAGCACTAATATATGCCTCGGTTGTCCTAATTGGTGGCCATGTGTGTATCAGACCTCAAATTTTACCGACGGTAGCTTAAAGTAGGACAATATTTAACTTTTGTTCTTAAGATTTAAATAGAAAATTAAATTATATCAGAACTATTCTACCTATCCCACAACTGCTGAAATTTTAAACTGTTGTAAAGTTGGTGCCACCTTGGTGGTGAGAGATCCCAAAACTTCAGCCCCCTGCCACCAGGCATCTGGTCACTCGTTATAGTATAATATATAAATGCGCAATACTTATACACGCGATTCGATCATTTCCATTTCCGATATTTGCTCAACATCAGTTCTTTCCAGGAGTCGGCAAGAATCAGTTGGCACAACAACATTGGTATCCCGGCATCTCGTTAACACGTCTAACTCTCGTCGTTTATTTAACACGTCCGCTATTCCCACCAAAAGCGTCTGCCAAAACATTTCATCTTTTGCCGCGTCGCCAGTGTACAGAAATCTCGTCTTTTTGTCGTAATAGTAACCCAACACGCCTGGAAGATCTCTCTGCTTCATCTTATCCAAGAAAACTGGTAAAATCTGCTTCTTTTCTGCCCAAGTGAAAGAAGTTTCTAAATTGGCCCATGTGCTTTTAACAAAGTTTTCACTTATAATCGGTATGGTGCACCGACAAGATCGAATTCCTTTTACAATCTCCTCGTCAATGTAGCCAGGAACTTTTAAATGTTTATCGTTTATATAGAGTACGTCCCCCTCCGTCTGAATCAACTGTTGAAGGCCAGGGTTGAGCTTATTAAACAGTTTTAACGCGAAGTCTTTGTCTTTTGCACAATAAGCAACGAAGACCCTATCTGTTGCGTCCACTCGCTTGTTCCTGTATCGCCAAAATCGGAACTTCACTTTCAATTTCAAAAATAGCAGCCCTTTCTTGTAACAAACGACACCAACTATGATACCGACAAGTACCGCACCAGCACACGATAGAGATATTTTAAGCAAAAGAGCATAACACAGAAACTGGATATCATCTTGGTGTACCTCAAGGAGCTTCCGATGTTCCGAATTCATGTCACATTCATAAGTTTCTGGATCAACGAGTGCACCTTTGATGTTCTTAAGTTGGCCGATGAATTCTAAGTGTTCACACGAACAAACAAACGAATTTCGAAGTAAATTCACGAAACTACGATTCCTCTCAAGAAACAAGAGTGCATTTATATCTTTCAAAGAATTGTCGGCGATAAACTTTATATGATTGTTTTTCAAGTCCAGTAACTCTAGATTTATCATGTGACTAATCTTCAGAGTGAACTCGCCCAGTTCATTGCTGGAAAGATCAATCACGCGCAATTGGGCGTTATTCGTGAACATGTCGCTGGGTACACTTTTTAGATGGTTGCGTGAGATGTCAATAAATTCAAGGTTTTCCGTATATGAAAAAATTTCGACCAAGGGAAAGTTTGGGCTTGTTCCGATCTGATTTCCTCCAAGCTTAACGACCCTCAGATGTTCCAGATTTTTAAATACAGTTGGTGTGAAATATGTTATGTTATTATTTCTGACATCTAATTCTCGCAATTTGATAAACATTCGAAATAGTTCCAGTTCAAACCGTTCTATTCCTGTGTTCTTCAGAGAAATCATTTCTATGGAATTATACGGACTCCATGCTGGACACGGATAATGTAAAAAGCACGGTGGTATTAAAGTATTATCTTCAATTATGATTTCAGTTAAATTTTCAGGAAATGATATGATATTACCGTCGCACGACTTCCAACGGCTTTCTTCTTGACAACTTTTATCCGATTCTAGCATATATCTGGACATTCTAATCTGCCTGGATACTAACTTCTTCAGAGAAGGATAATCTCCGAACACCTCAATACTTTTCCAACTAGAATCCCCTCCGTATGTTGTTATGTATACATCCGATAAGTACAGAACTTCCAAGCTGTGAAATATAGAACGATTGCCATAATCCTGAGCTACATGTACATAAGCCTTGTTTATCAAGAGTGTTCCAGTGCGGGATATATCCAATACTTTCAAACTAAATTCCATTAAAGTCTGTAAGAATTTCAAACTGACGACAGTGGCTGCTAGTGATCCTCTCCACCTGTTTGTCATACTCAGGTTCAAGTGAACCAGAGGGGTGTGGTATATATGTTGAAGAAGATCCGCAGCGTCATCGAATCGCAGATCATCACTATTGCTAACGTTAAGTTCTTCGAGCTTATTAAAATGTTGCAATGCGTTCCGTTCCCATAATAGTGGATTAACATGAGCAATTGTTGCTCGCCGTACGTTGGTGAGGCGTTGGAATGTCTTACCATAAATACGTAGGGTTGCTTGCCACGTAGGATACAGTCCAAAATCTTCAACTAACTCCCAGGAAGTATCATTGAACAAATTATCAACATTACTACCAGCCTCGTATCTCGGGCCGAGAAATACATCTACAGCGTGTATCCCGGCAGGCACTTCAATGGATGTAATCGATCCAGTTACATGTTTTTCGCAATTTACCAAAAGCTTGCCAGAAATCTGGTTACAGACACACTGTTCGGAACAGGATAGCGATGACCATGTCTCATGTGGGAAAAGAACAGCAAAGAACATGACGACAAACGAAGAAATAAAAGGACTTCCATCATTACAAAATTTAAAACGAAAGTTTGTATCCATCGTCGATTCAGGGTTGTTTACAGTTCCTTACATGTATATTACGGAATATTATAACACCATGTATAGTCCTGGTATATCTTCAACATATATCCCGCAAGTTTTAACAGTGCAACATACCTCGACACAGGAGAATCACTTTGGTTAAAACACAAACCAAAAGTAAAGAAGGAAATTCCTAACGAAATAGAGATTATGTTCCTAGCGTTGTTTTAAGCTGGAGTACGATCCCACGCTGTATATCTTTGGTTACTTGAAGATCAATCGTTATATACTACTCTATAAGAACCAACTATCTCTAACGCAACACCTAGTTCTTGATTATTTAAATCGTTTGTAAATATACCCGACCCAACGTCCTTACCGAGATAATCACTTCATAATAAAGCTATATATACGCAGAAACTCTGAGATATATCGTCAATACAACACAAAGAACACGACAATAAGACATAAAGCACAATATGTCATGGCTTTATCAAAATTATATGACAAACCAAAAGGGTATTCCCCTTTGTGCGCGGTCACCCCGACCAGATTATTTACAATTCTGTCAAATATTATACTCGACGAGGATGAATACATTTTGACAACGGATATAAAAAGACTAGAATGGCAGTCCCGATCTGATTGGCCCATCTCCTTTGAGAACAGGACGCCATTGCGGTTATTTGCTGATCATATCAGGGCAAAGGTCGTAAACAAGTCCAAGTGTTTCTCATTTGCTTTGTTTATATAAGGGTACTGCAAGTTACTTTACAAATCTACTTCTTTCGACAATTTATAACACACAAATCAGCCCTCTACCAATGGAAGTTATCTAATGAGCTCCGGTGACCGACCTTTATTTACTGTAAAGATCTTTAAAGTAGTGTGAAACACTCAGGTAGGGTAATCAGATATAAATGGAGAATAATCTTGCTAAAAGTAGTTTTTTAGAAATATTATATCCAAATTGACAACACATACCACATTCTTATATATTAATTAAATACAGTGACTCTCGATGACGAAATCGTTTTCGCTAGTTTATCGCCGATAGTTGCGTCCCGAATCGAGATGTACATGTAACTATTTACAATTCTGCGCATTTCTGACGATGTTTTCTATGGAGTGGTACCATCGATTGCTTGATATTTTCGACTGTTTAGTAGAATGTTACACTCCTCCTATTGGCATTGTGCCTGAATACTAACTCATCAGTTTCTCACACCAGAACAAGTCCATAATATGTCTTCCAAAAACTGTCTCGAGATTACAATAGGCATATGCAATGTATTCGCGGAGCACACCTTGATTGATCAATTATGCACTCCCGATCATTCAAATAATAATGTGTTCGCCGCCGTGAGCATTACTAATATGGGCTGTGATTCCATGTTTACTCACAACAAGCAAACACGTGCAGGGGTGTAGCGACAAGGAAGACAGGGGCGACACATTATATGTCAAAGATATAAACGTTAAAAATTAAATCAGAACAGTTTGTAATACCGAGTACGCCATACTACAACTTCAGATTGAGGGTATTCTGACGAGTTGCATGGACATTTGCTTTGTCGTCGAAATACTGCAGTTACTTCCCTGAACAGTGGCACATTTAGTGCCCCACCACTCTCACCAACACAATGAACAAATGCAATATACGATAGACCGTTTTACAGCACAGGCAACAACTAACATATATTTAATGTAAATAAAGGTCGGTAACCGGACGCTATATTGGATAACTTACATTATTAAATGATCATTAATTGAGTTATGCATAAGCAATTTTGATTGGCTAGTTGCAAAGCTATGCGTAACCTGATTGGACAGCCACATCTTACACGTGACGTAACACATTATACAATTATATCATTGTTTCGAGGTTGACACGACGAATTGTCAGCCCTTTGAAGTCAATATTCACCAAGGCCTACGGCCTTGGTGAATATTGACATCCTCGGGTTGACAATTCCTCAACCTCGAAACAATGCGATAATTGTATATTATTATATGATCATAAACGTTCTTCTAAAAGTCATATACTAAATATTATGGAAAAGAAGTTGATAAATCACGATATCTACTGGATTGTGCTATAAATAGGCAAGAAGGGTTAATAACAATTTCAGTCATGCGACGTCATTATTGCGTTATTAATAGGAATTGTAAATCCCTGGGTTTTTCCAATGATAAATTATCTACATTGTCGTGCATTTGATGGATTCATTTACATACATGTATATACAGGCCTATTGCCTATTGGGGCTTGATAACATTGCTAGATAAACGAGAGGCCGATCACGATCGGCAGATGTTTAATCCATACCTTGGCGATAGTGATTAGCTATTTTCAGCTTGGAATCTAAAATCCATAACATTCATTATTAATCTTCAAAGATTAGAACAATTTTTTTTTAAATAGGCCCATAACTCTTGTTTAAAAAATCGGATCAAACACATATTCGAATACTATCTGTATTTTGGACGCAGAAATTGACATACCAAATTTGATTTCAGATATATACTTTTTTAGTTGTTGCAGCATGCGTGTATTCTAAGTTGAAGAAGGGCCATAACTCAATAAAACACAACTTGGATCAAACTCATATTTTAACTCGATCTGTATTTTGGGCTGAGAAACAAATATACAAAATTTGGTTCCAATCGAATAAAACATATGTTTGAGTTATCGTACCACGCGTAAAGTGTCTACCGACAGACGGACGGACGACAAGTGGTCCACCCGGACGTCGACAATATGTGTACCATTCTTCTATGGTATAGGTACACATAAAAATCAAAATAAATTAATCAATACCCTCAGGTGTCACATAATAGTGTCAGCACGATTATTAATTTTGGAGAAAATTCTTAACGATCACTATTATTTGGAATTGAGACATAGAGTGAAATTGCAATCACTATTATTAATTTCAGCCTAAATTAGCACACATCACTATTATTAGGCCTTCACGATTATTAGGCACCTGAGAGTAGGGGCAAAGAGTGTGTCAAAATAAACCAATATAAAATGATACATGGTATGGGATGAAAGTATCAGGAATGTTGAGATGTGTTAATCTTTAACTACAGAAATCCATGCAAGTGAATGAGGAGAAACCTGGAGATATAACAGAAGAATGATTAATTGAAAATTAAAATGAGAACATCCCTACAAATGAATAATAGACTATTCCAATTAAAACTTTTAGAACTGAATGGGACAGTCCATTGAATCATGAATGGGTTACAGCTTCACTGCTATGTGGTATAAACAGTGGCTAAAAATAACTAATTCAATAAGACAACACTACAGCTAGTCTCTCAGAACACTCTCTATAGCAGTTAAGCTTGTATTACTGGTAGTTAATTGTAATCTACCTGGGTTATCACAAACTCAAATCTGTTCAATTCTTAGTTGAAAAAAGGCCATAACTCTGGTAAAACAAATCAGATCTAACCCATATACAAACTCGATCTATATTTTGAGTTGAGAAACTCACATACCAAATTTGGTTCCTATCAGTTGAAAAATGGTTGATTTATCGAAGCATGCTTGAATTCTATGTCAAAGGGCCATAACTCCATTAAAAAATATCGGATCAAACCCATATTCGAACTCGATTTTCAAAAATTGCTTGAGTTATGGCAGCATGCATGAATTGTAAGTCGAAAAAGGGGCATAACTCAGTAAAAAAAAACTCGGATCAAACCCATATTCGAACTCGATCTGTATTTTGGACTGAGAAACTAATATACAAAATTTGGTTCCGATCAGATAGAATTTTTTTATCGCACCATGCGTAAAGTGTCTACAGACAGACAGACGGACGGACGGACCAACGACGAGTGGTCAATCCGGACAACGACACTATGTTTACCATACTATGGTATGGGTAAACATAAAAATAAAACACTTATTGCATTGTTTCGATGTTGACATGAGGATTAGTCAACCCCTGGCAGTTAATATTCACATCGGCCTGCGGCCTCGATAAATATTAACTTCCTCGGGGTTGGGGTAACTCCATTCAGTAAATTTCAGAGTATTTGCATGAGTTGAATATAGAATATGTAGCTAGTGTCGTCGCTTAAACTGTTTATGTCCGTGAGGGGGGTTTGAGCATCTATTGGGCGAGGCTGTGCCGAGTCCAATAGATGCCAAATCCCCCGAGCGGACATAAACAGTTTAAGCGACGACACTCGCTTCATATTTTATTTATCCATCGCACAAAACTTGCCTTTTGTGAGGTAAATCTGTCATTTTCCTCAGTTTTACATTCGTTACTTCGATGACGCCATTACATTTATTAGGTCAAGCAAACCAATTAGCATTCATGACGTGGGAAAACCGAAGTGCAGCTTAGAGCGAAATAGTTCGTTGGCATTTTTACATTTATTATAAGCAGACCTTGTTCTGAGGATTTATAGATGTTTTTGAGCTAAAACATATATCATTTTACGAATTATTTTAGTGAATTATACACGATAACAAGACAGTCAAAGACTGTGGGGTCGCTCACCAGACTGCAAAGACTGATAAGACTGGGACTCTTGAGACCATAACAGTCAGAACTTTTCATAATCACTTTAAAAGAAGCGGATCTACACAGGATATGTGGCTAGAGAGGCTTCATGTCGATCAGCGAATATCTACCCTTAAATTACCAATGGAACACTACATATCCCCCTCCAGCTAAACATATCCCCTCCTGACCGGGCTCCAGATTCCCAAGTCTTAGGTTAGAATTTCACAACTGACGTCTCAAACTTTCTCAATTGTTCGAAATTTCCAATCTCACAAGCACCGTTTTATAAACTATTTAGACATGTTTGAAGCCCAATTATCCATGAACCCGAAAACAACATATATATGTCAAGATTAATCAGTCAGGTAGTTCCAAGGTAGATGTTTTAAGTGAAGTCCCCATAGCCCCGTCATTTCTTGACAGGTTGACCTCATGTTAACAAATCTGAATCTCAGTCACTAAAGGATCCTCCATACTATATGTAAGCTAAATAGTCCAACCTCTCTTGAGAAGACATTTTTAAGTATTACTATAGAGACATACAGTTATGTCCCTGGTCCCAGTCTATTTAATCTGGTGACCCCATCTGAATAAATTTGAATCCCAGATACCAAAGAACCCTTCATACTAAATATCAATAAAATAGACCTGATGGTCTGTGTGAAGGAAGCATATTAAGAGGAAAACTTTCCTTTGCTTGACCCCTAGTTGACAAGTTGACCCCATTTAAAACCAATGACCCCATTTGAAAAAAAAATCTGAACTCCAGGTCATCCAAGGACTGTTCATACCAAATATGAACCCGTTCAACCTGATGGTACAGCAGAAGAGGTAGTTTTTAAGAATTACTATGGAGAGCAAGAGTTATGGCCCTGCCTTCATAACCATTTGATAGAGTGACCTCATTTAAACAAATATGAATGTAAGTCACCTAGGGAACATCTACACCAAATATGAACCCATTCAGTCTAGAGAAGATGTGAGCTCAAAAAATACATTTCATTGAACAAATCTGTAAATCACACCCCCCCCCCCCCAACACAGTGGCGACATCCCTGCAAGAATATGACATACATCATTTATTTGGATGCCTATTGCCTTAACAAAATTACCATGACCTGGAAAGCCAGTGCATTTTCTTTTATATGGGAGGCTTCCCATGGGAGCATATATAAGAGAATGCACAAGCACAGGGTCTCACCAGCACAACTCTGGTCATGAAATGGTTAATATTAATAGTAAAAATAAACTTTATCTTTCAAACAGGCAATTTGTATCTGAGATAAACATGGGATAAAATTCCATTCATAAAGCCACTATCAGCAACAAGAATGTCTGGGAGACCTGTTGACATGAAGATAATTAATGATGGCACAAACATTTGCCCAGTGATACCAATGTATTGTGTTACTCATACAGCTGTGTTCAAAACAAGGATTTACATCCACACCTAAATATTTAAACCCATTTGGTCTTTAATATGTATCTGGAGAAGAAAACAATTGATGGACGGATAGAGACATGACAGATGGATGGATGGGAAAACAGTCTGACATAGATACTGACAAATTCAATCCAATATACCCCCCCCCCCCAAGTTTTCTTTTCAGGGTATAATGAGTTCAATTGGATACTGGTGGTTAAGAACATAATATTCGAACAGCCAAGCCTGAACATAGTGTCTGACATTTGCACAATGAGGTCCCATAAGGGTGAATTTAATGACACAATCCTGCAATGCGGGCTAGCATCACCAAATTCACCCTCTGAGGACCTCATTCTGTGTAGGCCTCAACTGCTATGGGAGACATAGCATTAGATTGAAGTTCTCCAGTTAAAGTTGGTGATGTGCACCCACTGGGCACCTCAATTATGCATTTTATATTCACAAATTGGGGGATATAGAAACTAAATAGAAGGGAAAAGGTAAGTAAAAATGTCAATTTAAGTGCCTATATACTTCCCAGAAGATGAGGCTTAAGCAGAATGAGGACCCTGGCTAGTGTATTTAGTGATGCTAGACTGCTGTGCAGGGTAGCATAACTAAATTCACCCTCTGGGAACCTCATTCTGCAAATGCCAGACACACTAAATTCAGGTTAGAGAACAATAATTTGTTTTTATTTTAATAACACACATTGGCATGAGTGCTGTCTGGTGCATTAAGTTCACACCTGTCAGCCTGATAAACATCTCAATTGATGCCTGTGTGTGTATTTATATTAACTCTCTCTCTGTCTGTAGCTAATACAATTGACTTAATATGCTGGTGGGAAAGATCCTGTGAGTTAGGAAATGAGATAGGGTGGAATGCTGTTGGTTGGGGGCAGGGTGGGGTTCTGGGTCATGTGGGGGGAGGGTGATAAAAAAATTTGTATGTTAAATTGATCAAGGTGTTCCTGAATTTTTTATTATTTTTTGGGGAATTATGGCCCTGCCTGCACCCGAATTTAACCCAGTGACCCCATTTGAACAAATCTGAACCCCAGTCATTCAATGACCCCACATACCAAATATAAACTAAATCGGCACAATGGTTATAGACAAGAAGTCGTTATAAGAATTACCAAGGAGGAATATAGTTATGGCCCTGGTTTCGCAACTGTTTGACACAGTGACCTCATTTGAACAAATCTGAATGACAGTCACCTAGGGAACATCCACACCAAATATGATCAAAATACAAAAATGTAATTTTTTGGTTTTTAGAGTTATGTCCCTGGCTCTGCCCCTAATGACCCAGTGATCCAATTTGAACAAATCTGATTCCCAGTCACCCAAGGTCCCTCAGTACCAAATATAAGCTAAATCGGCCGAATATTTTTGTAGATGAAGTCATTGTAAGAATTACTATGAGTTATGGCCCTGGTTTCTCAACTAATTGACCGGATGACCTAATTTGAACAAATCTGAACACCAGTCACCCAAGGACCCTCCATACCAAATATTAGCTAAATCGGCACAATGGTTATGGACAAGAAGTTGTTGTAAGAATTACTGTGCAGGAATAGAGTTATGACCCTGGTTTGGCAACTATTTGACCCAGTGACCTCATTGAACAAATCTGAATGAGAGTCACCTAGGGAACATCCACACCAAATATGAACCAATTTGGTATGATGGTTTCAGAGGAGAAGATGTTTTTAAAAGAGTTGACAGACGGACAGACGGACAGACGGACAGACGGACAGACAGACAGACAGGCGGACGGACGGACGACGGACGAGGAGTGATGACTATAGCTCCACCGGAGACTACGTCTCAGGTGAGCTAAAAACGTTCTGAAATCACAATGACGTCATTAAGGCCGGTTGACGTCCTTAGTTACCTGCGCAATTTGCATATCAAATTACGTCATAAAGTAGTACTAACCTAATAAAGCTACGTTGACCTAATACAGCTACATTGACGTAATAAATGTAACGTTTATTAGGCAGGCTTTATGTAGTAAATGAACGTAGTGAGCGGTGGATAAAAGGGTATATTGTTGATTTTCAGGGTATGCTGACAGTACCAAAGCAGACAACGCAGAATTGCTATTCGGTGACCCATAGAAATTGTTCAGATGGTATAAGCTCAACAAACAACGTCGAGTCATTTGTTGAACTTATTATCCGAACATTTCCAAATGAGATTAATTGTCAACGCCCCTTAATTGGTGACTTCGGTCCCCTATATCTCCGATTTGATCATTAGAGTATACCAATGTCCATATTCGTATGGCAAATTGTGATTAGGGTACACGAGGAATCTAAATATATAGACTCGTCTCATCCATATAAACCAAACGCAATATAACATATGTATAATATCTACTATAACGCATTCAGAGATCTGGATACTCCACCATTAAGTTTCAGAGATCATGGGTACCAGAATCATCAAACAGTTTTGACAAGTTCAGCCGTCAGTCCAGTGGTGGTCTATTATTTCCATTTTCCTACTGTTACGTATTTGCGACCCTCCCTCAGAAAAGCTGCTACCAGTGCGAACAATACCAATTATGTACGTTAAGTGACATGCAGGTCATGGCAGGAATAGTTCGGAAATGATTGCCAGATTTCCTTGAAAATTTAGTATGAATATTGACTTAAAACTAGTCGCTATACTGTGGCCATCATTTCCCAACTCATTTTACTTCCTCTGAGGAATTCAGGCATTTCTGCGGATCGGGATGACTTCTATACTTCGGGTCGTATAGGAAAACATATTTCCTAACACTACGGATAAGATCCTCGGTGAAGTTGAGATCATTCTCTTTCTATTTTTGGCATTTTAATAATAACTTTCAAAAGACAAACACACGTGCACTGTGGGGATATACCACGCAAAATGACGCCACGCAGAATTTCCCTAACCGTTAATTTTTCGAGAAACGGACCATTTTTAGTCCGAGCTAATAAATGTAATTGCCGGATGCGTTGTCCTGACATGTGTGAAACGTCCAACGATATATATATATGCTTAAAACGATCCGGCAAAGGCATCCGGAAAATGGAAAAGTGTGAAAGGGCTTTACATACATTACGAAACGTTGGACACTGAACCGGTAATTACACCAATACATATAGGCCTATATATATTTACATTCGGTCAACCAATATAAAAATTTGTCATTAATAATCGTGTAGTGTAAGTTAAAGTGATGTGAAACAATCCGGTTGGGTGATCAAATAGAAATTTAGAATAATCTTCCTCAAAGTAGTTATTTGTTACTAATATCAATCCAAATTAACGATACACATTGTCATTATTATATATTAATTAAATGCAATGGCTCTCGATGACGAAATCATTTGTATTAGATTATCGCCGATAGTTGCGTCCCGGATCGAGATGTAAATATGTACAATTGGGCGCAGTTCCGACGATGTTTTCTATGGAGTGGTATGGTTGATATCTTTGAAATTTTGGTGATGTTAGTAGATTGCTACATTCCCCATATTGGCATACCGCCTGAGTACTAACTTATAAATTCCACGCACCCGAACAAGTCCATACTATGTCTTTAAAATAAGTTAGTCTTGATATGACTTTAAAATAGGTTAGTCTTGATATGACTTTAAAATAGGTTAGTCTTGATATGACTTTCAGAATATTATTCAATGTTTTGACCTTTTTCAATGTCAACCATTAAATACACGGATGGCCTTCGAGGTGGGTATGTCGTTAAAATAATCACACCCGTTAAAACTGAGATAAACAGAAAGAATATTAAAATATAGACTTATTTTTTTTCTTATACCAATCATAAACATCGCGTAAATAGTATATTATTGTCAAGTTCGTACGCTGTGTTGTGTAAACATAAGCCAGTTCTGTAAAACATTTTGGCTTTTGTTTACAACACAAAGCGTACTTGTACACTTGACTATAACGTACTATTTACACGATATTTGTGATCGGTATAAGAACAAAATTTGTCTATATTATAATAATCTGTATGTTTATGGTGGTTTTAACGGATGCGACTAATTAACATCAATGCCCACCGCGAAGGCCATCCGCGCCTTTAAGTATTTATCAAACATTAGTATCTTATTGGACTAACTGGACTTCACATGAACCCACTTCACATGAACCCACTTCAAATGAACCCACTTCGCATTCATTGAGTCCCTTTAAATTAGAAAAATAGCATGCACCATCTCAGGTATGTCAAATATTATGCACCAACTTTGATGTGGGTCAAATCGCAGCAACTCGGGTTGGTATGCACCAACTCTCAAGTGCCACTCCTACAACTGTCCCTGCCCATGCATGAATACAGTGTGCATGTACCGGTTAACATATAGAGGTGAATCCTGCGTACCAGTGAAAACATAGGGGTGAATCTTGCGTACCAGTTCAAATAGAGATGTCAATCTTGCGTACCAGTTATAATAGAGTGGTGAATCATGCGTACTAGTTAAAATATTGGGGTGAATCATGTGTACGAGTTAAAATAGAGGGGTGAATCCTGCGTACCAGTTAAAATAGAGGGGTGAATCATGTGTATCAGTTATAATATAAGGGTGAATCCTGCGTACTAGTTGAGAAAATATCGAACAAATACTCAGTGATTTTACCTTAATATCATATCTATCACACATAATGCTGATATATTATCCATAACTTCAACATATCAGAGGCATTAGACGGATTTACAACAGAATATTTCATTTCGGCTGGAAAATAATCAAAATGTGTGTAATTTTGTGTTATAAAAGCTGAGCACAAGACGTGTTGTTGAATCCCGAATACCACAGTTAACATAGGGTAATGAGTCCTGTATACCAGTTAACATAGGGTAATGCGTCCTGTATACCAGTTAACATATAAGAAATGAACGGCGGTTTCAATGTGGTCATGGGATTTTGACCGCGAGAAAAAATCAGCAAACTGCATGAACCCCGAAGGGGTTCATGCGGAGTTTGCTGATTTGTTATCGCGGTCAAAACCCATGACCACGTTGAATCCGCCGTTTATTATTTATATTTATATACTTAAATTCATTATGAACTAGGATTGTCTGTCTTTCCCACTATTTATTCATCTATTTAAATGAACGCATGGAGTTCAGTTCAGAAAGTGCGAATCCTCGTTTTTTGGAAAACCAAACATTTTGAGAATCCGTTCTTGAAGAACGGAAAAAAAACGCAATTTCACAGTTTAGTATACACATATGACAAACTGTCTTGTTTAGCTAGTAACTAATGTAGACGTGTTGATTTCAAGAATGATAACTGAAACTAACAATTGAGTTTCGGCTGTGTATAAGAAATCGACAACCCGCCGTTCTACCATAATGATATATTTGTGAGGTTGGGGGAATATTTGTAGCGGTAAGGAAAATGATAAGTAACGGGATTTTTGAACATCAACGTTCAGTAACACCGGGCAACAACACTGATTATAGACCAAAATAAATTTCTTGCCAAATTCGGACGTACTATATAGATACTCAAGCAGTCGGCAATGTCCGACAATCCCCGGTCATTTCCGGGACCAATGTGTTCATAAACCTATGAACGACATTGGAAGTGACGTCACGTTACGTTCATAGGTTTATGAACGCATTGAATAGGGGGCGAGTCTACCGTAACGCTATGGGGAAATCGGAAGAGATATCAGGTGTATGTAAATATAGGGTAATGAGTCCTGTATACCAGTTAACAGAGGGGTATAAATCCTGCGTACCCGATAACAGAGGGTGTGAATCCTGCGTACCGTTAACAGAGGGGTATGAATCATACGTACCAGTTAACAGAGGGGTATGAATCATGTGTACCCGTCAACAGAGGGGTATGAATCCTGCGTACCCGTTAACAGAGGGGTGTGAATCCTGCGTACCCGTTAACAGAGGGGTATGAATCCTGCGTACCCGTTAACAGATGGGCGTGAAACCCGTGTACCCGTTAACAGAGGGGTATGAATCATGCGTACCCGTTAACAGAGGGGTATGAATCCTGCGTACCCGTTAACAGATGGGTATGAATCATGCGTACCCGTTAACATAGGGTGTAAATCCCGCGTAACCCGTTAACAGAGGGGTATGAATCCTGCGTACCCGTTAACAGAGGGGTGTGAATCCTGCGTACCCGTTAGCATAGGGTGTAAATCCCGCGTAACCCGTTAACAGAGGGGTATGAATCCTGCGTACCCGTTAACAGAGGGGTGTGAAACATGCGTACCCGTTAACATAGGGGTAGGAATCCTGCGTACCAGTTAACATAGGGGTGTGAATCCCGCGTAACCCGTTAACAGAGAGGTATATATGAATCCTGCGTACCCGTTAACAGAGGGGTGTGAATCCTGCGTACCCGTTAACATGGGGGTGTGAATCCTTCGAATCCGTTAACAGAGTATCGCCTGAAAATAGCCTGAATCCCGCGTGCCAAAAGAAGTGGGTGACAACCTCGTGAATTGGTTAACTAAAGCGTGGGGGGGGGTAAGAACATAGGTGTGAGTATAGCAAGACGTTTTAATAAAATCTACGGCTACATGTCAGTTTTTATATACATAGTGAAACACCAATTTTTTCATAATAATTTTAATAATCCACCCCATATATATCAGTGGAGTGCACACTGCCAAAAATAATTTCTTAATAAGAAAACAATTACTTGAAACAAGAAATATTAAGAAAATAAATCCTGTTTTGAGAAAATATTCCACTCAAGTCTGTTACGTTAAGAACATTTAAGAAAATACCATCAGACCTGATCAGACAGGAGATAGTTTTCTCAAATATGATAGATTTAATCTTGAAACCAGAAAGAATTAAGAAATAAATCTCTCATTTGAGAAATCATTTTCTTAATAAGAAAATGGGGGTTTTTTTTCAAATAAAAGATTTATTTTTTAATTTTCTTAAAAATTAAGTTATAAATCTTTCATTTGAGAAACCATTTTCTTAATAAGAAAATGCTTTCTCAAATGAAAGATTTATTTCTTAATTTGTTCAATTTGTTTCAACATATTTGTTCTAAGCTAAGAAATTAGTTATTTAAAAATAAGAAATGATTCGACATTAGACAATGTGTAGAAAAAAATATAACATCAATATTGAGAGAAAAAATAACATACAAAATTTACATTGGATCGGCTAAGCTGTTGGGTCATTTTATATTTAAATAACCCGTAACATTTAAATCTTAAATTTGACAAATATACCTCTATATATGATTCTTTGTGTTTGTCACATTCTGGTGATCAAAGTAGGTCAACACATACGAGAGAAACTTGTTCTACGAACACTATATTATATAGTTCTCAAGACTTACCAAAGTGACAGAAATGTATTAAATATTTCAGTTCCTGTCCGCATGTGAACGCTCTTTATTTAACATTATCATGCAGAAATATCATCGAACGCTCTTTATAAGTGCTGAAAATGGACCATTTTTTCTCATCCACCAACAAGTCTTTCCTAATCATACAGAGCCCATGTATAATATAAAAATGCCATGTATTTATCATTATGTTGGTCCCTGCATGGAACGCAGTCCAGATACACAGGCAATCACCAAGTCAAATTCGAAGACTTTAAGTCTTTTTAAGAGTCTATGAAAAAGAATTTGGAACATTATACTGTATTGTATCTCTCTCCCAAATTATAGATTGAGGTGTACCATTATGTAATCAAATACCTTCTATATAAGATAGGAGTAATTATTTAGTAATTATTACTGAGCTGCATATACTAGCTTCCAATAGGTCCTCTCTATCTACGTCTTTATCAGTTTTGACGACATGATGGGGATCATGCACAACACGGTTAACCAAATATATGTGACGAAGGACATATACTTCACACTTCTATCATTTAACCGGGAACGAGACCACAAAAAAAAATAGAAAACAAAAGGCTCAAAATGTGTCGCCAGCAAAGTTGCATGCCATACTTTTATTAGAATCCCGATTACCATTCATAAGATGGGTAGGAATCCTGTATAACGGCTAACAGCGGGGTATGAATCCAGTGTGACTGTGTGCTGCCTAAATATGATCTGAATCCCGCGTATACCAAAGGGAGGCGGTGGGTGACACAATCGAGGGACTCCGTTTGGTGTCCAGGTTAGAATTTCCAAATGCAGTGCACCCATTGACACAAGCACGAAATCCAGAAATGCCATTTGCACCCCGTAATTTTCCATCTACATGGTATATCCAAATTTTCAACATTTGCTAAATTTCTGTCTGGTACAGCACTATTATATGCCTCGGTTGTCCTAATTGGTGGCCATGTGTATATCAGACCTCAAATTTTACCGACGGTAGCTTAAAGTAGGACAATATTTTACATTTGTTCTTAAGATTTAAATAGAAAATTAAATTATATCAGAACTGTTCTACCTATCCCACAACTGCTGAAATTTTAAACTGTTGTAAAGTTGGTGCCACCTTGGTGGCGATTCGATCATTTCCATTTCCGATATTTGCTCAACATCAGTTCTTTCCAGAATCAGTTGGCACAACAGCATCGGTATCCCGGCATCTCGTTAATACGTCTAACTCCCGTCGTTTATTTAACACGTCTGCTATTCCCACCAAAAGCGTCTGCCAAAACATTTCATCTTTTGCCGCGTCGCCAGTGTACAGTAATCTCGTCTTTTTGTCGTAATAGTAACCCAACACGCCTGGAAGATCTCTCTGCTTCATCTTATCCAAGAAAACTGGTAAAATCGGCTTCTTTTCTGCCCAAGTGAAAGAAGTTTCTAAATTGGCCCATGTGCTTTTAACAAAGTTTTCACTTATAATCGGTATGGTGCACCGACAAGATCGAATTCCTCTTACAATCTCCTCGTCAATGTAGCCCGGAACTTTGAAATGTTTATCGTTTATATAAAGTACGTCCCCCTCCGTCTGAATCAACTGTTGAAGGTCAGGGTTGAGCTTATTAAACAGTTTTAACGCGAAGTCTTTGTCTTTTGCACAATAAGCAACGAAGACCCTATCTGTTGCGTCCACTCGCTTGTTCCTGTATCGCCAAAATCGGAACTTCACTTTCAATTTCAAAAATAGCAGTCGTTTCTTGTAACAAACGACACCAACTATGATACCGACAAGTACCACACCAGCACACGATAGAGATATTTTAAGCAAAAGAGCATAACACAGAAACTGGATATCATCTTGGTGTACCTCAAGGAGCTTCCGATGTTCCGAATTCATGTCACATTCATAAGTTTCTGGATCAACGAGTGCACCTTTGATGTTCTTAAGTTGGCCGATGAATTCTAAGTGTTCACACGAACAAATAAACGAATTTCGAAGTAAATTCACGAAACTACGATTCCTCTCAAGAAACAAGAGTGCATGTATATCTTTCAAAGAATTGTCGGCGATAAACTTGATATGATTGTTTTTCAAGTCCAGTAACTCTAGATTTATCATGTGACTAATCTTCAGAGTGAACTCGCCCAGTTCATTGCTGGAAAGATCAATCACGCGCAATTGGGCGTTTTTCGTGAATATGTCGCTGGGTACACTTTTTAGATGGTTTCGTGAGATGTCAATAAATTCAAGGTTTTCCGTATATGAAAATATTTCGACCAAGGGAAAGTTTGGGCTTGTTCCGATCTGATTTCCTCCAAGCTTAACGACCCTCAGATGTTCCAGATTTTTAAATACAGTTGGTGTGAAATATGTTATGTTATTATTTCTGACATCTAATTCTCGCAATTTGATAAACATTCGAAATAGTTCCAGTTCAAACCGTTCTATTCCTGTGTTCTTCAGAGAAATCATTTGTATGGAATTATACGGACTCCATGCTGGACACGGATAATGTAAAAAGCATGGTGGTATAAAAGTATTATCTTCGATTATGATTTCAGTTAAATTTTCAGGAATTGATAATATATTACCGTCGCACGAAATCCAACGGCTTTCTTCTTGGCAACTTTTATTCGATTCTAGCATATATCTGGACATTCTAATCTGCCTGGATACTAACTTCTTCAGAGAAGGAACATCTCCGAACACCTCAATACTTTTCCAACTAGAATCCCCTCCGTATGTTGTTATGTATACATCCGATAAGTACAGAACTTCCAAGCTGTGAAATATAGAACGATTGCCATAATCCCGAGCTACATGTACATAAGCCTTGTTTATCAAGAGTATTCCAGTGCGCGATATATCCAATACTTTCAAACTGAATTCCATTAAAGTCTGTAAGAATTTCAAACTGACGAAAGCGCCTGCCATTGATCCTCTCCAATTGTTTGTCATACTCAGGTTCAAGTGAACCAGAGGGGTGTGGTATATATGTTGAAGAAGATCCGCAGCGTCATCGAATCGCAGATCATTACTATTGCTAACGTTAAGTTCTTCGAGCTTATTAAAATGTTGTAATGCGTGGATAAACATGAGCAAGTGTTGCTCGCCGTACGTTGGTGAGGCGTTGGAATGTCTTACCATTAATACGTAGGGTTTCTTGCCACGTAGGATACAGTCCAAAATCTTCAACTGACTCCCAGGAAGTATCATTGAACAAATTATCAACATTACTACCAGCCTCGTATCTCGGGCCGAGAAATACATCTACAGCGTGTATCCCGGCAGGCACTTCAATGGATGTAATCGATCCAGTTACATGTTTTTCGCAATTTACCAAAAGCTTGCCAGAAATCTGGTTACAGACACACTGTTCGGAACAGGATAGCGATAACCATGTCGCATGTGGGAAAAGAACAACAAAGAACATGACGACAAACGAAGAAATAAATGGACTTCCATCATTACAAAATTTAAAACGAAAGTTTGTATCCATCGTCGATTCAGGGTTGTTTACAGTTCCTTACATGTATATTACGGAATATTATAACACCATGTATAGTCCTGGTATATCTTCAACATATATCCCGCAAGTTTTAACAGTGCAACATACCTCGACACAGGAGAATCACTTTGGTTAAAACACAAACCAAAAGTAAAGAAGGAAATTCCTAACGAAATAGAGATTATGCATATGTTCCTAGCGTTGTTTTAAGCTGGAGTACGATCCCACGCTGTATATCTTTGGTTACTTGAAGCTCAATCGTTATATACTACTTTATAAGAACCAGCTATATCTAGAGCAACACGCAGTTCTTGGTTATTTCAATCGTTTGTACATAAACCCGGCCCAACGTCCTACCGAGAGAATAACTTAATAATAAAGCTATATGCAGAAACTCGGAGATATATCCTGCACACAACATCCATACAACACAAAGAACATGACAATATTGACAAACCAAAAGGGTATTTATTCCCCTTTGTGAGCAGTGTGCTCTATAATGAATTGAATTTGTTTAATCTCAATAAAAACCGTACATATGCATACAGTGTTTGAGATAAAATATATGAATAAGTTTACATGTGAAATTAATATTTACAAGTGATCAAGCACATTACATATATACAAGAAACACAACCAATTCTCGCCCTTAACATCGGCATTTTTTATCATGTATTCGCCCTATACGATGCGACGGAGTCGGTTTAATTGGCCCTTCTTATAGAACGAGAGGCCGATCACGATCGGCAGATGTTTAACCCATACCTTGGCGATAGCGATCTTTTTATGAGTGCAAGAATTTCAACAATTCACAGGGTACTATTATTTATTAGTTTCATAGTGGAATCAGACATATTGAGCAAGTTGCTCATTTAAACACGATAGGAACATGGATATGACATTCGATTTCAACCTATGCGGTCACTCCAACAGAGATACATGTAAGTGTGATAGATTGATAAAGATAATTATAACCCAAACACAGTCAGACAGATGCACCATAGCTGTTAAAGATATAATAGTTACAATATTAACATCATAATAACTCTATTTATTTACTTCTTACAATGGAACCTGAGTCATAACAGATTATGTTGTTGTGTTAGCTGCATAGTAAAAGTTATGGGATGATTGAGATTAGAGACCAACAAACACCTGAACATCTATATAAGTGAGGGGTGTATAGACCTTGATATTAAATATGATTGATAATGGTTGGATATAAAATATTTTAATACAGAATTATCAGATAACTAAAGGAGAGATATGAGAAGGGTCAAATTGAAAATATTAGAGTCATAACATTGGATCGCGTACAGTATACATGTACCTATGGTTAATTTTATTCTAAGCTGATCATTGGAAAGATACAATGTCTGTAACAGCAGAAATATTATTAAATATTGGGTTAATATTCTCAAAACCATTCAATCAATACCAAAATCTATACACGTGAAGAATGTGTCACAATCAACCTGGATGAGATTATAAAAGTGATTGGGTGAAAAATATTTGACCAATAAGTCAGCTTCAAGAATACCAGAACCATTATTATTATCCTGCAGCCCAAATGCAATAGAGGGAATTTCAAAATAAGATATATCCTCAAATGATGAATATTCAATTGGTGGCTTATATTTAATAGAAATTCTTAGTGAACCTGGCCCAAGGCGAAAGAGATAATTTAAAATCTGCCTATCAGATATGATGTGTCTATGGAATAGGTTAATTTTAATCCTGAAATACATGCAAGTGAAAAGTGGATCACGATCAACCTGGACATAGAATAGGAGAATGAACATATGATGTGTGGAGAGTGTTAATCATTTTCAATGACATCATATGATGGAACTAATGTGTGGATAATTTTTTTTCTCAAAATAAGACAACAGTGTCTCTGTAAACAACAATTCTCTAAACAGCCATGCTCCAGAACATCCTTCACATGGACAATGGACTATTTGTATTAATGCCATGAACATGTTTCAACAGGTTGGGTTAAATTACTATTGCACACAAACTGGAGTAAAGTATCATCAATCACTTAAATTTGACAGCTCTGGGAGCAGCAGTGGTTTAGCAAAGAGTATCCAGTGTCATTTTCCAATAAAGCAGATTACTGTGTAAAGTTGTTTGTCTTAAATTCTCACAGGGCATATACAATAGGTAGTAAATTACTTGAATTATAAAGGGCCATAACTCTGTTAAAATATATCGGATCAAACCCAAATTTTAACTTGATCTGTATTTCGGGGTGAGTCATAGCAGCTTGCGTGAGTTCTTAGTAAACATAAGTTTGAAAAGGGTTAATTAAACGATACCAAAAACCATACAGATAAAGAACGTGCTAAGAAAAACCTAGGTAAGAAATATGAGGCATATCAGAAGAAAACAGTTTGACTTAGATGCATCAGATAGCATTTGTGTGCAGGGTTAATTATTTTCTAAACCGATCAACCGATCGATACAAAAAACTATACAGGTGAGGGGTGTGTCATTATAAACCTACATATCAAATATGAAAACAATCGGACAAAAAATACTTTGGTTACAGCATCGGATAGCTCATGCCTATGTGCGGATGCAAAGTGTTAATAATTTCTAAACCGATCAACCGATCGATACCAAAAACTATACAGGTGAGGAGTGTGTCATCATAAACATGCACCTAAAATTTTAACAAGATCCGATAAAAAATATTCAAGTAAATGAATCGGATAGCAAGTGTCTACTGACAGACGGACAGGCGGACGGACGGACAGACGGACGGACGGACAGACGGACGAACGACGGATGGTTGATCCGGATGTCGGCATTATGTGTACCATACATGGTATGGGTACACATAAAAAGGCTAAGTCAGATAATCCCTAAAATATAGTCATGTGGAACAAATATTTAGTTCAACAGACCTGTCTTCAATCAATATTCGTAGTATGTATATACTTATCGGTTAGTATAGAGTGTTCATGTGCGATATGCAATTCGTAAGGGGTCGATCGTTGATTCACATAATGATTTTCGTATATAGTCCAAGACCGCATGCACAATTTATATATAGTAATAGTAAAGAAATGTAATTGATTCAATTAAATACTGTTCGTATACATTTAAAGGCGGACTGGTTCCGTCGCATCGTATGTTGGCGAAAAAAATATCAAACAATGCCTGTATATCCTCAGAGAGGGGTTTCTCGCATGCTTTCTGCGACCACGTAAATGTGGTGTGCGTGCATATATACGCCAGGACGCCGTACAGGTGATAGCGATCCCGTTATGATTTGTCACGTGATATTAAATTAACCCGTGCGCTAAATATGGGTCAATCGTCGATGCGGAATGAATGAGTGCGATGCAAGTTTGTTCTGTTGATTTCCGTTGATTTTGCATTCTGGATAAATTACTCGGATTATTACTTGTACATAGGTGAGCTTTATATACGATTATTATATATTTGAGAATTAGGATTTGCGTTTTACAACCATGTATGATGTATAAAGGATAATGCTATGGATATGATTCTTTTCTTCAGCCATATATGTGGCTTTGTATTTCGGTTAAAATAATGTATCGATAATCATCGAGAATAATAATTTAAGTGTAAACTCTTTAAGTATATATACGGACATACATGGCATAGACACGTATTATATCTTATATTTATGTATACATATACATAGTGCATGCATCGACCCATATCAGGTGTTTGTCACGGGTGGATTGGGGGGGGGGGGGGTACGACTCCACAACTATTTATACCGGGTGGGGTGGACTCGATATTCCTGGCTTATACTTTCAACACATATAATACATGATATGATGGGGGTAAAAGCAACCGCTTTGCGGTCGGTGTTCATCTCCACAGGCCTAGACTTGCCATTGCCTGCAGTACAACAGGCTTCCCCATACATGGGGTGTGACGGGGGGGGGGGTAGTGAGTTACAATCGTTCAATTCAGTTTAGCTGGCTACAGGCAAAATATCAGGACAAACCGGCTGACCATGGTTATTAGACTCGGTGCGAGAACATTTTGAAAACTATACAAGAAAATCACAAATCCTAGCATCTAGACTTGCCTCAACTGAAGCTTTCCTAGTGTTGGAAATTTCAAACCTCATGCTTCCTCTCAGATAGGAAACTTCTCCAACCGATGACCATTTCAGTCCACAAGTTGTCCACAAATGTAGTAAAATTGTTGATTATTTTCTTAAACTAATTAGCAGTTTTGCATTGGCCACGGGGGAGGGAAAATTTTGAAATCTGAACATGAAAATCGCAAAACCCTAGCATCTAGACTAGCCTCAAGTCTTCCTATAGAGTTGGAAATTTCAAACCTGACACACCCACTTAGGTTGGAAAATGTCCAACTGATGACAGTTCCAATGCTAACCAAATGTATGACAATATTGTTTTCTTAAATTAACTAGCAGGTTTTTACCGGACTGGCCAATGGGGGAGGGACCAGGACACAAGCTTTCCAAGTGTTGGAAATTTCCAACCTGTCATCCTCATAAGGTTGGAAAATTTCCAACTAATGACCATTTCAGTCCAAAATTTTGACAAAAAAATAGGAAAATATGCAAATATTGGTCCAAAAACAATTAATTCCCCCCAATTAATTGTTTGAAAATCAAACTACTCGTCCAGGTTGTGTTGAAAAGTCATATTGGACTCGACACTGCGTGTCTCGTACAATATGACTTTTCACCACAACCTGGACTCGTACAAGAAAAACACGCACTGTACACAACATTGTATAATAGCTTTGTATAGTATTTGAATTGGGGTGTAGCCAACAATATACTGATTCAACGCACAGAACTCTGGTTTCTCAAATTTGTATTAAAATTAAAGAAGTCAACACCAACGGCCATGATATATGGTGAATTAGGAATTTTACCTATAACTTCCAAAATTGAACATAGAATCCTGAATTATTGGGCACGAATGATAAGCGGAAACACAAATAAAGTCTCCTACATACTCTATGCCACAATGAATAACATGATGGGAAGGTGTAAAACTGGGCTAAACTGGCCCCGGTATGTTAACAAATCCTTAAATAACCTCGGTATGTCTCACACATGGCTCTACCATAATATTAAAACTAAGTGCTGGTTTCGCGAAATAACGCGTTTAAAAATCAAGATTCATATATTCAAACTTGGCAGACCGCTACAAACTCGTCGACAAAATACCAATTTTATCGGCTAATTAAAACAGAATTTGAACCCGAAAAAAATTTGCGAAATTGACAACAAACGAGGCATTAACTCTTATTAAATTTCTAACCCGAAATCATCGACTCGCGATAGAAACTTCTTCATGGAGAAATTTCCCAACAGATACAAAGTGCACATTATGTGGAAAATTTACCGGAAATGAATACCATACTTTGTTAGTGTGCGAAAGTATAAATAATGCCCGATCTAAATTTGTTGCGAAATTTTATTATACTCATCCAGATGAACGAAAACTTGCACTTCTCATGCAAAATAATAACAAAAAGGTCATGCACTATGTCTATCGTCTCGTAAACGAGATAAATAACCTTACCGAAAAGCTAAACTGAATTGAACGATTGTAACTCACTACCCCCCCCCCCCGTCACACCCCATGTATGGGGAAACCTGTTGTACTGCAGGCAATGGCTCTACACCAAGTACTCAATTTTTCAAGCTCTTTGTTGAAGTAGTCATACAAATAATCAAGGTTGTGATGTGAAGAATACACAGTTGTGTCATCAGCAAAGGATAAAAGTGATAGGTTATTGGATCTGTGCATATCATTAACATAGACCAAAAAAAGAATCGGACCTGCAACCTATCCCTGGGGGACTCCACATGTAATTGGAAGTTTAGAAGAGACCATACCTTCCAGTTCTACACATTGGTATATATTTGTCAGATAATTTCTAAACCACTCATTGGCTTTGCCTCTTATTCCATAAGAATCAAGTTTATTTAGCAAATTTCATGATTTATTGTGTCAAAAGCTTTGGAAAAATCAATAAATACAGATAGCGTACAATCTTTATCCTTCTTATCATTATTCAAACCCACATCATAGAGTAGCTTCAAAATTGGATGAATTGTTGAATGATCTTTTCTAAACCCATATTGATTATGATAGAGAGTATCATGTTTATTTAAAAAAAACAACTAGTCTGTGACATACAATTTTTTCTAAGATTTTAGAAAAAATGGGCAGAATACTTATTGGGCGATAATTTCCCATTATCTTTTGGTCGCCTGATTTGAAGAGGGGTATAACTTTTGCTATCTTCATGTCTTCTGGAACAATTCCTGTTTCCAGTGAGAGATTGAAAATATGACATAAGGGTTGTGAAATTTCCGAGATAACTTTCTTCATAATGAAAGAGCTAAGACCATCTTTGTCAATGCTGTGCTTCCCTTTACTTAAGGAAACCGTTGTATGAATTTATTCCGGTGTAGTGGGATGAAAAAAGATTGTTTCACTACAAGGTGTAGGTAAGTATGAAGAGTATTTGTTACAAGTTTGTGATATTTTCTCAGCCGCAGTAGCGCCAATGGTAGAAAAATATTCATTAAAGGCGTCAGCAGCTTCTTTCCTATTTCTACTTTCGACACCCCCAATAATGAATGACATGGGATATTCTAATTTTTTAGATCTTTGTTGCATTATCTCACCAATCAGTTTCCATGTTTTTTTTCATATTATGTTTATATTCATTTATCATATTTTTATAGTACAAGGTCTTACTTGCTCGTTTTATTTTATTAAAAAGTTTACAAAATTCTTTGTATTCTGTTACATTACTTTCGGAAGGGTTCTTAAGCTTTCTGGTAAAAAGTTTAGCTTTATGTTCAGATGAAATCATCATTCCCTTGGTAATCCATGGTTTCTGTTTGGTGGTTTTTGATCGTGATCGTTTTAATGGAAAAGCTATTTCAAAGAATATATATAAAGGATTTATATGACTCATGTGGACACGTTCGTCCTACAACACTATTATAATTAGCCGTTCCTAGTAGTCTTTTAAAGCATGATATATTTTCATCATTATAGTTCCGCCGGTATTCTATTTTAGCTTTTGGGCAAGATTTATTTTTGTTACTCTTATAACAGAGGAAAGTACCGAAGTGGTCAGATATCTCACTTAGTATAATACCCGTTTCATAATCAATAGTTGGATCATTTAATAAAATCTGATCTATCAGAGTAGCAGTGAAGTCTGACACTCTAGTTGGTTTTGTTATTGTTGGGAGGAAACTAGAGGCAAAGACATAATTAAGAAAATTGTTAGTTTTATCATGTCTACCGTATTTCAATAAGTCAATGTTGAAATCTCCCATAAAAACTATTTTTTTATGTTCTCTATTGGTTTGGTCCATTTTCTCATTCATAAGGTTGATAAATTTATCTAGGTCCGCTTTTGGTGCTGTATTAGGCCTATAAATTGTTCCAATTATATACGTTTTATTTTTATTTGTCAACACTTCAACATGGGGTATGAATCATGCGTACCCGTTAACAGAGGGGTATAAATCCTGCGTACTCGTTAATAGAGATTGTGAATCCTGCGTACCGTTAACAGAGGGTTATGAATCATACGTACCAGTTAACAAAGGGGTGTGAATCCTACGTACCCGTTAACAGAGGGGTATGAATCCTGTGTACCCGTCAGCAGAGGGGTGTGAATCCTGCGTACCCGTTAACAGAGGGGTGTGAATCCTGGGTACCCGTTAACAGAGGGGTGTGAATCCTGCGTATACCGTTAACAGAGCGGTGTGAAACCTGCGTACCCGTTAACATGGGGTGTGAATCCTTCGAATCCGTTAACAGAGTATAGCCTGAAAATAGCCTGAATCCCGCGTGCCAAAGAAGTGGGTGACAACCTCGTGAATTGGTTACCTAAAGCGTGGGGGGGGGGGGTAAGAACATAGGTGTGAGTATATCAAGACGTTTTAATAAAATATACTGCTACATGTCCGTTTTCATATACATAGTGAAACACCAATTTTTTTCATAATCATTTTAATAATCCACCCCATATATATCAGTGGAGTGCACACTGCCAAAAATAATTTCTTAATAAGAAAACAATTACTTGAAACAAGAAATATTAAGAAAATAAATCCTGTTTTGAGAAAATATTCCACTCAAGTCTGTTACGTTAAAAACATTTAAGAAAATACCATCAGACAGGAGTTATTTTTCTCAAATATGATAGATTTAATCTTGAAACCAGAAAGAATTAAGAAATAAATCTCTCATTTGAGAAATCATTTTCTTAATAAGAAAATGGGTTGTTTTTTTCTTCAAATAAAATATTTATTTTTTAATTTTCTTAAAAATTAAGTAATAAATCTTTCATTTGAGAAACAATTTTCTTAATAAGAAA
Source organism: Siphonodentalium dalli (assembly GCA_032622095.1). Lineage (NCBI taxonomy): Eukaryota > Metazoa > Mollusca > Scaphopoda > Gadilida > Siphonodentaliidae > Siphonodentalium > Siphonodentalium dalli. The sequence goes on from CP136062.1 coordinate 15,609,518, forward strand.
ATGCTTTCTCAAATGAAAGATTTATTTCTTAATTTGTTCAATTTGTTTCAAGATATTTTTTCTAAGCTAAGAAATTAGTTATTTAAAAATAAGAAATGATTCGACATTAGACAATGTGTAGAAAAAAATATAACATCAATATTGAGAGAAAAAATAACGTACAAAATTTGTTGGGTCATTTTATATTTAAATAACCCGTAACATTTAAATCTTAAATTTGACAAATATACCTCTATATATGATTCTTTGTGTTTCTCACATTCTGGTGATCAAAGTGGGTCAACACATACGAGAGAAACTTGTTCTACGAACACTATATTATATAGTTCTCAAGACTTACCAAAGTGACAGAAATGTATTAAATCTTTCAGTTCCTGTACGCACGTGAACGCTCTTTATTTAACATTATCAAGCAGAAATATCATCGAACGCTCTTTATTTATAAGTGCTGAAAATGAATCATTTTTTCTCATCCACCAATAAGTCTTTCCTAATCATACAGAGCCCATGTATACTATAAGAATGCCATGTAGTTATCATTATGTTGGTCCCTGCATGGAACGCAGGCCAGATACATAGGCAATCACCAAGTCAAATTCGAAGACTTTAAGTCTTTTTATGAGTCTATGAAAAAGATTTGGAACATTATACTGTATTGTATCTCTCTTCCAAATTATAGATTGAGGTGTACCATTATGTTATCAAATACCTTCTATATAAGATAGGAGTAATTATTTAGTAATTATTACTGAGCTGCATATACTAGCTTCCAATAGGTCCTCTCTATCTACGTCTTTATCAGTTTTGACGACATGATGGGGATCATGCACAACACGGTTAACCAAATATATGTGACGAAGGACATATACTTCACACTTCTATCATTTAACCGGGAACGAGACCACAAAAAAAAATAGAAAACAAAAGGCTCAAAATGTGTCGCCAGCAAAGTTGCATGCCATACTTTTATTAGAATCCCGATTACCATTCATATGAGGGGTAGGAATCCTGTATAACGGCTAACAGCGGGGTATGAATCCAGTGTGACTGTGTGCTGCCTAAATATGATCTGAATCCCGCGTATACCAAAGGGAGGCGGTGGGTGACACAATCGAGGGACTCCGTTTGGTGTCCAGGTTAGAATTTCCAAATGCAGTGCACCCATTGACACAAGCACGAAATCCAGAAATGCCATTTGCACCCCGTAATTTTCCATCTACATGGTATATCCAAATTTTCAACATTTGCTAAATTTCTGTCTGGTACAGCACTATTATATGCCTCGGTTGTCCTAATTGGTGGCCATGTGTATATCAGACCTCAAATTTTACCGACGGTAGCTTAAAGTAGGACAATATTTTACTTTTGTTCTTAAGATTTAAATAGAAAATTAAATTATATCAGAATTATTCTACCTATCCCACAACTGCTGAAATTTTAAACTATTGTAAAGTTGGTGCCACCTTGGTGGCGATTCGATCATTTCCATTTCCGATATTTGCTCAACATCAGTTCTTTCCAGAATCAGTTGGCACAACAGCATTGGTATCCCGGCATCTCGTTAATACGTCTAACTCCCGTCGTTTATTTAACACGTCTGCTATTCCCACCAAAAGCGTCTGCCAAAACATTTCATCTTTTGCCGCGTCGCCAGTGTACAGTAATCTCGTCTTTTTGTCGTAATAGTAACCCAACACGCCTGGAAGATCTCTCTGCTTCATCTTATCCAAGAAAACTGGTAAAATCGGCTTCTTTTCTGCCCAAGTGAAAGAAGTTTCTAAATTGGCCCATGTGCTTTTAACAAAGTTTTCACTTATAATCGGTATGGTGCACCGACAAGATCGAATTCCTCTTACAATCTCCTCGTCAATGTAGCCCGGAACTTTGAAATGTTTATCGTTTATATAAAGTACGTCCCCCTCCGTCTGAATCAACTGTTGAAGGCCAGGGTTGAGCTTATTAAACAGTTTTAACGCGAAGTCTTTGTCTTTTGCACAATAAGCAACGAAGACCCTATCTGTTGCGTCCACTCGCTTGTTCCTGTATCGCCAAAATCGGAACTTCACTTTCAATTTCAAAAATAGCAGTCGTTTCTTGTAACAAACGACACCAACTATGATACCGACAAGTACCACACCAGCACACGATAGAGATATTTTAAGCAAAAGAGAATAACACAGAAACTGGATATCATCTTGGTGTACCTCAAGGAGCTTCCGATGTTCCGAATTCATGTCACATTCATAAGTTTCTGGATCAACGAGTGCACCTTTGATGTTCTTAAGTTGGCCGATGAATTCTAAGTGTTCACACGAACAAATAAACGAATTTCGAAGTAAATTCACGAAACTACGATTCCTCTCAAGAAACAAGAGTGCATGTATATCTTTCAAAGAATTGTCGGCGATAAACTTTATATCATTGTTTTTCAAGTCCAGTAACTCTAGATTTATCATGTGACTAATCTTCAGAGTGAACTCGCCCAGTTCATTGCTGGAAAGATCAATCACGCGCAATTGGGCGTTATTCGTGAACATGTCGCTGGGTACACTTTTTAGATGGTTGCGTGAGATGTCAATAAATTCAAGGTTTTCCGTATATGAAAATATTTTGACCAAGGGAAAGTTTGGGCTTGTTCCGATCTGATTTCCTCCAAGCTTAACGACCCTCAGATGTTCCAGATTTTTAAATACAGTTGGTGTGAAATATGTTATGTTATTATTTCTGACATCTAATTCTCGCAATTTGATAAACATTCGAAATAGTTCCAGTTCAAACCGTTCTATTCCTGTGTTCTTCAGAGAAATCATTTCTATGGAATTATACGGACTCCATGCTGGACACGGATAATGTAAAAAGCACGGTGGTATAAAAGTATTATCTTCGATTATGATTTCAGTTAAATTTTCAGGAAATGATAATATATTACCGTCGCACGACTTCAAACGGCTTTCTTCTTGGCAACTTTTATTCGATTCTAGCATATATCTGGACATTCTAATCTGCCTGGATACTAACTTCTTCAGAGAAGGAACATCTCCGAACACCTCAATACTTTTCCAACTAGAATCCCCTCCGTATGTTGTTATGTATACATCCGATAAGTACAGAACTTCCAAGCTGTGAAATATAGAACGATTGCCATAATCCCGAGCTACATGTACATAAGCCTTGTTTATCAAGAGTATTCCAGTGCGGGATATATCCAATACTTTCAAACTGAATTCCATTAAAGTCTGTAAGAATTTCAAACTGACGAAAGCGCCTGCCATTGATCCTCTCCAATTGTTTGTCATACTCAGGTTCAAGTGAACCAGAGGGGTGTGGTATATATGTTGAAGAAGATCCGCAGCGTCATCGAATCGCAGATCATTACTATTGCTAACGTTAAGTTCTTCGAGCTTATTAAAATGTTGTAATGCGTTCTGTTCCCAAAATGGTGGATTAACATGAGCAATTGTTGCTCGCCGTACGTTGGTGAGGTGTTGGAATGTCTTACCATTAATACGTAGGGTTGCTTGCCACGTAGGATACAGTCCAAAATCTTCAACTGACTCCCAGGAAGTATCATTGAACAAATTATCAACATTACTACAAGCCTCGTATCTCGGGCCGAGAAATACATCTACAGCGTGTATCCCGGCAGGCACTTCAATGGCTGTAATCGATCCATTTACATGTTTTTCGCAATTTACCAAAAGCTTGCCAGAAATCTGGTTACAGACACACTGTTCGGAACAGGATAGCGATAACCATGTCGCATGTGGGAAAAGAACAACAAAGAACATGACGACAAACGAAGAAATAAATGGACTTCCATCATTACAAAATTTAAAACGAAAGTTTGTATCCATCGTCGATTCAGGGTACTTTACAGTTCCTTGCATGTATATTAAGGAATATTATAACACCATGTATAGTCCTGGTATATCTTCAACAAATATACCGCAAGTTTTAACAGTGCAACATACATCGACACAGGAGAATCACTTTGGTTAAAACACATACCAAAAGTAAAGAAGGAAATTCCTAACGAAATAGAGATTATGTTCCTATCGTTGTTTTAAGCTGGAGTACGATCCCACGCTGTATATCTTTGGTTCCTTGAAGCTCAATCGTTATATACTACTCTATAAGAACCAGATATCTCTAGCGCAACACGCAGTTCTTGGTTATTTCAATCGTTTGTAAATAAACCCGGCCCAACGTCCTACCGATAGAATAACTTAATAATAAAGCTATATGCAGAAACTCGGAGATATATCCTACATACAACCTCCATGACAGTATTGACAAAGAACATGACAGTATTGACAAACCAAAAGGGTATTCCCCTTTGTTAGCAGTGTGCTCTATAATGAATTCAAGATTAAATTAAGTCAATTGAAACGTCATGATTCGGCACAAATACTATACAAAGTTATTATACAATGCTGTGTATACAGTGCGTGTTTTTCTTGTACGAGTCCAGGTTGTGGTGAAAAGTCATATTGTACGAGACACGCAGTGTCGAGTCCAATATGACTTTTCAACACAACCTGGACGAGTACAAGCAGAGACGTGGCGACAGGGGGGTTTGGTCAAAATTTTCAACAATTGGAAATTTCATACCTGCCAAAACATTAGTTGGAAATTTCACACCAACAATAGGTTGAAAATGTTCTTGTAGTTTGATTTTCAAACAATTAATTGGGGGGAATTAATTGTTTTTGGACCAATATTTGCATATTTTCCTATTTTTTTGTCAAAATTTTGGACTGAAATGATCATTAGTTGGAAAATTCCAACCTTATGAGGATGACAGGTTGTAAATTTCCAACACTTGGAAAGCTTGTGTCCTGGTCCCAACCCCTTGGTTCAACTTGTGGACTGAAATGGTCATCGGTTGGAGAAGTTTCCTATCTGAGAGGAAGTATGAGGTTTGAAATTTCCAACACTAGGAAAGCTTCAGTTGAGGCAAGTCTAGATGCTAGGATTTGTGATTTTCTTGTATAGTTTTCAAAATGTTCTCGCACCGAGTCGAATAACCATGGTCAGCCGGTTTGTCCTGATCTTTTGTCCGTAGCCGTGTGCATTTGTCTGGAGTTAGACCACTAGATGTTAGGATTTATGCAATTTTTCAGGTTAAAATATTTTAATGTTCTCATACCGGGACTATATAGGATATTAGGCCTGAGCACTGATGTGCAAGGGGGGGGGGGTGTGCATATGGAATTATGCAAAACTTGTGATTGGTCTGATTCAAGAGGGGGTGCAGTTGGAATTTCCCAAGGTGGACCCCCCCCCCCCCCCCCCCCCCCCAACGAAGACCATCTAGCCACGTACCTGAGTACAAGAACAACTCATACTGTACACAACATTGTATAATGACATTTTTATTATCCATCTGTATGTTTATCCAAATTTTGGGAATAAAACTTTTGTGGTTATTTTTGGTATTTGTCGGCAGTTAATTCTCTATAAAAGCCTGTATTTTGGTCAACAGAAAGCATGATTTGGAACAGTAAAATCGGAAGTGAAAAAAAAACTCACCGCGGAAGTGAAACGTCTGCTAAATTCACCAGTGTTGCGCGCGCATCACAATTTCACCGATTCATTTCGCAATAGAGTTAATTCGTGACGTCACAGAGTCCCGATAAAAAAAGTCATATTGCACACTTGGGAGTCCAATATGACATTTGGGATTCTAATATGACTTTTTCCCGGATTATCACGTGGCGGTTTTTGCCCAATCGGAAAGAGTGTTAGTTAAGGGATGGATAATAAATATAACAAGAGATGGACTGTCGTCCGGTGCATACCCCCTTGTAGCATACTGCCTAGTGTGGGCATATCTATAACTTATGACTGCTATACTCAGACAGATGGACCCAAAAATCAGCATTTTCATATAAACAAAGATGAATAACTTTAGATCAAAATAACAAAACAAAAGTTGAACGTGCCATTAATTGTCCTCATAGTGGTGAACATCCATACACAATATCATTGAGATCCGAGCATATACTGTTCAAGTTATGACCTGAACAGACATCGGATGGACCAAACAGCCAACATTTCCAAATAAACAAAGATGAATAACTCTAGAATGGAAAAGCGGAACAAAACAATGGAACCCTCTATTGAATATCCTCGTAGTAGTGAACATCCATACCAAATTGCATTGAGATCCCAGCACAACTGTTGAAGTTACGACACGAACAGACACCAGACGGACCAAAAAGCCAACATTTCCAGATAAACAAAGATGTATAACTCTAGAATGGAAAATCCGAACAAATCGATGGAACCCACTTTATAATGTCCTCATAGTAGTGAACATCCATACCAAATTTCACTGAGATCCCAGTACAACTGTTGAAGTTACGACATGAACAGGAACAAGACGGACCAAAAATCCAACATTTCCAGATAAACAAAGATGTATAACTCTAGAATGGAAAATCCGAACAAATCGATGGAACCCAATTTTTAATTTCATCACAGTAGTGAACATCCATACCAAATTTCATTGAGATCCCAGTACAACTGTTGAAGTTACGACATGAACAGGCACAAGACGGACCAAAAATCCAACATTTCCAGATAAACAAAGATGTATAACTCTAGAATGGAAAATCCGAACAAAACGATGGAACCCAATTTTTAATTTCATCACAGTAGTGAACATCCATACCAAATTTCATTGAGATCCCAGTACAACTGGCACCAGACGGACCAAAAATCCAACATTTCCAGATAAACAAAGATGTATATTAACTCTAGAATGGAAAATCCGAACAAAACGATGGAACCCAATTTTTAATGTCCTCACAGTAGTGAACATCCATACCAAATTTCATTGAGATCCCAGTACAACTGTTGAAGTTATGACATGAACAGACACCAGATGGACCAAAAAGCCAATATTTCCAGATAAACAAAGATGAATAACTCAAGAATGGAAAATCCGATCAAACCGATTGAACCCTCCATCTAGTAGTGAACATCCATACCTAATTTCATTGCGATCCGAGCACTACTGTTCAAGTTATGACTTTTTTTTTTTAAAGGGGGTATAAATATAGTCCATGGGGCGTCGTGTGAATATATAATCAGCAGATAGCTCGATTTAGTTGCGTTCGGACTCTATGGCTTTATTAACCCTTTATCCAACAAACCGGCCAAAAACGCCCAAATAAAGCTTCAACAGCCTAAAATATCTTCGGTCTGTCTCAATAACACCATACAAATATGGATATCACTGGAACCGGTTCATTGACCACATTGTGATGGTTACAGTTATGCCCTGTGCCAATGCATTCTCTTATATATGCGAGTCGACCATAGGTCGCCTCGCATATATCAGAGAATGCATTGGAATAAAAAAAACAATATTTGTTTAACACTTTTTACCATTTTTTCTTACATTCTTTAACAATTTTTATAATATTTTTCTAAATTCTTTGACAATTTTATCATTTTTAATATGTGTTAAGCCAATGCATTCTCTTATATATGCGAGGCGACCTATGGTCGACACGCATATATAAGAGAATGCGTTGGCACAGGGCCGTTCTGTTGGGTAAAGGGTTAAGCATGTAATACCAGGGAGACATCTCCATCTTCGAAGTATATATGACTTATTATATGATCATAAACTTTCTTCTAAAAGTCCCATACTAAATGATGGGCAAAAGAAGTTGATAAATCACGATATCTACCTGGTTGTTCTATAAATAGGCCAGATGGGTTAACAACAAGATCACGCGACGTCATGAGTTATTATAGCAAGTTTGTTCATGACAATGTAGTGACGTTTGCTAATATTTTTCATCATACATGTATTGTTTATTAAATTTTGACTTGTTGAGAAACATTGTTGTGAATTTTATGGATGTATATATATGTGGGTCAGTGAGGTCGTTCAGGCCTAATGGGCTTGATACCACTGGTAGATCATATATATAATAAAACACTTATTGCATGGTTTCGAGGTTGACATGAGGATTTATCAACCCTTGGAACTTAATATTCACCGAGGCCGCAGGCCGAGGTGAATATTAACTTACTCGGGTTGATAAATCCTCATGTCCACCTCGAAACCATGTAATAAATGTATAATATGATTATATGATCATTAATATTCTCCCGCGAACCCTATAGTAAGTCGGGTTGATAAATCACGATATTAACCCGGCGCGTGGTTAATAACAACATATGTGTTACGTCACGCATAAGAGTTGGCTGTCCAATCTCGTTACGCATAGCTTTGCAACCAGCCAATCAAAATTGATTATACATAACTCATTTGTCGTTGATTTTCGGAAGAGAGTTTCAGTAAATCTGCTATATTTATAGCACAATCCAGTAGATATCGTGATTTATCAACTTCTTGTCCATATGATTTAGTAGGCCTATATGACTTTTAGAAGAACGTTTATGGTCATATAATAATCTGGTTTACGAATCCCTCCTACAATTTTTTCTTCAATATTGTAAAAAAAAAAAAAAAAACTTGTTATATGGTTTGTTTATATGTGGTCACATTGTTGTGTGTTTGATGGATCCATGATGTACATATATACACGAGTCAGTAAGGTTTTTCAGGCCAAATGGGCTTGAAAACATTGGTAGATCATATAATAAAACACTGATTGCATTGTTTTGAGGTCGAGATGAGAATTTATCAACTCTTAGCGGAGGGGGGGGGGGGGGGGGGGGTCGGAAAAAATGATCAGGCACTTATGCTGATTTTTTCCTTTCGACCCTTGTTGTGACCCACCCACCCACCGTCAATTTTTTTCCGTTTTCGGCAGTTTTCTCCCCGACCATTTTTTGACACCCACCCCCCCCCCCCATTTTAATACTAAAACAGAGATTTGCGGGGGAAAATTCACTGTAAACAGCTCTATATAAATTTATGTGCATACTATTTGTCATGGGTGTTAACATTGGCATGTAAATAGGAACGAGTCATTTTGGGGTCATTCGTCCAAAAAAAAAAAAAATGGCTGCCAGCGACCATCTTGGATTTCAAAATTCAATCCATTAGCAAGGGCTATACTGTTTGTCTGATCATCATGAAATTTTTCATTTATGTTAATATTGACATTCTGAGGTATTTTAAGCCAAACTCATTGCAAAAACAGTCAAAACGACTTGCAGGGAAAAAATATTTGAGTTGCGGAAAACAATTTGTTGGTCACATCGACCACACACCCACCCCGGCATGAGTGTCCGGAAAAATCCCCCCCCCCCCCGCTATTATAAGATAATATTCACCTCGTCCTGCAAATCAATTCAGTTGGACCATTTCTGACATTATGCAAAGGTATGGTTAAATACCATGCACCCAAACGGACTTAACGCAAGGTACAACCACACTTTCGCATAATGTCAGAAAAGCGCGGGAAATCAGAGCCCATTTGTCACCCGATCCTTACTATGATATAAGCTACCGCGGGGAAAGTAAGGGGCTGGCAGCCCTAATAACATCTGATATCTCTAGCTTGAGATCCGCTATCCGTCTGCCGTTATACCGTTAAAATTGTTAACAACATATTATTCACACCTCTCTTTAACATCACTTCTTCGAAAAACCAAAACGCTCTTTAAAACTTGATCTTTAAAATCACTTCTTCCAAGAAAAACGCCCTTTAATAATGTTAACGTCGCTAACAGACGGAGATCGGATCTCAAGTTATATATAAAGATCAAATCGTGTTAACACTATAGGGCCTAACAGTTTAAACAGATTTACCCTGGTAGCCATAACATTGTTAGGACCGCGTGCATCTGTGCACATGTATTGAAAGTGCGAGTACACTGCACATGTATACTCAGTACAGTCTCCCTTTAATATTGTACAAATAGATTTAATGTACATGTGTGTGATTTTCTTATTACTTGTATACACGTGCAGTGTACTCGCACTTTCAATAAATTCCCGATAACAACAACGATCAGATATCGATAATAAATAGGAAAAAAAGTCGATAATGTTTTCTCTAAACGTTCAGGTTGACAGGTTACGATACAATTTTTAAAATTTAACATAAACTTAGTTTATGACTTTTTTTTTTACTTAAAGGTACTCAACCCGTAAAGAGGGTCCCCATCTCAACAGATTCCAACAACAACAATCCGATCAGAGGGTCCTATATTACTATTTCTTTGGCTTTGGGGGTAAAAAATATTTGATTCGAGTCGAGGAACCCATCAAACAAAGCTCAGAGTTATTAGATATTGATTTTTCAAATTTGTTATGTTCTCGAGATCAGTACTAATAACTTCCGTAATCTGCTCTGGATGTGTACTCCAAATCTATTCAAACAGACAAGGATGAATAACTCTAAAATCAAGTGGTAATTTTAACGCAATTTAGACTGAGTTCTGGGCCAGATAGTATTCCCGATAATGAAAAATAATAGCTTTCTAAAATCGATATCTAACAAATCTGAGCTTTGATGGGTGACTTCCTCGACTCGAATCAAATATTTTTGACCCCCGAAGCCATTGAAATAGTAATTGAGAGGAGTTTTATCGGGTTGAGTACCTTTAAGACCTGTTGTGCCTGTAACAGTTTAAAACATATTATAACTGTAAAATACACCATATTAATGTTACTGTGAGCTCATATGGGCCTTAGTGAAAATGACAGATGCAAAAAAAAAATGGCATACCTTCCTGCAAATGTTTACTACCCCCCCCCCCCCCCCACAATCCGTAAACTATCGAGTCGTACTCACGTTTCTCAGTAGATAGTGAAAGTTGGCAGATTCTGAATAACATGTTTTATTCCAGAGTGATGTCCATTCCCATTGCTATTACGCCAGACTAAACAAATCCGTCAAATATATACTGTTAATAGAGGAAATTTGAGTACAGTCCCCCTTTAAGAAAAAGTCGAAAATAAATAGGCCTGTATTTATATTGACTACAATACCAACTCAATTTATACCGGATAAGAAACAATATAACGTTGGATTATTTCAAAACCAGTCACAAAGATGGAGTCCATTACTGTCCATATACAGTAATAGTGGAGTCGCTTAACGAAAAATCGTTCACTTTCAGGGTTGGTTGGGTATGTGGTCATCAACCAGTTAGCTGGTTCTAGGTTTCTGGTGAACCCTTGACCTTCAAATTGACCTTGACATTTCGAAAATTTGAGATTTAGGGGTATCTATTTTGTATCGGATATAATGGCTATATTAAATAATATATAGACGTTGGAGATTGTCGAAGCGATACCATGGATGTCCGCCTTTGTATCCACATTCAAGTTGTCTATGATAATCTAAAATGGCCACCATAATGGATGCCAAAATTAAAAAAGATTATGTTTTTTCACTAATATCTTTCAAGTCAGTTCCTGCTTTTTGGAACTGTTTGAGAATTGCAACTTTATTTTGTATTGGTCATATTAACTGAACATTGGAGCAATGAAATATGCCATTAGTGGGCTCCCTGCCAACTCCGATCCCTTAAAAATTCGATTTTACGGAATGTGGTATAAAAATTTACAACAAATCACCATTGGGATTCTAGTCATATTTCGTCAAGAAATTGGAAGAACTGAGCAATCTAAATGACAAATTCCATTTCTTATGAATATTCCAACTCAATTGTACCAAAATTGTCAATTTGGCTCAAAATGGCTGCCAAAATGGCAGCCAGAGTATGGAAAAATGTGAATATTGCCCCAGCGAGTCATGCAACCGCATTCCAGTTGTGGTTGATGAAAAAATGACTATTCTGTCTTATAGATATTGAATACTACCATTTCTGATGCACCTTGGTTAATTGTTACTATTTTAAACACTGAAATTACCCGAATTATTGGATTTTGCTATCACAAACTTGACATCAAAATCGGCAAAAATTAACACCTTTCAGGTTAAGACAATTTTTTCAAGTAAGTTGTTTATTGTCTTGATCTGTCTTAAATGGGTCACACTTATCTGTTTTTGGACAAAATTACTCAAGATGGTTTGCAAAATTGCAACCGAATTGCTTTATTCTCTGATCCAATTAAATAACATGAATGGATATTGAGAAAACGAAATTATATACAAAAGATGGACAGAATAACGAAAAGCAATGGTAAAACAAATTATTTTTCATATATATCCGGAATATTATTCTCTGATGTTCCGAAAAGGTAGCAAATTGTGACTCACTTTGTATTAACCATGTTACTTATGAGGCAAGACAAATTTATTATAAACGATGTAGTACGGAATTTTGACAAAAATTTCTTTTGGGATTCTGACCATGTTTTTTGTACGGAAACTAACTGAACTGACTATTATTACGACAATACAATTGTGGCTCATTGGCATCGAAATGACTAATGTCAGGAAAACCGTTTCCCCCATTGTGCATATAAACCACAATCAGGATGTAGAACTCTCTGACATTACCTCTATGTCGATTAACATGTCCCTGAGTTATTGTGTAAAGCGATACCCACCCAAATTTACACATGTACAACCCACCCATGACCATACACTCGATCCATATATACCACATAAATGACCATGTAGGCATTCGTATTTTACACACTTCATCCATGACCGTAAAGCCATATTTAGGTATAATCGTACACCACGCACTTGACTATATGGTCACAAGTCACCATGCATGTATACTTCTATGCCTCACCCACGACAATATAATCACTCGATAGATAGCTCTACACCCCATTCATGATCATACATTCACTTCATGTATACATATTCGCCTCACCAGTGTCCATACAATTACTCGATGTATATACATGTATATTTGCCACACCCATGTAGTCACTCAAGCTATACATATACACCACACCCATAACAATATAGTCACATATACGCATCACCAATGGCCATACCCACTCGCTGCATACTCATAATCACATTCGTGGTCATATAGTCAATCATTGTTTACCAATTCACATTACCAACCATTGGCCATATGGTTATTCCATATACACATATTGGCCGCACCAATGGTCATATAGCCACTAAAGATATACATATGCACCCACCCATGTCTATAAAGTCACTCCAGGTATACATATACACCTCACCAGTTGCCATGCAGCTTTCAAGACATACCAATACCCAGCACATCACCTTACCATTGGCCATACAGTCACCCCTGTATACACATGACCATATAGCCACTCAAGATATGCACATATACGCCCCACTCACGACCATAGACTCACTCCAGTTGTGCGTATACACCTCACTAATTGCCATGCAATCCTTCAAGACATACCCGTACCATTTACACCACCTCACCATCGGCCATATGGTATCTCCCTCATAACTATTTGCCACACACATGGCATATAGCCACTCAAGATATACATATACACCCCACACATGGCCATATAGTTATTAAATATATACATATACATATCAGCATAGAATTGATACACCAATAACACGTGGTCATTTTTATACTCCAGACTTGCATATAGACCTCATACATGACAATTCAGCCACTCGCTGTATACTCATACATCCGATCCATGATCATACAGCGACTCCCTGTATACATATATATCCCCTACTGACAACACACAAACAGCAAAGATGCACATACATACCATATACACCTAAGATCACAATTCCACTTCATATATACCAACACGCTCGCCAATGACCATCCATCTATGCATGTATGCATATACATTTCAACAATCATGACCATATAACCATTCCATGTACACCTATAATTATTACACCCATAAGCATACAACCACTCCTTATGTATCGATACACCCCACCCATTTTTATACAACCAACACATGTATACATATACACCCATCCATGACAATGAAGGCACCAAATGTACACCTGTACATTCCACACATGATCATAAAGTCACTCCATATATACATAAACAACACACGGATGGAATGTAACTACTCTTGTTTTACCCATACACCACTTCAGTGACTATACAGCCACTCCATGTATACCTATTCACCTCACGCATTACCATTCCTTGTTTACCTGCATCTCACCATAAATACCACACACATGACCAGATAGACACTCCTTGTATAACTAGTCACACCATTCGTGATTATATTTCATGTATACCTATTTACATCATCTGTGACCACAAAGTCACTCCCTGGCAACCATTTTTACAAACATCATGTATTAAGTTGATCAATGTTGATAACTTTTGACGTTAAGTTGTTACAGTAGCAACATCAATTGGTCCCGCTCAGCTCAGTTTCGAAGTTCTGCATGGCGTGCATGCATATTTCCCTTCAGAAACATGGTCAGAATATCAAAAGAAGTTTTTTTAGGCAAAATGTCATACTGCATCCTTTAAAATGAATTTGTCATGCATCATAAGATACTGGGACAACCATAATAGAACCTATAGTTTTCACTTGATTAAGTAACATTTTAATAACCCAGTAGGTCACAATTTGCTACCTTTTCGGAACAGCAGAGAATAATGTTTGGGATATATATGAAAAATTAACTTGTTGGGTGCATAAGAAATGTTAGTATTCAATCTATATAACACATAATAATCAAACTATGTCATCAACCACAACTTGTATGTGGTTGCATGGCATGCAGCATGGACAATATTTACCATTTTCACATTTTGGTCGCCATTTTTGCAGCCATTTCGTGCCAAAGTGACAATTTTGGAACCAATGATTTGGAATATGCATAATAAATGGATTGTTTCACTAAAATTGCACAGTTCTGCCCATTTCTTGATGAAATATGACTAGAAATCACAATGGTGGTTTTTGGAAAATATTATACCGCTTTCTGTAAAATCGAATATTTGAAAGATCAGAAGGGTTTTTGACTTCATGAATGGCAATTTCATTGCTCCAATGGTCAGTTGGAATAGTAGAACATAAAGTGAGAATTCTCAACCAGTACCAAACAGCATCAACTGATCTTAAAGATATTAGAGAAAACAAATCAAATTTACCACTTCCAGCTGCCATTTTTGCAGCCATTTTGAGCCAAATTGATAATTTTGGTACTAATGGGTTGAAATATGCATAAGAAATGGAATGTTTCACTAAAATTTAATAGTTCTGCCCATTTCTTGATGAAACTTGACTAGAAATCCCAATGGTGATTTTTGGTAACATTTTATATCGCTTTCTGTACAATCGAATTTTTGAGGGATCAGAAGGGTTTCTGACACCATGAATGGCATATGTCATTGCTGCAATGGTCAGTTAACATGAACAATCCAACATAAAGTCACAGTTATCAACCAGTACCAAACAGCATAAACTGATCTTAAAGATATTAGAGAAAAAAATCAAATTTTCCAATTCCAGCTGCCATTTTGATGGCCATCTTGGACGGTGAGTTCCAATTTTACCCTATAATGGTGGCATTTTATTTTATCTTCACAAAAATGTGTACATTTGTATACATATGACAAGACTGTCTCACTTTAATTTGCATCAAATTGATTTAGTGACCCGTCTGAAAAAACGGCGGCCATGTTGGGCGCCATCTTGAATTTAACGGGTTCCACTTAACCGAAAGCTGGAACCAGCTGTATTATGCATGGTCAGGGATATAATGGACAATATATGTGCGAAGTTTGGTGCTTCTATCCGGAAGTGAACGATTCTTCCATTATTGTGGGTTAAGCGACTCCACTATAATGCCCTAAGTAATCGCCGAGAGCTTTCCGATGAATGGCAACAAACCATATTTCCGACTAAATCCTGAAAAGTTACCCATGATTCTGCTTTGGTTAAGAGGTCGATTACTTAGGGCATTACTGTACTTGGATAATAGCCCCGAGAAATCTTCTAAATCACACCAACGAACAGCCGAACACTTTCACTGTGAATTGACGCATCTGTGTTTAACTCGTATATGGCAAGCAAGATGACATTTGGCAATGTACGACTTATCACAATAAGGACAGACAAATTCTCGGATGTCGGAGTGACGTCGCAAATGGTAGTCAAGGTCGGCCTTTGCGCCAAATTTCCTTGGACACAGCATGCATGGAAATCTCGGCTCATTATGGTAACGCTTCTCGTGAAGATTAAACGCTGTCTTACTCAAGTATGTTCGCCCACATGCGGTGCACTCGATTCTCTGTATCTGGAATAGACGGAAAAGAGGGGAGTGAAACGGAGTAAACTCTTAACCCTTTACCCAACAAACCGGCCAAAAACGGCCAAATAAAGCTGCAACAGCCTAAATTATCTTGGGTATGTCTCAATAAAACCATACAAATATGGATATCATTGGAACCGGCTCCTTGACCACATTGTGATAGTTACAGTTATGACCATAGGTCGCCTCGCATATATAAGAGAATGCATTGGCCTAAAACAAATCTGTTTTAAACACTTTTTACCATTTTTTCTTACATTTTTTAACAATTTTATAATTTTTAATGTGTTAAGCCAATGCATTCTCTTATATATGCGATGCGACCTATGGTCGACTCGCATATATAAGAGAATGCATTGGCACAGGGCCCTTCTGTTGGGTAAAGGGTTAATTGCATGTGTGTACATTGGGACAGGGAGGGTCAGGTTACTACATTTTCAACTTTTCTGTGAACAAAGACAAGCACGGTGGGGAATCATGTAGTTTCGAGTTGATGAGTGTCACGCATTCAAAATGGCAGAGGCGATCGAAAACGCGACCAGAAACGAGGAAAAATGTTATAAACTAAGATAACTCGGGGGGGGGGGTCGGAAAAAAATTTCAGGCACGTATGGCATTTTTTTCCTTTCGATCATTTTTTGTACCCACCAACCCCCACCGCCAAATTTTTTTCCGTTTTCGGCAGTTTTTTCCGATAATTTTTTGACACCCACCCCCCTTTTAACACTAAAACAGAGATTTGCGGGGGGGAAATTCACTGTAAACAGCTGTATATGAATTTCTGTGCATACTATTTATCATGGATGTTAACATGGACATGTAAATAGGAATGAGTAATTTTGAGGTCATTCGGGCAAAAAAACATGGCTGCCAGCGGCCATCTTGGATTTCAAAATACAACACGATAACTGCCTGCAGTCAGTTTACCACTTATAATTACATTATTTCTCTCATTCAAACTGATTCAAAGTGGTTTTGAAACCCAACTCATTGCCAAAACACTAAAAACAAGCAGGAATTTTTTTTTTTAGTTGCGGAAAAAATTGCTTGTTGGTGGCTTTGACCACCCACCCACCCCGGCATACGTGCCGGAAGAAATTTTTTCACCCCCCCCCCCCCTGGATAACTAGGAAAAATGTTATAAACTAAGATATGACATATTAAATAGTATTTTGTCAGCTGCAGGGAGATGCCATACTATTTTTTCAAACAAGCTGATACACCATTTGTGTCCAAATTCACATTTGTTTGCTCTAACATTCTGACCAAAGTTGTCAGTAGAAGGATTCATCAAGGTGTGTGGACTGGTGATGTATTCCACGCACCTCCGACTGGCAACTTTGTTCAGAATGTTATAGAAAATCACGGAGTATTTCCGAACAAATAAGGTATCAACTTGTTTCCAAAATAAAACTAGCATATGCTCGTAACAGTTAACATGCTATGTTTTCTGTAAGTTCCTCACATATTATGTTATTTGTGCGTTTGCGCCAGCCTCGGCCATTTTGTATGTGTGGTACTCACCAACCTCGAAAGCACGTGATTCCCATGCACCGTGACAAGGGCCAGTCTATCGCGCGAAATTCGACAACAACTATTTAGCAGCCAATTAGAACTGTTGTGTTTGTTTTTTACTGATGTTTGCCATGTGTGTTGTTGTGCGTTTAGATATTTGTGTTGTTAAATAATCGGAGCATCAAACCACACTATTGCGCGAAATAGTCCTTTGGGCCTGGTGAGACGTTCTAAACTTAATGCTTGATGAAGTGCAACATGTGGCTCTGGTCGCTTAGTATATATATCACATGGGCTTGTAACGCTGCCACCCAAAAAAAATAGTACTGCGCGAATTTAAGTACGAGTAAGGTATCCTTTAGGAGGTAAAGGTAGTGGTGTTCTATACAAATTACCATACCATACAAATTACAAGTAAGGGCATTGGAGAAAAACAGGCATTGGAGAACATACTTACTTCAAATAAAAACAGAGTGTTCAGCTGACAAGTGTCCGGAAGAATTCGATATCGTGTAATGTTGGTGAGTGGATAAATCATAATTAATGTACATTCAGCACACAGAAAAAATAAAATTGACAGAAGAACAAAACAAAGAACCACTATTTTGGTTCTCGTGGCTATATTCACATTAATACAACTAAAACAAGGGGCAATGCTTGATGATTAATACATTAATAAAACAACAACTATAACCAACGGCAATGATTGATGCTTAATACATTAATAAAACTACAACCAACGGCAATGATTGATGCTTAATACAACTACAACTAAAACCAATGACAATGCTTGATACTTAATACGACTACAACTAAGACCAATGACAATGCTCGATACTTAATATATATTCAAATTAGTACAACGAAAATAGTGTTCGGTATTCGACGGATTTCGGTATTCGAATATTCGGTTCGAATAACGAGCGAATATTCGAATAGTATTCGAATATTTAGATAAATTATAAAATTATATAGATAACATGTTTTGGAACCAATTTATTATTTAATGAAATAGCATATTTATCCAAGCACATGCTATACGAAAAAAAGAGAGATAAAAAAAAGTCATTTGGCTTAATAGCAAGAGTTTATCTGTTTATGAAGTTCAAGTAGTCAATGTTCCATGCATGGCTTAAAGGTTCTTGTTCAAGAAGTGTAACATTCGGACAGTCTGCGACTTCAACCGGTTGCGTTTTTCAGTAGAGATCAGCCCTACGACAGAGAACGGCGATACACTGGTGGCCGGTATAGTATACCGAGATAGAACTTAGCTAATTTGGCGACTTCGGGGTAAAGTGACAACGCGCAAACAAAACAAAAAGATGCCTAATAGGTCCGCTTCCTATGACCACATGCAAGCACGGTCTGCTTTACAACTAGCCAATACAATTATTTCGACGTCATGACGCCAATCAAATCAGAACGTTACAGTTACGTCATATTAATTCGTTTATGGTCAGTGGAAAATAGACTATACTTTTAACAGACCCTCAGACTAATAACAAACCAGGAAACAATTACCCGGAGATTATTCTCGAATATTCGAATAGTCAAATAATTATTCGAATATTCGAATATTTATTTTTACGAGCAAATATTCGAATATTCGGACCGAACACTACACGAAAACCAACGGCAGTGCTATATATTCAAATAAGTACAACTACAACAATGGTAATGCTTGATGCTTAATATATATTCAAATCAGTACACCAACAAGCATATATAAGAGAATGCATTGGCTTACCACATATTAAAAATGATAAAATTGTCAAAGAATGTAGAAAAATATTATAAAAATTGTTTAAAAATGTAAGAAAAAATTATAAAATTGTTAAAGAATGTAAGAAAAAAAGGTAAAAAGTGTTAAAAAAAAGAATTTTGTTAGACCAATGCATTCTCTTATATATGCGAGGCGACCTATGGTCGACTCGCATATATAAGAGAATGCATTGGCACAGGGCATAACTGTAACCATCACAATGTGGTCAATGAACCGGTTCCAATGATATCCATATTTGTATGGTGTTATTGAGACAGACCGAAGATATTTTAGGCTGTTGAAGCTTTATTTGTGCGTTTTTGGCCGTTTTGTTGGGTAAAGGGTTAATAGATTTGAAATTAGTACACCAACAACCAATGGCAACGCTTTGTGTTAACGAGAGGCCGATCACGATCGGCAGATGTTAACCCATCCCTTGGCGATAGCAAGTTACTCTGTTACTGTTACTACTTTTTTTAAAATTATTATATTGTGCAAGAAATTAAAACTATTTTTTTTTTTAAGAGTGAATATTTATTTGGAAAAAGGGCCATAACTCACTTAAAAATAGTCTGATCAAACCCATATTCAAACTCAATCTGTCTTTTGTGCTGTAAAATTCATATACAAAATTTGGTTCCGATCAGATAGAAAATGTTTGAGTTATCGCACCATGCATAAAGTGTCTACAGACAGACAGATGGACGGATGGACTAACGATGAGTGGTCAATCCGGACATTGATACTATGTTTTAATACCATACTATGGTATGGGTAAACATACAAATTAGTCATTTGTGGGTAAGTATCAATTTTCCCATCTCCACTAGCATGGGCATGTATGTGATTTTTGTGAAACACTGGACAAACATGACAGATTATGTGATAAAACACAATTTATTCCCTATGAGTTTTCTATTGCAAGCCATCTTTCTTGACATAGAGACCTCCTCAATAACCCAGGCTAACAGGGCAAATTAATTACATAGAGCTCTTATCTCTCCACATGTATAAAGTATCTCTGGTTAGGCCTCATACTGATGGCTAAACATAACTCTATTTATCATAATACAGATTACTGCTTATCTCCTTCTCTGAAGAGTTAAACTTCATATCACTGGCAATTAATTGTGTAGACTGCTAGGGTTTCTGTTCAATTCTTAGTTGAAAAAGGGCCATAACTCCATTAAAAAATAACGGATCAAACCCATATTCGAACTCGATCTGTATTTTGAGTTGAGAAACTCACATACAAAATTTGGTTCCTATCAGTTGAGATATGGTGTATTTATGGAAGCATGCATGAATTCTATGTCAAAGGGCCATAATTTGAGTTATGGCAGCATGTATGAAAATTTTAAGTCAAATTAAAGGGACACATTGGAAATCTTTTTATAAACTTTTATCATAATCATCAGTATCTAAATGAAAACAAATGACAATGTCAATGACATTTTTTTTATTATTATTATAAAAGTTAAAAATAAATTTTTAAAAAATCGATTTTTTTGTTCAAATTTTTTCTTCGAAAAAGGGTCATAAGTCCTTTAAAATTAATCGGATCAAACCCATATTCGAACTCGATATGTATTTTGGGCTGTGAAACTCACATCCCAAATTTGGTTCCAAAAAATGTTTGAGTTATGGCAGAATGCGTGAATTCTAAGTTGAAAAAGGGCCATAACTCTGTAACAAAATCTCGAATCAAACCCAAATTCGAACTCGATCTGTATTTTGGGTTGAGAAACCCATATACAAAATTTGGTTTCGATCGGATAAAAAATGTTTGAGTTATCGCATTACTCGTAAAGTGTCTACGGACAGACAGACAGACAGACGGACGAACGACGAGTGGTCAATACGGGCAACGACACTATGTTTACCATACTATGGTATGGGTAAACATAAAAACGTATTCAATTTAGTACAACTACTTTCTATATGCAAACAACCGTTTTCGGGGTCAAAATCGTATTTTTATGTTAAAAAGTGTCGAAAAGCGGTGGTCTGTTGTTTAAACACTCCATCACCAGGTACATGTACATAACTGACGACGATTCCAGTGATATTTAATATTTTACTGCAGACTTACACCTACACTTACATTATACAACTGCTTACTCATGTACATATCTCTAAATTTCAAAATTAACCCTTTCGAAAACTCGCGGCCTATGCTTACGTTTCTAATTTCTATATTTGTAACACCTAACTATGTACCACGCTCCCATCTTTTACTGAAACTAACGGTATGGGACAATCATGAAACTAAAAAAAAATTAATACTCTACCTATAACTATTTCATTTATGATAGTGCGTGATTCTACGATACTGGTACGCATACTCTGTCATATGTATACCTATATTTTCCAAATTTCAAAACACCAGGCATACTTCTATTATGCTCCTGTTTTTTCATTTAACTGACTATGGAATTGTCCAAGTGGCGCTTCGGAATGTGTACCTAGATAATGAACACCCTTGTCCATGTTACCGAAGACAGGTTTACCCTTGTATTCTGTGGTGTTCCCAGCCCCCTGGATCTCTATATTTTTACAACAAAATCGTATGTTTATGGCTAAATTTACGTGAGAATATACCGTCCCCAGTTTATAGCGAAATTTACAAAAACAAGTCCAGTCAATTGGGTCTGAACTGAGCCTCTTGCGAGTTTAATAAATTTTGCTATAAACTGGGTACGAGTTGAAGATTATATTTATTACTTGATTAAAAAAAAATCACTAAACGTACTTAAGTGGACGAGAAACTATAACCGACTTGTTTAAGGTAAGCCGGAAGTTTGTCCGCAGTCTCAAAGTCAAGAAATAGTGCCAAATAAATTACATGCTTTGGGGTATTAAATGCTTATATCTATGAAATATTTGTTTAAACTAAATAAACAAACATCGATATAGCGTGCTGCGTACGGAATGTAAACAGACAACAGGATGGAAGTCACATGTCACATTTTCGTACAACAATACATTTCAGTACAGCTAGCGATATTCATGTTATACAACGATCGTCAATTACCGGTATTATATAATGGGTCGGATCATGCAATGAAATACGGTATAATATAGTTCTCAAACATTAGAATATATATTTATCACATAATTTGGTCATAAAAGCAGTTTCATAATTATCGGTAATAGACATTCCCAGACATTCGGAAACCAACCCAGTGAACCCACCCATTAAAGATGTGTATTTCCCGAATTATCTACCATTTATCCACGCCCTCAGTTAATATTGAGTGCATATTCGTTCAATTCGGGGTGTGTCTAAGACTTTAAATGGGTAGGTGTTCAAAGAAAATTCAACTTTCGTATTTGCCAGCCTTTTGTGAAGTACCCTAGGATTTTGGGAACCAAACTACCCATATAAATTGTATATTCCCTGAGAGCACTACCTTTCGTTCACTGTCAGTTAATAAAAGAATATATATTCGGAGCATGGTGTGTTCAAGAGTTTAAATGGGCTTATAAAGGGGTCCCACAAAACAAAATATATTCGCCTTTAGCGTTTGCCATCCGATTTTTGCAAAGTTCAAATGCGTTCGGGAACCATCCCACCCATAAGCATTATGTATGTCCTGATATTTATATCCTTTGCTCAGTCAATATTTAGAGCAAACTTTTCAGTTCGTGGTTTGTTCAACTTTAACACTTCAAGTCTTCAATTGTGCAGGGGGAGTCCTCAAAACATACGTCGGTCTTATTTATCAACCGCTTTGTGTAAAGCGACACAGGCACAAGCCACCCATACAAAGTATGTATTCTCTGATAGCACTACATTCCGGTCACACTCTCTGTTAAAATAGAGAGCATATAGCTTCAGTTCGTATTGTGTTCAAGACTTTAACTCGGGTAGAGTAATCTAGAAAAATAGAAAATTCGCCTTTCATATTCGCCACGCAGCCGCGTTTTATAAAGTGCTACACTATTTCGGGAACCAACACATCCATAAACATTGTGTATTTCATTATATAACTATCCTTTGTACACCCCCTCAGTTAATAATGAGATCATATTCTTTCAGTTAGTGTGTTCCAAGACTTATAATAGTGTAGGGGGACCTCGAAGCATAGAACATATTTGAACTAACGCTTGCCACCTTGGTCAGACTAGTTTGAGATATAAAATACAATATCCATTGTTTCTACATTTGGGTCGATTTAGAGGGACTCTAACAATCACTATGGCAGCAACAATGTTTTTTATTATGTACTATTATGTTAGTCTATATTATGTGTCGTTTAGAACATATACTTTAGTTCTACAAAGTCGCTATATATTAATATAAAATTACATGCATGTTATAAATAACATGTTGTTGTATATAACTGGGGGTTTGGAAGCATGAGGACATCTTTAACCACGCTCGCGTTGTCTACGGATCAGGTTTTCATTACATGAATCATGATTTGATGCCCATTAGAATCGTTTAGAAAAATTTGTCTTATCGTTATCATAAATATGCATTTTTGTACCATGAAAGTGTCAATGACACTGTAGCTCAACTTGGAAAGGGAATAATTTAATGTGTTACTGTCGATGGAGTGATTAGGAATGTGGAAAGTTGAATGTCTAATACTAGTTTATCAACATGAAAAGATATATATATACAACGTATATCAAAGTAAAATCTAAGATGGTTGCTGGCGGCTATGTTTTCCAACAATTCAAAAACATTTGATAGCTTTAGTCATGCAAAGAGTAGAATCCAAAATGGCCGCTGGCAGCCATGTTTTAATGCCGAATAACCACAGAATGACTCGTTCCCATCTACATGTCAATTTCAACAGCCATGACAAGTTTTATGATGATCCGACTAAAGGTACGACCTGTAGCCCGTGCTAAAGGATTTAGTCATACAAAGAGTAAAATGTTTTTTGGCCGAATGACCCCAAAATTACTCGTTCCCATCTACAAGTCAATATTAACACCCACGACAAATGTCATGATGATCAGATGAACAGTACGACCTGTAGCCCGTGCTAATGGATTGAATTTTGAAATGTTTTTTTTCCGAATGACCCCCAAAATGACTCGTTCCCATCTACATTCCAATTTCAACAGCCATGACAAATTTTATGATGATCAGACTAAAGGTACGACCTGTAGCCCGAGCTAAACGATTTAGTCATACAAAGAGTAAAATCCAAGATGGCTGCTGTGGCAATGTTTTTTGGCTGAATGACCCCAAAATTAATCGTTCCCATCTACATGTCAATATTAACATCCACGCCAAATTTCATGATGATCAGACTAAAGGTACGACCTGTAGCCCGTGCTAAAGAATTTAGTCATACAAAGAGTAAAATCCAAGATGGCTGCTGGCGGCCATGTTTTTTGGCTGAATGACCCCAAAATGACTCGTTCTCATCTACATGTCATTATTAACATTCATGACAAATTTTATGATGAGCAGACTAAAGGTACCACGTGTAGCACGTGCTAAAGGATTTAGTCATACAAAGAATAAAATCCAAGATGGCTGCTGCGGCAATGTTTTTCGGCCGAATGACCCCAAAATGACTCGTTCCCATCTACATGTCACTGTTAACATCCATGACAAATTTTATGATGATCAGACTAAATGTACGACCTGTAGCCCGTGCTAAAAAATTTAGTCATACTAAGAGTAAAATCCAAGATGGCTGCTGGCGGCCATGTTTTTTGGCCGAATGACCCCAAAATTACTCGTTCCTATCTACATGTCAATATTAACATCCATGACAAATTTCATGACAATAAGACGAACAGTACTGCCTGTAGCCCGTGCTAATGGATTGAATTTTGAAATCCAAGATGGCCGCTGGTGGCCATGTTTTTCTTCCGAATGACCCCATCGTTCCCATCTACATGTCAATGTCAACATCCATGGCAAATTACATAATAATCGGAGCAAAGGTACGAACTGTAGCCCGTGCTAAAGGAAATTGTTGACGAATCACGCACACACACGCACGACAGATACCAAGCCATGGCAATAGCTCAAACTTTACAAAGTAAAGTTGAGCTAAAAACGCGTTCGGGGGAGCGGTACATAAATCCAATATCTGGCAAACCGTTCAAAATTGATGTCAAATTCTTTTTATTTGTGATGTCCAGATCACTACTGAGCCATATGAATTATATAGGTGGTCATGTGTTGTTTATTACAACTATTTTAGTATTATAAAATCGATGTTAATGCATGCAGAATTACCTGTTATGAATAAAATATGTTATTGTTGTTGTAATTGGGGGTCTGGAAGCCTGAACACATCTGTAATCAACTAAACGGTATCTCTGGACAAAACGGTCAGTACAAGATTCATATTGGGTCCCATTAAGATCAATTAGAAAATATTTGTAAAGTCGTCATAAAAAATATGTATTTTTTCGACCAGAAACGTGCTTGGGGGAGGGGTAGCTAAAATCCAGTATCTCACAAACCGTTCAAAATATCTGTTAACTTCTTTCTTCATATGGTTGTCAGATAACTACTACACCATATGGATTAAATATTTCGGCATTATTGCAATATCTGTTTGAATGATAATGTTTGAAAAATAATATTTTTGTGAAAAAGAGCGATTTTTTAGCAAAAAATAAATGTATCGGCTCCATATGGCAAGAAAATCTAAATTAACCAACACTTTTTGCATATCAGCTAAAGATATGGTATGATATAGTAATTTTAACACCAACAATGTGGGCAAATAATTTAGGACATAGCCGCAAGGCTCGCTTTACCAAAATCGTTAATTTCTGGAAAAAGAGACAGGTGGGTATTGTTCATCGTCGATTTGACAATAGCCACCACCAATTCCGTTATTTTTCACTATCATTTTCGTCAACAGTATATATTTCTCCTTCAAACAAATTTGGTTTCAACTTGTTCTACCGTGGGTAGGGGTACCCGACCACTTTTGACGTTTGGCCGCTGCACTATTAAAGCAGCCGCTATGTGACACAATCTTGTTCCTTAATATGCATGCGATTGAATAGCGAAAGATAATCGAGGTTCACGATTAGATTGTGGTTGGTATTAAATCCTGTTAATCGGAAGGTAGATAACCCAAAATAGATTTGTGTCATGCAAAATGAAAGAGATTGTTATGGCATAATCTTCGATCAATTTCCGATATTTCAATGCGCAAATAACAAGTTCAATCTGACTTGAGGATTTGACATAAAAATTGGTTTGAAAACAACATATTTATCACTGAGAGTAAGGCCCGTTCCAAACGACGGATTTTTGTCGACTCGAATCTAATACCAGACCCACGATTGTATTGCGTCAAAAATGCGACGTTTGAAACAATTAGATCCATGTCAGACTTAATATCTGATCATTTCACACCAGCTTGTAGAAATACAGTAATGCTCTTCGTAATCAACTTCTTAACCACAGCAGAATTATGGGTAACTTTTCAGGATTTAGTCGGAAATATGGCTTGTTGCCATTCATCGGAAAGCTCTCGGGGAGAGCTTTGCGATGAATGGCAACAAGCCATATTTCTGACTAAATCCTGAAAAGTTACCCATAATTCTGCAGTGGTTAAGAAGTCGATTACTAAGAGCATTACTGTACTTCTGCACTTGTATCTTATGTCTGTCGTCTGCTTAATTATATTTCCTGAACACTCTCAGATGAATAATAGACCATTCCAGTATACATGGTTATAACTGAATGGGAGAATCCATTTAATAAGGGAAGGAAGGAACACGTAAGTTCTGCTCAACTTTATTTAAATTCTAGAGACGGTAAATATACAATATTAAATATTCACAAATGCATGTATGAACATGAAATACATGACATGATAAAACATAACATATTTATTCAGGTTCTAAGGTTTTTTTCACAAATACATTTTTATGATTTTTTTTATTTCTTGGCTATAGTCTATACAATGAAATGCCATAGCCTAGAAGTATCACCTTCTGAAACATAAACACCTCAAAATATGTAAGTCCCTTGACAAATTACACTCAAGAAGTCTGAGGCCAATTATGGGAATATTTTACATGTATATACAGTATATTAGGAAAGATGAAGTGAGGCAATGTCGAACAAGTGGCAGGTTCTAGCCTAGAAGGCAACTTGGGAGACATCTATGCCCCAGAGAGAAGTGACTTTTCTCTCATATAACAGTATACATACAGTAATGCTCTAAATAATCAACTCCTTAACCACATCTGAATTATGGGTAATTTTTCAGGATTTAGTCGGAAATATGGCAACAAGCCATATTTCCGACTAAATCCTGAAAAATTACACATAATTCTGCTGTGGTTTAAAAGGAGTCGATTATTTAGAGCATTACTGTATGTCCAAACAGAATATTTAATGTATATTTAATGATCATGATGGTGTTCTTACTCACTAAGTTTTCTTTAACCCTTTACCCAACAGAACGGCCCTGTGCCAATGCATTCTCTTATATATGCGAGTCGACCATAGGTCGCCTCGCATATATAAGAGAATGCATTGGCTTAACACATTAAAAATTATAAAATTGTTAAAGAATGTAAGAAAAAATGGTAAAAAGTGTTAAAAAAAAGAATTTTTTTAGGCCAATGCATTCTCTTATATATGCGAGGCGACCTATGGTCGACTCGCATATATAAGAGAATGCATTGGCACAGGACATAACTGTAACTATCACAATGTGGTCAAGGAGCCGGTTCCAATGATATCCATATTTGTATGGTTCTATTGAGACAGACCGAAGATATTTTAGGCTGTTGAAGCTTTATTTGGCCGGTTTTGGCCGGTTTGTTGGGTAAAGTGTTAATTGGGCTCTTGTGTTGCATAATGATTATTGGAAGGGTGATGTTAGGCAATAGGGTCTAAATTGAATTTCACCCATTGTTACTTCCCCCTTCCCCATGTTAACAGGCCACTCTTCTCCCTAATTATCAAATTGGCTGACCCACTGAGCGATTGTATCCTCAAGTGAGAACAGTTTGTGTAGATGTGATGCTTAAATCAAATGTCACAAAACCATTATGAGGGTAGAAAACTCATGAATCGTATGAAGAAAGTCACAGCAAGACTTTGGCACCATGACTTCATTGTAAAGAGTAAGCAGTGGATTTAATACTGCCATGATGCTGCCAATTCTGCCCAATTTCTCTTTGCAGTAGATGAGGAATGTTATATTGAATATTTACCAAGCCTTGAAATAGTGTGTCTGTCATTTGCAGAATGAGGTCCCCCGAGGGTGAATTTAGTGATGCTACCCCGCATAGCTGGCTAGCATCACCAAATTCACCCTCTGAGGACCTCATTCTGCTTACACCTCAGCAGAATGAGGTTCCCAGAGGGTGAATTTGGTTATGCTAACCTGCTATGTGGGGTAGCATCACTAAATTCACCCCCTGGGAACCTCATTCTGCAAATGACAGGCACGCTATTTCAAGGCTTGAATTCGGCCCAATTTCTCTTGCAGTACATGTAGATGAGGAATGTTATATTGAATATTTACATTATCCAATGTTTTGTAAATTGCGTGCTCTCTTTTGTGTCCACCTGTCATTAACCGAGAATGCTGACATTTGAAAATGACCAAATGGCCAGCATGTGTGAATGTGTGAACCCTGTGAATTTGTGATTTTTGGAAAGTTGACTCGTCCCATTCAATTTGTTTTAATTCAAGCATGTAGTCATTCATCATCTCATTAACCCTTTACCCAACAGAAGGGCCCTGTGCCAATGCATTCTCTTATATATGCGAGTCGACCATAGGTCGCCTCGCATATATAAGAGAATGCATTGGCTTAACACATTAAAAATTATAAAATTGTTAAAGATTTTTTTAGGCCAATGCATTCTCTTATATATGCGAGGCGACCTATGGTCGACTCGCATATATAAGAGAATGCATTGGCACAGGGTATAACTATAACTATCACAATGTGGTCAAGGAGCCGGTTCCAATGATATCCATATTTGTATGGTTCTATTGAGACAGACCGAAGATATTTTAGGCTGTTGAAGCTTTATTTGGCCGGTTTTGGCCGGTTTGTTGGGTAAAGGGTTAACCCTTTCATGAAGGGAGCTGACTGGTACAGCATTAAAGATCTCACACATGGAGCCAAGCCATGAAATAGTGTGTCTGTCATTTGCAGAATAAGGTTCCCAGAGGGTGAATTTAGTGATGCTACCCCGCATAGCGGGATAGCATCACCAAATTCACCCTCTGGGAACCTCATTCTGCTGAGGTGTAAGCAGAATGAGGTCCCCAGAGGGTGAATTTGGTGATGCTAGCCCGCTATGCGGGGTAGCATCACTAAATTCACCCTCTGGGGACCTCATTCTGCAAATGACAGGCATGGTATTTCAAGGCTTGCATGGAGCCTTACATATATACATGTAAGAGAATACATTGGCCTAACAATATTTACCTTGTCCTTGTAAGCCAGTGCATTCTCTTATATATGGAGGCAATATGGGCCGGAGACTCGCATATTTAACCCTTTACCCAACAAACCGACCACAACCGGGCAAATAAAGCTTCAACAGCCTAAAATATCTTCGGTCTGTCTCAATAGAACCATACACATATGGATATCATTGGAACCGGCTCCGTGACCACATTGTGATAGTTACAGTTATGCCCTGTGCCAATGCATTCTCTTATATATGCGAGTCGACCATAGGTCGCCTCGCATATATAAGAGAATGCATTGGCCTAAAAAAAATCTTTTTTTAACACTTTTTACCATTTTTTCTTACATTCTTTAACAATTTTATAATTTTTAATGTGTTAAGCCAATGCATTCTCTTATATATGCGAGGCGACCTATGGTCGACTCGCATATATAAGAGAATGCATTGGCACAGGGCCCTTCTGTTGGGTAAAGGGTTAAGAGAATGCATTGGCACAGGGTTTTCGCAATATTCCAGGAAGCTCCAGTCATGGAAGTGTTAATTATAAGATATGTTAGTGACCCCCAACATTTCATCATATTATGATTACCAGATGTAAAGATAGATCCTAAAAATAAATATGGGGAACTTACTTCATTGATGTGTTTATGAATATGGTGTATTGCGAATCGTGGAATTGCCTCAAATTTAATCCTGACATCGGATTAGCGTTCGGATTTCGATATGACGGACGATACATTAATGCCCTATTAAGTAATCGACTCCTTAACCACAGCATAATTATGGTTAACTATACAGGATTTAGTCGGAAATATGGCTTGTTGCCATTCATCGGAAAGCTCTCAGAGAGCTTTCCGATGAATGGCAACAAGCCATATTTCAGAAAAGTTACCCATAATTCTGCTGTGGTTAAGGAGTCGATTATTTAGAGCATTACTGTATTTTTTACAGACACTACTCAGATCCCTGCATGTTTATCTCGCATATGCGCAAACATATCCGGCTTGCGAAGATATGACCTGTCACAATGAGGGCAAGGGAACCGGTCGTTAGTGTGTAAACGCATGTGGTTAGCAAGTTCCCAAGCTGTAGCGTATGACTTGTAACAGACGGTACAAATGAAATTCTTTGCCCTGTGGAAACGTTTGTCGTGCAAGCGGAATGCACCCCTGCTTAAATAGATCCGTCCACATAGTGTGCACTTCAGCCCGGGTATCTGGAAGAAATTAAAATGGAGTGTAAGTATGTGGAGAGGCCTCAAAATATGGTGCTGGACATTTGTAGGATGTGGACCCCAGTCTGAGAGGGTGAACTTAGTGACGCTACAGTAATGCCCTAAATTATCGACTCCTTAACCACAGAAGAATTATGGGTAATTTTTCAGGATTTAGTCGGAAATATGGCTTGTTGCCATTCATCGGAAAGCTCTCCCCAAAAATTACCCATAATTTTGCTGTGGTTAAGGAGTCAATTATTTAGGGCATTACTGTACCCCGCACAGTGAGCTAGAATCACTACATTCATCCTCTATGGACCTCAAGATCATTCTGCATGGCCTCATCTGTTATGGGAGACCTAGATATAGATTTAAGTTCTCGATCATATGATGAATATTGTGATGTGCACCCATTGAGCACCTCGATTATGCAATGTGTCATCTGCTAATTTTATTTAGGGATATATAGAGAAACTAAACTAAAAAAGACAATTAAAATTTCTAAAAAAAAGTTCCTAAAGAAACTAAAAAAAAAACATAACTAATTTAATAATAAAGGTATTTCCAGAGAAGATGAGGGCTGAGCAGAATAAGTCCCAAGAGAGTGAATTAATGATGCTAGCCCGCTGCCATTCTGCAAATGACCAGCAACATATTTTGAGACCTGATGTGGACGGACAAATGTGTTCTTGACTGAACATATTTTGTATGACCCACAAATATAAAAACTTTATACAAATATTAATGTGGATAGATGAATGAGTTTATGATTGAACATATTATTTTTTGTGAATTCGTGACCCACATGAGCTCATTGCAAAGTTCAAAAGTTAAAATAAATTCCAAATGATCAGGAATTACACCATTTACAATAAAACACAAACAACATTAATTTGAACAGATAAATACAGATTTAGAAAATGAATCAAAAACATAACAAATCTAGTAAAACTGAACATGAAATGAGCCATCAGATTCTCTTTTGCAAACAATGGAGAACTATAATTCTCAATATAGAGTTTCTTTCCCTACACTGAAATAATTAAATGTTCAATATATGTACCCGAGATACAATGCTTGAGTTGAGATAAAACCTTATTATAAATCAAAATTAGGGTTAAACCATAACATGTATAAGATACCCAAGTGTTGACTACGATTTTTATAATTACAATATTATAATAAATAGGTTTAAAATTTAAGACTGTCATATTGAGTATTTAAGATTGAGGATGGTCATTACCATACTTATAACGAGCATCGCTAGAGCGTGGCAAAATACGCCTGTTAGACATT
Source organism: Siphonodentalium dalli (assembly GCA_032622095.1). NCBI lineage: Eukaryota > Metazoa > Mollusca > Scaphopoda > Gadilida > Siphonodentaliidae > Siphonodentalium > Siphonodentalium dalli. The sequence continues at coordinate 15,641,812 of CP136062.1, forward strand.
TCAAATTGCACCACTGCAAAATACAGTAACAATTTGAGCTTACAAAGAACATCTGATAAAGACCTAATTTCAATGCCGAAATGCAGTCAAATTCTAAGTCGAAAAAGGGCCGTAACTCATGTGAAAATATGTGAACTTCACCTGTATGTTTAGCTGGGAAACAAGTAGCATTGGTTCACTGAGATCAAATAATCCAAACAGAAATTATCAGGTGGAAACCAAAATGTTATGAAATCGGTCAAATTCTAAGTCGAAAAAGGGCCGTAGCACTTGTAAAAATAAAATTGGATGGAACCCATCTTCGAACTTGGCCTGTATATGTAGGTGGAAAATACACTTACCAACTTTAGTTCACAAAAAAAATCCAAACTGGAATTATCAGTCGGAAACCGAAATGTTATGAAAACGGTCAAATTCGAACTTGGCCTGTATTTTTTTAGCTGGGAAATTCACAACATTGGTTCAGATCAATTAATCCAAACTGGATTTATCGGTCGGAAATCAAAAATGTTAACGGACGGACGAACCGCTTACATAATACAACCGTTTTTTTTCTAACGGGCGCATACAAATATAATCAACCAGTACAACGTGGAACCTTGTTCATAAACCAGTATCATGAATAGTACCAATGGCAATGCTTGGTTCACTTATACTACCAGGAAGCTGTGACGAAATGTAGTATGAGAGTTTTGGCCTTCTAAATTTTAGAGTAATGAGTCAATTAATGAGTCACTTTTAATATATTTATAAAGGCCTTTACCATCTAGTAAATATATATATATTCTCAGTGATTTGTAAGATATACACCAGTCAGTGCAGGTGCACAGGTAAATACCTACAGTATAAATGCCCTAAATAATCGACTCCTTAACCACAGCAGTATTTTGGATAATTTTTCAGGATTTCGTCGGAATTATGGCTTGTTGCTTTCCTATGAATGGCAACAAGCCATATTTCCTACTAAATCCTGAAAAATTACCCATAATTCTTGAGACATAAGGAGTCGATTATTTAGGGCATTACAGTAAATATGATCAGAAAATGTAGGCATGCATGCTCCAGAAAAGTTTTGTCCATCAACGGACGGAGCTAGATCATGCCATGAATCTGTACTCTATAGTAAGGGGTGTAGCTGAAGCGGACGGAGCTAGATCATGCCATGAATCTGTACTCTATAGTAAGGGGTGTAGCTGAAGTGGACGGAGTTAGATCATGCCATGAATCTGTACTCTATAGTAAGGGGTGTAGCTGAAGCGGACGGAGCTAGATCATGCCATGAATCTGTACTCTATAGTAAGGGGTGTAGCTGAAGCTAGATCATGCCATGAATCTGTACTCTATAGTAAGGGGTGTAGCTGAAGCGGACGGAGCTAGATCATGCCATGAATCTGTACTCTATAGTAAGGGGTGTAGCTGAAGCTAGATCATGCCATGAATCTGTACTCTATAGTAAGGGGTGTAGCTGAAGCTAGGGCATGGATTCATGGCATGAGAACTGAGCAGCTGGTTCCATAACTTCCTTTATGCCCTCAACCATAACTTCATTGCAGGGAGGGGGTGTATAATACAATAACGACAGGGGATCAATTCTGTGACTATTTCAATATGCCCTGTCACTATCTCGTGCCCATATTGGACCCACCAGGTCCGGTTCCATGGTTTTACTTAACTTTCCAAGGAAGTCATGAATAATTCAAAAGCTCCATATATGGAAATGCTACTCCAAAACTTTGACATGTAGCACTAAAACCACGAAACCAGGGCTGGATGAATCTATGACACCACGGAACCGGACCTGGTGGATCCAATATGGCAGTGAGTTAGTGACGGGGCGTATTAGTAAATGTGAAAACCTGCTTAGTTCCCGGCATGTTTTTCCCGTATATGTGCCACCAGATTTGATTTCCTCACATATGTCTTATCACAGTGAGTACATGGGAATCTATCATTTGTGTGTACACGTATGTGGTTGTTTAACTCCCATTCTGTGCCATATAACTTGTAACAGACGCTACAACTGTAAGTCTTGTCCTGATGGAAACGTTGGTCGTGTATACGAAATGCACCCCTGCTCAGGTATGTCCTTCCACATATTTTACACTCCAAACTGGATATCTGGAAGAAATTAACAGAATGGAGTGTAAGTATGGGTTTTATAGGTAACCATTCAGTTCAGTGGAGGAATTTCCTACTTTAGTTAGGAGTACCCCACACAAGACGAGTTTAAAATAAATAAATACCTATGATATTTTAACCCTTTCAGTGCCAGGGGCCGATCTCATCGGCCCTAATTTACGGTCTGTTAAATCAGCCCTAAAAAAAATTTAATTTTTTTTTTTTTTTTAGATTTTTAAAAAATTATTAAAATTGTAAAAAATTGTAAAAAATAATAACAAATGATGAAAATTTGTTAGGCCAATGCATTCTCTTATATATGCGAGGCGACCTATGGTCGACTCGCATATATAAGAGAATGCATTGGCACAGGGTATATGGTTTGATACAAAAATCGGACCTGGCACTCAAAGGGTTAATCTATATATATATATATAGGATATGTCCTTCTCCCAGACTGCTGGTCCGATTTCAATCAAATTTGGTGTTGTGACTTGGGGTACCCTGGCGAACATTATAACGGTTATAGTTTTTCAAAATTTTGATATAAAAAAAATTAATTAAATAAATAACAAAAATTCAAATAGTCTCACGCTCTATGGGCCTATTTGAGCACCAGATGTACGCTCTTCATAGATGTATTTTCACTGTGACCCCCGTCATCCAACAGAAAACGGGTATAAGTCTACTATGGGCTTATATCAGAACCAAATATGTCCAACATGAACCAATGTCAATATTTAGGTCCAATATAAACCTATTTGCCAGAGGTTATATTGAAGTACCATAATAATATGATCAATATATATACATGTATAAAGAGTAGCCTGTCATGTGCGCGAAGCAGGCCCTTCTGACACTGGGTAGTCTGTTTCAGCTAGTCTCTATATAAAATATTGTAGCATAAAAGGTTGTTTTAAATAGAGTATCTATGTACACTTGAGAGTGACGTCAAGTCTGATATGTACAAATTTCATGTATAAAGTTTTTGGTTATGTAGGTCATACAGCTCGGTGGTGTATGCTAAAATTTGAATATATGGGTTAAAATAGCGAGAGTGTCCATTAAAATGGTTATTTTTTTATTTATTGAATATTTTCTGCAGCTTTATCCTGTAGGGAGCCTCATCCATGGTGAAGCTTGCATTGCTGAGTGAAGTATTCTCACATTTGTGTGAGGCTCCATAAGGGTAGTTTGTTTTATAGGTAACCATTATAGCTTAGTGTAAGTTTTACAGGTAACCCGCATTATAGGTAAGTGCATGGCCAGGTGCCTGAACAGGCCCTGTACAATAAAACTTTCACACTAGTATACAACTTCGGAGTGTGCAGGACGGCTATTTACGAACTTATGAATCGACATCTGTAAAGCTGTAAAGGCCAAGCCTGCAAATAGCGTGTCTGTCATTTGCAGAATGAGGTCCCGGGGCAGAGGATGAATTTAGTGACGCTATCCCGCATAGTGGGCTAGCATCACTAAATTCAACCTCTGCTTAGGCCCTCAACTGCTATGGTAGACCTAGGATCAGATTGAAGTTCCCCAGTTGAAGTTGGTGATGATCACTCATTGGGCACATCGATTATGGATTTTACCTTCTGCTACAAATTAGGGGATATAGAAACTTCCCAGATGGGAAAACGTAACTAAAAACAATGTTAATTTGATACTATAGATACTTCCCAGAAGATGAGGCCTAAGCAGAATGAGGTCTCCAGAGGGTGAATTTGGTGATGCTAGCCCGCTGTGCGGGATAGCATCACTAAATTCACCCTCTGGGGACCTCATTCTGCATATGACAGACACGCTATTTGCAGGCTTGGTAAAGGCAGTTTCAGAATCTGTCAGAAAGCTGAACTAAAATGAGCAAATCCCCTGATGTCCCAGCAGAAAATAAATTTTCATATTCAAAATGGAAGATGGTGGTCAAAATGGCAGCCATAATTCACTGGTGTTCATGTTAGGAGCCGTCTCACGTTATATTTGACATTAAATTTGAATACATCCCTCCTCGCGAATGGTATCCCAAGTTGACTTTGTTTCTGTTGGTCGCCAATGGTTTTTATCACTGGACCTTTTTAAAAGTTATAAATTACTATATAAATATTGCACGACTTGGAGGTGACTATGCCAAAATAGTGATCCGAGGGGAGGAATAGTCCCCGAGCCGGAGGCGAGGTGACTATTCCTCAACCGAGGACCACTATTTTGGCATAGTCCGACAAGCCGTGCAATACTTATTATATTTTATCGAACGTTTTTCTATTTGTCCCAGGACCCATAATGGCAAACAAGTCACAATCATCTACATTCCCATGTATTCTCTTTTCATCGCAGAACAATTTCAAAATTTTCAGCTCTATGATGAATATCATTTTATTATCGTATGCAAAATATTCCAGTCTATCAGAGAATAATTCATACCATCGTATTATTGGGAGCTTCCCAACCTTGATAAATTTATAGGTCTTCTATCTGTTGATAATCTAGAAATTATGAAGAGGGTATGTATATTTATTAAACAGGCACTGTGTAACACATGAGACTGGCATAAACTATCAGAGACATATATCCTGAATGAGTTTATGTGCCTCTGATATCAGTTCTTCCCGGAAAGCTGGTACATGTATCAGAATCGATAAGCTTGCATTCATAGATCACATTGTATACGACTGTATGCACACAGTTAAATAGTTTTTGCTTTGTATTTAATATGTGCGTCTAATACACACGAGAAGAAATATATTTAGATTATCAACGAAATTATATTATAAGCCAAAATTGAAATTGGAAATCATTTAATACTTTCTACCCGTCGCAACTTAAGGTATTGAAAATAGTATACGGCATATATAAGGATTAACTGTCATGTGGACTGTTTTTATGGAGATGAAACCATGAGGTAAGTGGACATAACTTGTGTAAAACCCGAAGGGTTTTACATACAAGTTATGACCACTTACCTCACAGTTACATCTCCATAAAAATAGTCCACATAACAGTTAATCCTTATATTTATATACATTTAGCGAAAAAGCCACTTTTGTAATATATTTAAATCGAAAAGTGTATCGTGACAAAAACAGCCCAAAATACCCAATAGCACCCTTGGCAAAAGTTAATAGGAACAATTTCTCTTCATATTGAAACCCGATGATGTATTAAGTCAATCCTGCGCGAGTCCAAATGCGGCCAAAACATTACGCGTTCGTCTTTCCAAACCCAATGACGTATCGATGGTGTTATGAGCTTGGTGTTATGAGGCGTTGCGCATTAACCGAGAAATAACTGCAACTAGCCACGTGGGCGCCGACCAATCAGAATGCTGGATTTAGTGATGACAACACTTAGTATGTAAATATATAGCAATAGCATAGTATGACATTATGCATTGTTTATATCATGTCTATACACATATGGGTGGACTTAGCGTGTAAATATGTATGTATATAAAACCAACTAATTCATGAAGTTATTAATATATATTATGTTTACTAATGTTTACTAATGTACTTTTGTTCTGTGATAAACAGAAAAGACATAAATTACTTTATTGAAGTTCAACAAAGAATTATTTAGAGAGCAGGGTGTTAATGTAAAATATTAGATCGACGGGGGTTAAATCGATGGGGCATATCTGGTTGATTGGCGATATCTGGGTGACTGGCGATAGTAGTTCACGCGTGTGATAAGCATTGATTGATAATTGACTCGATTCAGCACGAGTTTCTCGAATGTTCTAAAGTGTACTTGAACATAAACAAGATTTTAGCGCTCATTCTACGTTTAGCTTCTTATGTGCACGGTTGGGCCCACCCTCCCACCCACATGTAGTAACGTAGATCATTCAATTATATATTGGCTTTTGAAAAAGTTGATCATCAATACATACGAGAATATAGGCTGCAAAAGTTCGTTTCATTGCCTGATACATGTTTATAGTATGCCATAATAGTATAGGTATGATTATTCAATGATAACATTATATAGGGTGTGCACAGTTCATGTGAAGCAACGTTATCCTGAATTTCTAGATTAAATCTTCGTTATACAATTCGTAGTTGTTATTCTATAAATCATTTATGTCTGTTCGAGTGAAACGAGTTAAAACATAATAAAACATTACATTACAAGTAAAAAGAAAACTTGAGGTACCAGTTGGAAAATTCAAATCTGGGGGGGGGGGGGGGGGGGGGGGGGGGGGGGGGTGCAGTTTGGTCTAGTTCAACGAGGGAATGCAGTTGGAAATAACAAGGTGGCTATCAGTCCCTGAATTCAGCATAAGTAAAACATGAATTCAAAATTCTTTATTTGTACACATCATATCACTTACATGTATATATATATATACATCCATATCATCTATATACAGGAAGTTTAATAAGCGATTGTGAAATATTAATTCCAGAGAAATGAGACAATTTATATACAAGTCATGTACATCATATCACTTACATGTAAAAAGGCATATCATCTATATATACAGTAATGCCCTAATTTCCCTAAATAATCAACTCCTTAACCACAGCAGAATTATGGGTAATTTTTCAGGATTTAGTCGAAAATATGGCTTGTTGCCATTCATCTGAAAGGTCTCACTGTGTGGATTGGCCTTGTCATGTCAGTATCAATCCAAAAGTACTAAATGTATGAAAAATACCAGCTCACACCCAATTGAGCTAATAAATTAATATAATTTATAAATTATATCGGAAGCCTGGCATATATAAGAGAATACATTGGCCTAACAATATTTACCTTGATCTTGTAAGCCAGTGCATTCTCTTATATATGCAATGCTCCCAATGTGAGAATCGCAAATATAAGAGAATGCACTGTTACAGGACCTTTAATGCTGCACCAGCATAGCTCCCATCATGAAAGGGTTTTGTAACGACATGAGAGGTATGGTATCAAATTTCGTGACTACTATGGTACTACCATACACACTGTGAGAACTTGCTTAGGTCCTTCCGTGCTTATTCCGCAAATGTGCCAAAAGTTTTGCTTTCCGTACATACGACTTATCGCAGCATGAGCAAGGGAATCTATCATTTGAATGTAGACGCATGTGACTATTTAGTTCCCAGCTTGTGGCGTACAACTTTGAACAGACGGAGCAGTTGAAATTCTTTGCCTTATGGAAGCGTTTAACATGTAAGCGAAATGAATCTCTGCTCAAGTAATTCCGTCCACATAGTGTGCACACCAGTCCAGGTATCTGGAAGAAATTAAACAAAATGGAGTGAAAATATATGGATGGACGGCAAGACCAACAATAGGGTGTTTAGGTGCTTTATACAGTAATGCTCTAATTAATCGACTCCTTAACCACAGCATAATTATGAGTAACTTTTCAGGATTTAATCAGAAATATGGCTTGTTGCCATTCATCGGAAAGCTCTCGGCGAGAGCTTTCCGATGAATGCCAACAAGCCATATTTCCAACTAAATCCTGAAAAGTTACCCATAATTCTGCTGTGGTTAAGGACTCAATTATTTAGTTAATTTCTGAACCAAAGTCCAAAGCCTGAGGCATAAACCCCTTCCGTTGGTGCGAATGGCCGTTTGATTGGAAAATATTTCTTGTAACCCACAAATCATAGCCTTAGGTATCCTTACACTATTATCAAGGATATTTAACATAACCCTAGATTTGTTCATTTATTTGAGATTCATCAGCCAGGTTTGGGCTTCAGCCATGCATAGCATAACTTCAGGTATACATGTACTAGACATATGCCTATTCTCTTATTTGTGACATTTTTATATCATAAAAATCTGTTTTGATTGTCAAAAGCACTGTGGGTAGATGTTCATCGTTAATTTGTTGACATAAACATCACATGAATGTAAGGAAAGTGGTTCAATGTAGAAGTTGAAACATAACGGATAGCACATGTCAATAATTTCAAAACCAAAATACATACAGGTGAGATGTATATCGTCCTAAACATGAATATAAAATATGAACGCAATTGGATAAAACAGAGCAATACAAAGTTATGTGGCTTCACAGGAGAGGGTCAATTTATACTGAACAATTGACTTAATTGCTGAAAAACATTGGCTTCGTATAACACAAATAATGCATAGCATTCACCACTAATAGCATTTAGACAACACAGAATTGGTCATGCTTACAATACTTTCAAATACATGGACAATGGTCAGGCTATGTTGCCAGGCCTAATTAAGTGCATAGGTTATTAACATGGATAATTATATCCAATGGCAACTGAGAAGCAGGTGATTTTAGGAATGTTCAAAACAGAAGTGACTTGACAAATTGCGGGATGGGATTGGATGTGGGACAAAGTGACAAACTGCAGGACATAATTTGTGGAACGACCGACATGTTTCATTATTTGCCGAACAATTGACCTACACTAAAATTGTCAAAATCAAGCTGCGTGACAGCTGTAGAATTGTGATTTTATAGTGAAAAAGCAATGCTCATAATCACACTTGGTATTAAAATGAAGTTTAGCATCTACAGTAATGCCCTAAGTAATCGACTCCTTAAACACATCAGAATTATGGGTAACTTTTCAGGATTTAGTCGGAAATATGGCTTGTTGGCATTCATTGGAAAGCTCTCCCCGAGAGCTTTCCGATGAATGGCAACAAGCCATATTTTCGACTAAATCCTGAAAAGTTACCCATAATTCTGCTGTGTTTAAGGAGTCGATTACTTAGGACATTACTGTAGATGTATTTCACAAGATAATTATATTCATACGAGAAAAGCGTCTACTGTTGTATATCTAGAAACTGATTAACTCACCCATGTGAAATTACCACGAAAAATAGATAACTGTTTTCGACAATTGGAAAATGGAGCACCAGTTCATGGAGCATATTTCTGTCATAATTCATAGAGTAGTGGAACGATTTTGGCAAAAATTACACTCCTTGTGTCTAGTCCTACATTTTTATACCAAATATGCCCCATTATATGGAATAAATCAGCAAAAACCAAAATTCTCATTGTAAACATCGAGTCTATTTTTAGTTTTTTTCATCGGCGTCGATATATAGAGTTTGTGTGTTATGCACATCAATAGATGTATTAACACAGCGATGTCGTAAATAGAACTTAAAGCATAGTATTATACTGCATCGTTTGATACCTAACTTTTTGTTTGCTAGCATACTCATCGAGAAATCTAAATTCTAAACATTGATGTCGAAGGTATAGTTTTACATTTTCATGGTACAGTAATGCCCTAAATTATCGACTCCTTAACAACAGCAGAATTATGGGTAATTTTTCAGAATTTAGTCGGAAATATGGCATGTTGCCATTCATCGGAAAGCTCTTAGTGATATTTCCGACTAAATCCTGAAAAATTACCCATAATTCTGCTGTGGTTTCGATGTCTCCCAAGTCGCCCTCTAGGCTTGTCCCTATCTCCCAAGTCAACCTCTAAGCTGGTTCCTATTTCCCAAGTCGCCCTCTAGGCTGGTCCCTATCTCCCAAGTCGCCCTCTAGGCTGGTCCCCGCCTTCATGCTTCTCTCGTAAATGTGCCAACAGATTGTATTTTCGGCCATACGACCTAACACAGTACGGGCACTGGAATCGATCGTTTGTGTGTTGACGCATGTGACTATCTAGTTCCCAGCCTGTGGCGTACGGCTTGGAACAGACGGAGCAAGTGAAATCCTTGGGCTTATGAATGCGTTTATCATGTAATAGAACTGCATCCCTGCTCAAATAGTTCCGTCCACATATTTCGCACTTCCATCTCGGTCTCTGGAAGAAATTAAAGAGAATGAAGCGTAAATATGTGGACGGACGATATAAATTATTCGATGTTGTATGACCCATATTTTACAGTAACTTTCATAAAACTCAACAAACCCTACATGCTTTATATATCATGCATAAGTACATTTACATTTCTCTCGTGCCAAACTTTTATGTTGCTGTTATGGACGGTACAAAACCAATAAAATAAAAGGTCGCAGACCACATGTCCCCCGACTCGAGTGGTAAACTTCATGATTGGATTTGTTTGTAGGATACTATTTGCAACAATGTTATACAGTATATAGATGTTGCAAACCACCGCAAAATTTCTTGGACAAAACAACCCGATGAACAAATGCATGCAAACACGAAAAAAATGATATTTTTGTATTAGCTATATAGATGTTGCAAATCACCAACATGTTAGGAACAATATCCCAGAGTTTCAAATCTCTACATTTAAAACTGTAGGAGGAGTTGATTACACCATGAAGGTACCCAATCTCATCCAAAAGGCAAAAATGTTCAAAATTTTCTAAGTCGAAAACCCCCCAAAAATATGGAAAAAATGATATTTTTGATTAGCTATATAGATGTTGCAAATCACCAACATGTTAGGAACAATATCCCAGAGTTTCAAATCTCTACATTTAAAACTGTAGGAGGAGTTGATTACACCATGAAGGTACCCAATCTCATCCAAAAGGCAAAAATGTTCCAAATTTTCTAAGTCGAAAACCCCCCCAAAAATATGGAAAAAATTATATTTTTGATTAGCTTTATAGATGTTGCAAATCACCAACATGTTAGGAACAATATCCCAGAGTTTCAAATCTCTACGTTTAAAACTGTAGGAGGAGTTGATTACACCATGAAGGTACCCAATCTCGGACGCACGGACACACGGACGCACGGACGCACGGACGGACGAGGGTCATTTCTATAGTCCTCCGACGGAAACGTCGGGGGACAAAAATATAAAGGGTGTGGACCTTTAATTAAAGGTACTCAATCTGATCAGACGCTCCTAAATTATTATTTCTTTGGCTTCGGGGGTTAAAAATATTTGATTCCAATTGAAGAACCCACCCATCAAAGCTCAGAGTGATCAGATATCGATTTTTGAAGTTTGTTATTTCTCGAGATGTGTAATAATATGTGGCCCAGGAACACATGGTCAAATGGAGGGTCTCAGACAAAATTGCGGATGAAGATGGATAACTCTAAAATAAAGTGGTAAATACGGTCAAATTTCGTGATACTTTAGTGATAATACGGCCATATTTTGTTGAACAAGTTTTGGGAAATTTGATACTACAGTTGACAGCATTAATTTGTTGCAATAAATCGATTCTGATAACTAAAGTATATTTTGAAGAAATGTTGTTGTTGTTGTATCTTGAAGGTATGGGGACCATCTGATGAGATTGAGTACAATTAAGATACAATATACAGCAATGCTCTAATTAATGGGAGAGCTTTCCGATGAATGGCAACAAGCCATATTTCCAACTAAATCCTGAAAAGTTACCCATAATTCTGCTGTGTTTAAGGAGTCGATTAATTAGAGCATTACTGTATATGGTAAAACTCAATACCCATTATTCAGAAGGACGTGGGGTTTTCTTGTTCATTTCTGACTGATTCTGTACTGTCTTTACAGCAGGGTCACTGTATACAATCATGTGACTCGGTGTACGGGTCAAATACTTCCGGGTTCGTCTGTCATTAAATTTTTTGACAGAATGATTGTCTAATGCTCCTATTTCGCTGTTATAATATATTGATAATTGATTCTCCTGATCATAATTGGCGTGAGTTATCTCCGATGGCCTAAATATTTCAAAGTTAGACTATGTCATTTTAAAATCAAATCAGGCCGCATAGACATCTTGGTCTCGGATATTATTAGAGAGAATGGGGAGTAAATACGTGGACGGACGAATGGGTTTTTGATTAGACATATTTATTATATGCTCAACCGTGATTTATAAAAAAAAATCGCGTTTAAATATATTTTGATATCCCCCCACCAGACGGGATATAGACATGTTAACTTTCACACTAGCTCATGCGTGCGACCGATTCACTTGCATGTATAAACCAATTTGCTGCCGGAATATTTAAAAATCCTTGCTAATCAGTAGAGTTATCACTTATTGTTGTACCCCGATTTTTTTTTTTTGGGGGACTATTAAAATAGTCGGTGTAAGTCCGTCCGGAAATGGTTTCCGGATGATAACTTTAGTTTCAGTTATTAGATAAAAAACAAATTTCATAGTTGAGTTTATCAGACCAATATACAGGTCAAGTTCGAATATGGGTTTGCTCCGCCCATTTTTGCGAGAGTTATGGCCCTTTTTTTACTTAGAATCTTGTAATTTTCTGGTTTCCGGATGATAACTTCAGTGTGATCATATCTCAACCAAATTTGGTATGTGAGTTTATCAGCCCTATATACAGGTCAAGTTCGAATATGGGTTTGCTCCGCCCATTTTTGCGAGAGTTGTGGCCCTTTTTCGACTTGGAATCCTGTCAATTTCTGGTTCCGGATGATACAGCTCGAAATACAGATCAAGTTCGAATATGGTACGATCCACCCATTTTTGTCTGGTTGCTTCGGATTTAGGGTCCTTGTTATTTTTTTCAGAAAACCTGATGCCCCCAATGAAGACACTTTTTCGGGGGACACTGTGGCCGGACGGCCTTTTATTTATTATGGTTACAATAAATTGAGGATCTCTAATGGGTCGCAATTATATATGAAATTTATTAACGGAGTGCACTAAATTTGATTCAAGCTGAGCTTTAGCGAAGCACGAATCAAATTTAGTGAACAAGGTTAATAAATTTTGTATAGAATTGTGACAGATTGAGATCCATTTTTATCACATAATCACATTTTAGCAAGGAAACAAGATCTCGAAACGGCTCATGTTAAAACAGTTTATATTGATTTCCTTATCACAACCAAAGAGGAAGTAAAGACACCTTCAAGAAAAAATATATAGTTCCATCTTAAACGTGTCTTTTATACTACCACCCTTATCACACATGTTTATCAGTCAACACTAAATAACCCAATACAAATCAAATATCATAATTATATTCCAATTAACATAATCAAGTTCTGGCATTGACATCAACATCATTGCACCAAGCTCTTATAAATGTCACTGCGCGTGGCGTCAATACACGTGTGTCTTAATAAAAAAAATGAGGCTGGGTTTAGTTTCTAATTATGTGATAAAAGTCTATTTTTTTTTAAATTAGACACCATTATGTGGGAAATAAACCAGAGATAACGGGAACTACATGGTGTGCACGCACTCCAGCCTGGGGTCGCTGGAGAAATTAAACAAATTGGAGTGTAAATATATGGATGGATGAATTGGTGTTTGATTTGATATATTTATTGTGACCCAACAGATACATAAAGCAGGGGCAGGAATCTACGCCATAATTTGCTTGAAAATGGCACCAAGATGTCAAACATCGAAGTTAGCATTCATCCTCTTTTTCACCTAAATAAATAACTCATGTAAAACAGATAGCGAATAATATATGTACTAATATTTTCTAGCTCACAAATAATAATCTGAAGAAATTTCATCAAATTTGTCCAATTGTCTGAGTGTATTCAAACTGAAATATGATATGCACCACACTTGAAATAGGGTGTCATTTGCAGACATCCATCATTTGCAGACATGTCATTTGCAGACACCAAATTTGCGCTCTGAGCAACTCATTCTGCTTTGGCCTCAACTGCTATGGGAGACATTGGATTAGATTTCTCCAGTTGAAGTCGGTGATGTTCACCCACTAGTAACCTCGATTATGCATTATGCATCTTCTGCAAATTAGCATATAGAAACTAAACAGAAGGGAAAAGTAACTAAAAACAATGTTAATTTGAGACTATAGATACTTCCCAGAAGATGAGGACTAAGCAAAATGAGGTCCCCAGAAGGTGAATGTAGTAGTGCTAGCCCGCTGTTTGGTATAGCATCACTAAATTCACCCTCTGGGGACCTCATTCTGCAAATGACAGACACACATTTCAAGGCATGGATACACATGGCTTGAAATATATGATTCTGGCAGAGAATACGTTGAGACTTTTTCAGATACATGCATAAAACTCTCATCAACTACTAATCGAATCAAAATTTTTCTCCTCTATGTTTTTCTCGTAAATGTGCTAACAGATCGGCATTGCGCACATAAGCGCTAACACAGTACGGGCACCGGAATCGATCATTTGTGTGAACACGCATGTGACTATTTAGTTCCCAGCTTGTGGCATACGGCTTGGAACAGACGGAGCAAGTGAAATCCTTGGGCTTATGTATGCGTTTATCGTGTAAGAGAACTGCATCCCTGCTCAAATAGTTCCGTCCACATATCGTGCACTTCCATCTCGGTCTCTGGAAGAAATTAAACACAATGGGATGAGAAGTGCGCGGATAATCTAAGAGGTGGGCAGAGACTTCAAAAAGAGGGTGGGGATTCCAAAGTGGCTATCTGGAAGAAATTAAACAAAATGGAGTGTTAATACAGTAATGCCCTAAATAATCGACTCCTTAACCACAGCAGAATTATGGGTAAATTTTCAGGATTTAGTCGGAAATATGGCTTGTTGCAATTCATCGGAAAGCTCTCGCCGAGAGCTTTCCGATGAATGGCAATAAGCCATATTTCCGCCTAAATCCTGAAAAGTTACCCGTAATTCTGCTGTGGTTAAGGAGTCGATTATTTAGGGCATTACTGTACTTCTTGTCCACGCTGGGGGCAGTTTGGAACTTTCCAACTGGTACCTCAAACTGTCCATGTGTTGGAAATTTCCAACCTGACACCGCCCCCCCCCCCCCCCCCCCCCCCCATAAGGTTGGGAAAGTTCCAACTGATGGCCATTTCAGACAAATTTGTTTGACCAAAAGTAGAAAAATATACCGATGTTGGCCCCACTAATTACTGGTTGGAAATTCCAACAATCTCATCATGTATGTGGTGTAATATTTCCAAATAATGTGTCAGGGATGAAGTGATGATTGGGGGAGGGAATTCCTTCCATATTCAGTAATGTCCTAAATAATCAACCCCTAAACCACAGCAGAATTATGGGTAATTTTTCAGGATTTAGTCGGAAATATGGCTTGTTGCCATTCTTTGGAAAGCTCTGTGAGTTCCGACTAAATCCTGAAAAATTACCAATAATTCTGCTGTGGTTAAGGAGTCGATTATTTATTGTACACTTCCGTCTCGCATAAATAAGAGAATGCATTGGCACAGGGTTTTCACAAAAATTTAGGAAACTCCAGTCATGAAAGGGTTAACAAACACTGATTACCCAGTTAATCCATCTCTCCTTAGAGGAATCATTCCCAATCAAACTCAGTTTTTTGCTTTAACATTCAGTCGAAGGATATATATTATGTTTGTGTGCGTTTTCACTCACATCAACGATTTTGAATGTGTGGTACTCACCAACCTCGGAACCACGTGATTCCCCACTGTGTTATCAGTGATCATTCATGCCTGTTTATCAGTGATTAACTCAAGACAAAGTCGAATGAAGGACTAAATTTTCACATTTAGTGGAGTCCTTGTTTTGTGATTTAAGAAATGGCAGACCCCAATGTTTTTCAGCTTTTTGCCAATAATAGTTTTTAAATGTCACATTCTTCGAATCGGTGCAGGGAACAAAAAAGTTAAATATCAGTTAGTAAAATAAGGATACAATGTGGCTTTAATTTGATATCAAATTTCCACCAGGAAATATCACTCAACTCACAGGTATAAATTGCTTGTATCTCAAATAGCGATTTGTGTTTCTTCAAATTAAGTCTCTGTGCTTCTCACGCATGTGCCTGTTGAGTGATTGTCTCAACGGATATGTATTTTCGCAATGGGGACAAGAACAGTCTCGGCGGTTCGTGTGGCTAAGCATGTGCCTCGAGAGTTCCGATTGGACAGCGTAAGACTTATTACAAATCAAGCAACTAAATGCCTTCGAGCCGTGGAACCGCCTCTTGTGCAAACAGAATGCTGAAATACTGGAGTACGCCCGGCCACACAGTGCACACTCCCATGATCTGAGAATCTGCAAAAAATTAAACAGAATGGTGTGAGAAGTGGGTGGAGATCGCAAGCTGTGGGCGGAGACGTTTACATGGCATCTTTGTGCTATTTAAGAAATGAACGTAGTGGGTGCTGCGGTCGTTGGGGCACATTGTGTGAACCGCGATTCTCACTAAATGTGCCCCCAACGACCACAGTGCCGTAGTCCCTAATAATACACATAGCCACTACATGCATTTCTTTTATTTATATAGCCTTTTGATGATTTATTAACATAAAAAAGCTGAGTGTGTTCTTATTTCACAAAATCTGCCAGGAATTTGATACTAGCCCATACAGCACATTACATCAGCCCAATATAAGATTTCCAAGCACTTAGAAATGATAATGTGATCTATATAAATAACTGGCTTCAGATGCAATTTAGCTGAACATTTCTGAACTATTCTGCTGACCGCTTTTAGTAATTAGGTCAGATTAGATCAACATTTTGTGACATTGTGAACGTGCTATGGTCCGTGTGTTATTGAGGTAGGAAACGGGTGACCCAATTGGCAGTAGACCAATCATCGAACAGGATTAAGTATAACACAGATGGGCTATGAAAATAGTAATATATATTGTGGACATATTTCAGTGAATAAAACTGATCCATTAGTACCAAAATACTTTCTCCACTGGAAGAATATAACAATAAATTAGATTGTCGTAAATTCTGATCACATAGAAAGCCTGAGTTTAGTGTGTCTGTCATTTGTAGAATGAGGTCTCCAGAGGGTGAATTTAGTGACGCTATCCCACATAGCGGGCTAGCATCACCAAATTCACCTTCTGGAGACCTCATTCTACATGGTCTCATATGCTATGGGAGACATAGTCTCAGATTGAAGTTATCAAATGGTGAATATTGTGATGTACACCTATTGGGAAACTTGTTTTATGCATTTTATCTTCTCCAAATTAGGTGATATAGAAAATTCCCAGAAGGGAAACAGTAACTAAAACAATGCTTGCAAATATGAGACTATAGATACTTCCCAGAAGATGAGGCCTAAGCAGAATGAGGTCCCCAGAGGTGCATTTGGTGATGCTACCCCTGCTATGTGGGTTAGCATCACTAAATTCACCCTCTGGGGGACCTCAATCTGCAAATAACAGACACACTAAACTCAGGCTTGTCACATAGAACATGCCATTTCAAAGAACACGTCTGAACTATGCACAAATGTAAATATTTACTCCTTTATTTGGGATGTAATATTGGCCGATAAACATACATGTACCGTACATGTACTAGTATGTTTATCGGCCAATATTACATGATGTACTGTAAGACAATGATTCCGCCAACAATATTCACTGTTTTCTGCCTACTTGGATATATAAATTATATGTGGAGCTCTGTGGTCCAGTGGTTAACATGTCGGAATTGTATTCGCTGTAAACACAGCAATGCGAGTTCGTAGCTCATTGCTGGTCTGTTGTGAGTCTTCACACAGCAGTGGCTTGGCTGCTTTGAGCAACGTGCATTTGTCAGATTGTTCGCTGTGCAAATCCTGCGCAAAGTTGTGACCCTTGAGCAAGGTCGCTTGTACTGTGTCGGCTTCACACCACTCATGCATTAAACGAGTACCAGTCAGCTTGTCATACTGTTGAGTATCAGAGCATGTTCTGATCTGATGGTTCATTGGTTGGCTTGTATAAATGACTTGGGTAATATTGTTATGTTTAAAAGCATGTTACAGCAAGTAATTGGTTAATCGCTATATAAAACTGTCCTTGTTATTATTAAATTAAAACAGCTTGGGCAAGATTATTTGCTACTCAGTTATGGACACATTAATTTAACTCTTACGGATACTAAATGGGTGGGCGGGTATTCCAAAGTGAGCAGAGTCTAAAGAGAGGTGGATCAAATGCAGTGAATATATTCTGCAAACAAAGTGCATGAGTACATAATTAAGCCATATTCAAACCAGAAGTTTGTCCGACATGTTTATGACGTCTTTTCTCTCAGGACAAAATATGACAATGGCACCTCAACGCAGGCCTTGAAATAGTATGTCTGTCATTTGCAGAATGAGGTCCCCAGAGGGTGAATATAGTGATACTATCCCAAAAGCCACATTGCAGGCTAGCATCACCAAATTCACCCTCTGGGAGACCTCAATCTGCTTAGGCCTCATCTTCTGGGAAATATCTATAGTCTCAAATTAACATTGTTTTAGTTGCTTTTTCCATTCTGTTCAGTTTCTATATCCCCTAATTTGCAGAAGATAAAATGCATAATCAACTGGGGTACTTCAATCTGATCCGACATGTAGGTCTCCCATAGCAGTTGAGGTTTAAGCAGAATGAGGTTCCTAGATGATTAATTTGGTGATGCTAGCCCACCATGCGGGATAGCATCACTAAATTCACCCTCTGGGGACCTCATTCTGCAATTGACAAACACACTATTTCAAGGCTTGAATATTTGGTATTTTCTCAAGGGTACCTGCAGTGATCTTCACACATGACATGAGTGGGGCACCACATCACTAAATGACAACTCAACAACAAGACAGAGTCAGACAGACTTACATACAATTTATTCCTCCATCATCGGAGAAGTGATAAAAAAAAAAATACAATATCAAGTACTGGTGTTACATAAGATATATCATATTAACACGTTATGGATATAAGCATCAAGTGTCATCTGATCTATAAATCTGAATGTGTGTCTCTGACTCACTCTCTCTCTATGCATGTTCCTCATAGCTGTCCACATTTCTGCACCGATTGCGATGAAATTTGGCAAGGATATGTATTTTGGCACTCCGGTAACATGGTCTGGGTCCCGTATCTGTACAATGCCCCGTTTTGTCATTATGTCATATCCACACAGGCAAACTGGTTTCTCGGGGACTAATGGGGGGAATCGCACTGAATTAAGGGCGTGTATTTTGGCCCTCTGGGTAACGTGGGATGGGTCCGAACTCCGCCCGACATCCCCTTTTAACGTTATATCCATGCGAGAAAAACAGTTTTATGTCGACTACTAGCCCGATCGCACTGAAATTTAGTACGGGTGTGTATTTCGGCTCTTTGCGTAACATGGGACTGGCCCAGACTCCACCCGACATGACGTCATATCTGCAAGGGCAAAACTTTCTCGGGAACTAATGGCAGGTTCGCACTGAAATATGAGTTTGACAGGAAGACTGCCTGTATTGGCCATGCCACCGCTGGATACGTAAATTTGTATACATATATGTACCACTGATGTATTGTATAAATGTGCAAATAAACATTCAAACATTTGGTATGGTTGTGAATTTCGGGCGACCGTAGATATGGGTGTGGCACCATTAACCCTTTACCCAACAAACCGGCCAAAAACGCCCAAATAAAGCTTCCAACAGCCTAAAATATCTTCGGTCTGTCTCAATAACACCATACAAATATGGATATCATTGGAACCGTCTCCTTGACCACATTGTGATAGTTAGTTATGCCCTGTGCCAATGCATTCTCTTATATATGCGAGTCGACCATAGGTTGCCTCGCATATATAAGAGAATGCATTGGCCTAAAAAAATCATTTTTAACACTTTTTACCATGTATTCTTACATTCTTTAACAATTTTATAATTTTTTCTTACATTTTTAAACAATTTTTATAATATTTTTCTACATTCTTTGACAATTTTATCAGCACAGGGCCGTTCTGTTGGGTAAAGGGTTAACCATTTGAGCTTTGTATATTAGAGTTTGTTAGGTGGCATACATGTTTGTTTGATTGTGTCCATAATGATAATGGTATTTAAAATGTGCTTACACCTTTCCCTTGCAGGTTTCACATTTGAAAGCATTTTAGGGTAAATAATAAAATTAAATGAAGATATTCGACAATATTGTGTCACTAATGAATAGACATGTAACTTATATACTCATGATACATATAAGTTTTTTCAGATAAACATGTATGAACAATAAATAAATGAAGGTTGTTGCATATAATTTATACGTAAGGCCAATAAAAAAGAAATTGCTTGATTTACATCCCCACCCAAACCTATTTTAGTCCCCTCCTCAATTTGTTTTTATTTGGAAATCTTTTATGTAAACTTTTTCTCATGCCTTAACCATCAAATTACATTTCAATGACTCTATTTTGATCAAATTGGAAAATCCAAATCAACTTGTACTATATAAGATAGGATACTGCTTCAATATCAAGAACTGTCCATGACAATTTATGTCAGGAAGAATAAAATATAAAAAATAAAATACACCCTCCTGCCCCATTATTCTGAAAGAGTTGGATGTAAATCTAGCAATTTATCTATTTGGGCCTAAGAATAAAGTTGTGTGCTGTCAATTTGGATGTACAATTCGTAGAGAGTAATCAATTGGTTTCAATGTTTACGTGACATTATTCACGAGGGGAGTCGAGCCTGGTAAAACCTGAGTGAGCTGAGCGAATGAGGGTTTTACCAATAGTTAATTAGTTAATTAACGTTAATTATGTCACGTAATAAACAAAACCAATTGACTATTCTGTTTATTACACACTTTCAACCACTAAAAGTCGCTAATTCTAAAGAGAAGATGTGATAAAAATTAAACACAGATCAGCTGATTCTCCCATTTTAACCCCAATGTACAGTTGCACATGCAGTTGTACGAATGGACACATAATTTAAATAATTGTGACGTAACGATTCAGATTGATCTCATTATTTTGATTCACTGTGGTGCGATTCATTTTTTAGTTTCGGAAATTACAGGATATTTTCTGTCAAAATTGTGTTTATTCTGACCGAACAAGCATGGCATTTGGAACAAGATATTGTGAAGATTCTGATTATGTGCTGAACAGAAAAGAGCGTTCCGTGTTAGCGTTTTTTTCTTCACTTTTGTGCGAAAAATTTGAAACAGCTGAAAAATGACTGACCACTGGTGACCATGGAAAATATTTTTCAGAGCATAAGACGCCAGCCAGTATAAAAAAAAATTGTGTATTTATCAACCTATATGTTATAGAGAATTAGGTAGCTTGAATGAGCCATGTCCATTTAATTTAAAGAAAATCTCTTGATTCTTCAAGCTTCAGTTGCTAACACAGTCCAAGTGACTGCTGCGAATGTGGTGCGTGAGACTAATTTTCGATGAGTACTTCCGGTCGCATATCGTGCAGACGAACGGTTTATCATCGAGGTGTGTGTTCTGGTGGCGAACTCTCTCGAAGTTTGTTGCGAACGACTTGTGGCAGACTTCACAGCTGAACTGATGTGGTCGATGAAATCGCTTTAAATGTGCGGCGAACGCTTCCTTCCACTGATAAGTCCTCCCGCATTCAGCACAAAAGTTCTGTGGAGAGATAGGTTACAAGGGTGTAAATATGTTTTCCATAAGCCTCGATATGATAGTTTCAATATACAGTAATGCCCTAAATAATCGACTCCTTAACCACAGCAGAATTATGGGTGACTTTTCAGGATTTAGACGGAAATATGGCTTGCTGCCATTCATTGTAAAGCTCTCACTGAGTTATGTGTTTCGTATCTGGTTTGGGCCAGCTCTATATGGTACTCCACTGGAAAAGAGCATGATTTCTCTCACTTTAAAACAGTTGTCTGCACTTCCAAGATAAAATTTTAAAATTGATAGGATAAGTTTTATCTATTAATTAATATATCTTACTTCTATCTGGGTTCTATCAGCTCATAAGGTGATTATAGACTGACATTCGCTCTGCCATGGTTACCTATGGGACCAAAGTTGGCCAAAAACGGTTAAAAATGCAGGTATTGCAGACAATCCAAGGGAGATAATTCAACTTGTGATGTGACAATCATGTCAAAGTGCAAACAAGTTAATGGTTCGTCCATTTCTGTATCTTGTAACCAAGCATTCATGTGCTGTTTATCAATGACATTGGCGCAGAAGAAGGTTGTAGTACAGTACCCCCCCTCAAAATTGTGAAAATGGCCAGAAATTGTGGCTTGCTACCTGAGCAGTCAGCAATGCAGACTTCTTATTATTGTGTAACTCTTTCTTAACTAAATAGATTCTCACATAAAAGTATACATTGGCCGGAACGGTCTAATCATCTGTTCAGGAAATACAAGCAGACGACATGCAGAAGAGCAGATAATACATATGCAGCGGGAATCCTAATTAGTGTGCAAAATGTTCAGATCATAAGTACAGATGTGCACATTTCTGGATATTCAGAGATCTAAGAACAGTTTTATAATAATAGCTCTCTAAGAGCAACTGATCCCCTCCAATAACCCATGAAGAGTAAACAGTGTGTACTTTGTTCATGAAAGGGAGGTGTCTATGATCAATTTGAGAGATAACTCCATCATGCAGGGCCCTAATTAGGCTAATGAACCATAATAGTAATAGGGGAATGATATATTGAGGAACGCTGACAGATTGCCAGAAGACATGGATGAGGCAGCAGCTCACTGGATGTAGCAGAAATCCAACAACATGCAGAATATGCTGACCAGGCATGCAAGTCGTGACCCTAACCAGAACTATGAGAAACATTGTTTACCCCCCCCCCCCCACCCACCCCTGAATCTTTGGAATACTAGTATTTTGAGACCTGACTTTGGATGAACTCAAATCCATACAGTAAATAGTCATTTCTCAAAGGCAATATGGCACTATGGCCTAAGACTTTATTGCAAACCAAGAATTTTAATGTCCCAGCTTCCAACTAAATGCTAGAACAAAGCTGTGACTTATTTTAAATAGCATTAGGCATTTTAAAACAACTCAAATCTCAGGTTTGGCTAGGAAATCTGAGATTTAATTATCTATAATTTTTTTGTAAAATAAACTACTTTAGAAGATGGTCCCAGGTTCTCTGAGGTTAATCCCAAATCTAAAATCCTGGAATTATCCTAGGACATACAAAGACTTGTAACAGGTTATAAAAGTACCAGCTTTAACCCTTTACCCAATAGAAGGGCCCTGTGCCAATGCATTCTCTTATATATGCGAGTCGACCATAGGTCGCCTCGCATATATAAGAGAATGCATTGGCTTAACACATTAAAAATTATAAAATTGTTAAAGAATGTAAGAAAAAATGGTAAAAAGTGTTAAAAAAAGATTTTTTTTAGGCCAATGCATTCTCTTATATATACGAGGCGACCTATGGTCGACTCGCATATATAAGAGAATGCATTGGCACAGGGCATAACTGTAACTATCACAATGTGGTCAAGGAGCCGGTTCCAATGATATCCATATTTGTATGGTTCTATTGAGACAGACCGAAGAACGTTTGTATTATAATTCATGTCTATATATTTTTTGTGCTTTTGTTCCATTTAGCTCAAAATAATTACACCCACTTAGTTTTATATACATGTACATGTATATATAGTATTTTGCCATTTTGTCATGACAACATGCGATGTTGCGGCAATGTCACACTAAACTGCCCTATTTTTAATGATATATCCAAAGTGTAAGTGGTATCCCAGTGGTTAGAGTGGGGACGGCAGGTAGACAACCTTCTTGGTTATGCTGTCTCCGATAGCTCATTGAATGTTATACTGTTACACTGTGTATATAATTGTATATATCATATGAATGAGTTATGAATAAATAATCATAGTCATAGTCATAGTTAGAGTGTTGGACTTGTAATGGTGTCAACGCAACGGCATGAGTTCGCACCCTCCTGGTGGACTATCGTCTCCACAACAATGGCTTGGCCGGATTAACCCTTTACCCAACAGAAGGGCCCTGTGCCAATGCATTCTCTTATATATGCGAGTCGACCATAGGTCGCCTCGCATATATAAGAGAATGCATTGGCTTAACACATTAAAAATTATAAAATTGTTAAAGAATGTAAGAAAAAATGGTAAAAAGTGTTAAAAAAAAGATTTTTTTTAGGCCAATGCATTCTCTTATATATGCGAGGCGACCTATGGTCGACTCGCATATATAAGAGAATGCATTGGCACAGGGCATAACTGTAACTATCACAATGTGGTCAAGGAGCCGGTTCCAATGATATCCATATTTGTATGGTTCTATTGAGACAGACCGAAGATATTTTAGGCTGTTGATGCTTTATTTGGCCGGTTTTGGCCGGTTTGTTGGGTAAAGGGTTAAGCGGTGAGTGTGCTATTATAACCACATGCTGTTTCAAATCTCCCACCAGGTTGTGACCCTTGGACAAGGTCACTTGTACTGTTCTCGCTTTGTCGTACTTAGACGAGAAATAGGGACCTGGTTGTTGGGTATGTGTAAAGCAGCTCTTGTGAAACGCCTATAAAAATGCATAGCTGCATGCAGAAGACTCGGCATTACTTAACAGCTGGGGTAATAATGTGAAGCGCTTAGGGTATCACTTGAGTATTCAAGAAATTTGTCAGTATTACCACTTGTTTTTAGAGTTATCCATGTTTCGCATGTTTCTGGGCCACAAACAAATGAAATAACAAACTTCAAAAATTTATATCTGATCACTCTGAGCTTTGATGGGTGGGTTCCTCGACTCAAATCATATATTTTTTACCCCCGAAGCCAAAGAAATAGTAATTTAGGAGCGTCTGATCGGATTGAGTACCTTTAACATAATATGTTGCCCAGATGATGAATGGTTATGTGTTTGGATAATGATTCTGACGAGCAGTAAGTTTTTCCACACAATTGACACTTGAAGGAATCGGTCGCGCCGTGAACACTCATGTGCCTCAGTCGTTCATAGTTTGTTGCGAACGTCTTGGAACACACTGTGCATGCGTGCTCATGTAACTTGTGGAACCTCCGAAAGTGATTCTTGTAAGTTTCCTTTGTGTGGTAAATACGGCCGCACAGTCGACATTCTCTCGGTTTCTGAAGGAAAATGAGAAACAAGCTTTGAAATAGTGTGTCTCTCATTTGAAGAATGAGGTCCCAGAGGGTGATTTTAGTGACACAACAGTAATGCTCTAATTAATCGACTCCTTAACCACAGCAGAATTATGGGTAACTTTTCAGGATTTAGTCGGAAATATGGCTTGTTGCCATTCATCGGAAAGCTCTCAACGAGAGCTTTCCGATGAATGGCAACAAGCTATATTTCCGACTAAATCCTGAAAAGTTGCCCATAATTCTGCTGTGGTTAAGGAGTCGATTAATTAGAGCATTACTGTATCATGCATGGTGGGCTAGCTTCACCATATTCACCCCCTGGGAACCTCATTCTGCTGAGCCATCAACAGTTATGGGAGACCTAGGAACAGATTGAAGTTCCCTAGTTGAAGTTGGTGATGTTCACCCATTTATAGTCACTTCAATTATGCACTTTATCTTCTGCAAATTAGGGGATATAGAAACTTAGGGGATTAGGGGAAAAAGTAACTAAAAAGAATACTAAAGATACATAATCCAATTTAACGCCCTAAATTAATATTTCTTCAGGCTGGTGCGGGCTGGCTCGGGGGTAATAAGTATAAGAATTGAGTTGAGTAACCCACCCATCAAAGCTCAGAGTTAATAAATTTCGTTTTTTTAAATCTGTTATTTTACACCACCTGAAATATGTGCGCCCTGGCCAAAATCAGCTGACTTCCTACAGAAATAGCACATACAGTAATACCCTAATTAATCGACTCCATAATCACAGCAGAATTGTGGGTAACTTGTGGGTAACTTATTGCCCATCAAAGCTCAGAGTGATCAGATTACAGTTTTTGAAGTTTGCTATTTCTCGAGATCTGCAGTAATAAGTGGCCTAGAATCAAGTGGTTATTATTGCCACTTTAGAGTTATATTCATCTTCATCTGCAAGACTGCCCGTTTGACCATGTGTTTCTGTGCCACTTATTACTGCAGATCTCAAGGAAATAACAAACTTAAACAAGAGGTGTGCACTCGAGTGCTAGCATACCCCCACCGTGGCAAATTCAACCCGCATTATCCGTAAACCCACCAAAAAAGATTTTTAAACTTTAAAGAAAAATTCGGACTAATAATATCGATATGGTGTCACAAGAAGCTTGTACAGAAAAAATTATTCAAATTGGTTCATATTTGTTAAAGTTATTAAGTCGGACAGAATTTTCTAAGTCAAAATAAGTCAAAAATGAAGTGTAATATTACGAAAAACAGTCTGAGCCAATCCCTAGCCACATCATGTTGAGAGGGTATTGTGAGAAGCATGTATACCAATAATTATTGAAATCGGTTCATATTTATTAAAGTTATTAAGTCGGACAGAATTTTCTAAGTCAAAATAAGTCGAAAATGAGGCGTAACTTATAAATAAAAAGTCGGACCGAACCGCAATTAGCATCATGCGGAGAGGCAGTCCTAAGGAGATTGCATACAAAAAATTATTGAAATCGGTTCATAGTTGTTCGAGTTATGAGGTCCGATGGACGGACGGAAGGACACACGGAGGGAGAAAGCGTGACTGACGGACAGACGCAGTCAATCCAGTATACCCCCATTTTCTTCGAAAGTGGGGGTATAAAAATTGATATCTGATGACTGATCACTATGAGCAAAATTTGTTTTTATATAAAGGTATTTGTCAATACTACCAGCAAATCTTCAATTATTATGAGCTACATGCAAGTCTGGTAAAAAGAAATATTATACAGGTCATTTCTATAAGAAGTGCCTTTTGCAGTAAATAATCTTGTGTGGCCAGTTTTCAAGGCATGCTACAAATTTCAGGTAAAATATCTGAGAATCTATACTACTTAACATCTTCGCTGCTACAGTAATGCCCTAATTATCGACTCCTTAACCTAAGCAGAGTTATGGGTAAGATTTAGTCGGAAATATGGCTTATTGCCATTCATCAGAAAGTTCTCAGTGAGAGCTTTCCGATGAATGGCAACAAGCCATATTTCCGACTAAATCCTGAAAAATTACCATAATTCTGCTGTTGTTAAGGAGTCGACTAGTTAGGGCATTTCTGTAAATGACATTACGATGTCTTGTGCTGAGCTGTTGACGATAATTGCCATTTTCCAGTATAAAATATAACGGGAATATCACAAGAACCATAAAACTGACTCGGTTGAAAGGCTATTATCACTCACAATTGTGGAACATCATAGACTGTTTGAAACTTTGAGATACAGTTATTCCGATGCAACAATCTCTGAGTCCAGTTATATACAGTAATGCTCTAAGTAAACGACTCCTTAACCACACCAGAATTAGGGGTAACTTTTCAGGATTTAGTCGGGAAATATGGATTGTTGCCATTCATCGGAAAGCCATAATAATTTCCGACTAAATCCTGAAAAGTTACCCATAATTCTGCTGTGGTTAAGGAGTCGATTACTTAGAGCATTACTGTATAATGGCCTACTGCTTGTGTGCTGAAGTAGGTTTGTAGCGCACGATGTGCAATTTTACATCCGTAATAGTTACGGATGTCGTAGCAGTGAAGAGGTTAATGGACTTACACTTTACCCATCCTGTCAAGTGTTAATACATCCTTGATCCCACGAATAGTGTAAATCGAGAATAGAATATGGAGACTATATATATATATGATACAATTTAATTGTACAGTATCTACATTTGTGTATGTCATTCAAAATATATAAATAGCAGACTTTACGCTCAGATCCAGTGGAAGGATTTTTCGTCAATTTTAATCGATCAGAAATCAATACAAAATGCAACATTTACCTTAATCAGTGATATCTTACAGTCATAATGATGTACAATTCACAGTGGGTGAATTTGGTGATGCATGCCCGCTGTATAATCAAACTCTTGTGTAAATTTAACCCTTTCAGTGCCAAGTCCGATTTTTGTATCAACCCATATACCCTGTGCCGATGCATTCTCTTATATATGCCAGTCAACCATAGGTCGCCTCGCATATATAAGAGAATGCATTGGCCTAACAATTTTTCATCATTTGTTATTATTTTTTACAATTTTAATAATTTTTTCTTATATTCTTTAACTCTTTCAGTGCCAGACTTATTTTGTAGGTTTAGTGCTAGGGAATCTTACGTTTTTCATGGGCATCAAAATTATTACTATGAATACTTAGTTTTGAGTTATAACATGCCCCTAAGGTTTTATCCAGTTTGTTTTTAAATTCGCTATAGCATGCTTAAGCATACCCAAAATAAATTCAACCTAAAAAAAAAAAGAAAAAAAAAAGTAACATTAGATCTGTGTTTTTTTTTACATATGCTCATACTATGACACGAACTGTTACAAAGTCGAATTGTCACAGTCGTGAGGCAGATGAGTTTGTACTTTTTTGTAACTGAGTTTGTATTCTTTTTAAATTATGTAAACATTGTGATAAAATAGTTTTCGCATTAAATTACTATTTTCAGTGGAAATATCTTATGGAGCTCAGAACCAAGCCTTGAAATAGCATCACCAAATTCACCCTCTGGGGACCTCATTCTGCTTACACCTCAGCAGAATGAGGTTCCCAGAGGGTGAATTTGGTGATGCTAGCCTGCTATGACCTCATTCTGCAAATGACAGACACACTATTTCAAGGCTTGCTTACTTTCACAATTGCAAAACTTTATTATCGTCATTTGGTGATTTTAGATGAGCAGGTGATTTACACTTAACGTCCGCGATAGAAAGGTAAGACAATTTTAACTGTTCTTTGACATAAACCAGTATTATCCCTATCCATTTCATGAGCTGGTTTAGGCAAGAGAATTTATATTTATTGTTTTACGGATTTGCCATACCAAATTTTTTTTTTTTTAAACTGAAAAACATAAAATTGTTAAAATATATTTTCCCGCTGACTATTAAAATTGACAAAGGAAATAAAATATTAAAGTTGTATTTTCTGTCAGAAAGAAGTGGAGCGACTCAGTCATGAACATCAATAGAACATCGCAAAATGTCAACAATAGCCTGGAAAAGAACTGCGATGCGTTATAATTAAAGTACACAAAACGATATAAATGGGAACGACAACTCTGTATGCTTCCGGTTAGCAACATATAAATAAATTGTTAAAATTATAAAATGTCAATTAAAACATGTCATGTATTAAAATGTCAACATCCTTTCTAGATAACCACCTACCACCGGTACTTATATGTTCATATTTGTTCTATAAAGGGGAAGACTTTTTATCCAACTTCAATGTGGATATTTTTTTCTCCTTCCAAATTTTCCAATGGGAATGAATAAAACAAATTGGTAAGCCCTATGTTATTTTATCCCTCCTCCGACACAATTTCTCCATAGAAAAATCTGTAAACCAAAAAATTAAAAAACACTGGCCTTACGTCGATGAACACTTGGAGCAGACTATAATGGACAGATCGTATGTATCCCAATAATCTGGTCGGCCACATTATGGTATATTCTATAACGGACAGATCGTATGTATCCCAATAATCGGGTCGGCCACATTATGGTATATTCTATAATGGACAGATCGTATGTATCCCAATAATCTGGTCGGCCACATTATGGTATATTCTATAATGGACAGATCGTATGTATCCCAATAATCGGGTCGGCCACAGTATGGTATATTCTATAATGGACAGATCGTATGTATCCCAATAATCTGGTCGGCCACATTATGGTATATTCTATAATGGACAGATCGTATGTATCCCAATAATCTGGTCGGCCACAGTATGGTATATTCTATAACGGACAGATCGTATGTATCCCAATAATCGGGTCGGCCACATTATGGTATATTCTATAAAGGACAGATCGTATGTATCCCAATAATCTGGTCAGCCACATTATGGTATATTCTATAACGGACAGATCGTATGTATCCCAATAATCGGGTCGGCCACATTATGGTATATTCTATAAAGGACAGATCGTATGTATCCCAATAATCTGGTCAGCCACATTATGGTATATTCTATAACGGACAGATCGTATGTATCCCAATAATCGGGTCGGCCACATTATGGTATATTCTATAAAGGACAGATCGTATGTATCCCAATAATCTGGTCAGCCACATTATGGTATATTCTATAACGGACAGATCGTATGTATCCCAATAATCTGGTCAGCCACATTATGGTATATTCTATAATGGACAGATCGTATGTATCCCAATAATCTGGTCGGCCACATTATGGTATATTCTATAACGGACAGATCGTATGTATCCCAATAATCTGGTCAGCCACATTATGGTATATTCTATAATGGACAGATCGTATGTATCCCAATAATCGGGTCGGCCACATTATGGTATATTCTATAATGGACAGATCGTATGTATCCCAATAATCGGGTCGGCCACAGTATGGTATATTCTATAATGGACAGATCGTATGTATCCCAATAATCTGGTCGGCCACATTATGGTATATTCTATAATGGACAGATCATATGTATCCCAATAATCTGGTCGGCCACATTATGGTATATTCTATAATGGACAGATCGTATGTATCCCAATAATCTGGTCGGCCACATTATGGTATATTCTATAATGGACAGATCATATGTATCCCAATAATCTGGTCGGCCACATTATGGTATATTCTATAATGGACAGATCGTATGTATCCCAATAATCTGGTCGGCCACATTATGGTATATTCTATAATGGACAGATCATATGTATCCCAATAATCTGGTCGGCCACATTATGGTATATTCTATAATGGACAGATCATATGTATCCCAATAATCTGGTCGGCCACATTATGGTATATTCTATAATGGACAGATCGTATGTATCCCAATAATCGGGTCGGCCACATTATGGTATATTCTATAACGGACAGATCGTATGTATCCCAATAATCTGGTCAGCCACATTATGGTATATTCTATAATGGACAGATCGTATGTATCCCAATAATCGGGTCGGCCACATTATGGTATATTCTATAATGGACAGATCGTATGTATCCCAATAATCGGGTCAGCCACAGTA
This sequence comes from Siphonodentalium dalli, assembly GCA_032622095.1. Classification (NCBI taxonomy): domain Eukaryota; kingdom Metazoa; phylum Mollusca; class Scaphopoda; order Gadilida; family Siphonodentaliidae; genus Siphonodentalium; species Siphonodentalium dalli. Next base: position 15,672,658 of record CP136062.1, read on the forward strand.
TGGTATATTCTATAATGGACAGATCGTATGTATCCCAATAATCTGGTCGGCCACATTATGGTATATTCTATAATGGACAGATCATATGTATCCCAATAATCTGGTCGGCCACATTATGGTATATTCTATAATGGACAGATCGTATGTATCCCAATAATCTGGTCGGCCACATTATGGTATATTCTATAATGGACAGATCGTATGTATCCCAATAATCTGGTCGGCCACATTATGGTATATTCTATAATGGACAGATCGTACGTATCCCAATAATCTGGTCAGCCACATTATGGTATATTCTATAACGGACAGATCATATGTATCCCAATAATCTGGTCGGCCACATTATGGTATATTCTATAATGGACAGATCGTATGTATCCCAATAATCGGGTCGGCCACATTATGGTATATTCTATAACGGACAGATCGTATGTATCCCAATAATCGGGTCGGCCACATTATGGTATATTCTATTATGATCCTCTAATCTGAACTTTGAACTGTACTGCTTGTTGCATATGACACAACTGAACGGTTTGTTGGCAAGGTGGACGTTGAGGTGTCGCCGATACTCCCAGCCATGAGGGAATGTTTTCGAGCACACGCTACATCGATACTTGTGAGGTTGGTGGCGTCTCATGTTATGGGATATTAGACTTCTCTGCTGGTAGTACCCCTGTCCGCAGATGTCACATCGATGTGGTCTCTGGGGAAAAAGAAAACAACAATCAGCTTCGGGAATCGGCATTTTAGACCAAATACAATGTCGTCTACAAAGTTAAGTAATGGTTAGAGCACAAGAATTGTTCTTTACCAGAATCAATCGAGTCGGAGACGAGATTTATTCTGGTAAAGAACAATTCGCGTGCTCTGACCGACTTAGAGCACAATTGATCACACATAATGCAATAAACTGGAAATGTGCCGTGCGCTGGCCACGATTGGACACAATAGCTGGTTAGCCACGCCCAAAAACGTGATTAACATGAACTGAATGTAAATAGATATGTCCGAAACAACACGGACTGTTCCCACTTTGAAGCGCCCGTGCGATTTGTTTGTTATGAGTTGCGGGTGCCTAACAATGGGATAATCACTGAACTATTCCTTCGCCAACCTTGGGAATCGGTGTGCTTTACCAAAAATCAGGGAACGATTGTAACAATAGGATTGTGCTCTAAAGATATGTTATGGACTTAATTCAGTGAATACAACTGATAGGTTAGTAACCAAACACTAAGAGTCTAGCAATGAACTAAGATTATCAAAAGGTCCAACATCGACTGTGCCATTGCATTGGTACCCCTACGGAGGACAGATTGTGATTTTATGGTGGTGGATTTTTAACTTTTTTAGCGCTTTATATCAATTTTAAACCAATTGTACGTGTTTTTAATCATCAGAAACTCTCTTTCATGAAAGATAATTCAAATCTGGCCAATTTTGACTGAGACAGATAGGTCCAAAACTGTTACGGACACGCAGACTCACAGAACATATTTCTGTGCACTTCGTTGCCTGGAGATAATTATGCCCACAAGTGTATATTGTTTTGGTTTTGAAATTCAAAACAGATAAATTGTAATATATTTATTGAAACTATGTTTTCAGCATATCAAATATATTATCGTGCTTCAAGTGGAATAATATTCAAACAAAATGTTGAACATGAACAAGTTAACATAATAATCTAATAGTAAGCATCTGTGAATATTTCAAACATGCGTCTATACAACAGGAAAATACATAACATTAATCAGTAACCTACACCCTAAATAATCGACTCCTTAACCACAGCATCAGTGAGAGCTTTCCGATGAGAGCCAACTAGCCATATTTCCAGTGAGAGCTTTCTGATGAATGGCAACAAGCCATATTTCCGACTAAATCCTGAAAAGTTACCCATAATTCTGCTGCAGTTAAGCAGTCGATTAATTAGGGCATTACTGTGTATTTATTGAAATATATCGCGCTTCATGTGGAATAATGTTCAATCAAAATGTTGAACATGAACAAGTTAACATAATAATCTAATAGTAAGAATCTGTGAATATTGCAAACATGCGTCTATACAACAGGAAAATACATAACATTAATCAGTAACCTACACCCTAAATAATCGACTCCTTAACCACAGCATAATTATGGGTAAATTTAGTCGGAAATATGGCTTGTTGCCATTCATCGGAAAGCTCTCAGTGATGAATGTCAACAAGCCATATTTCCGACTAAATCCTGAAAAATTACCAATAATTCTGCTGTGGTTAAGGAGTCGATTATTTCTAGCACTACTGTAGTAAGCATCTGTGAATATTGCAAACATAAGTCTATATAACAGGAAAATATATAACATTAACCAGTAACCTAGCATTAAAGATCGATTATATCTTCCTACATGCATTTTTTATAGTTACCAGGGTACAAAATAATAGATATGAGTCGAAGACACCTTTCGGAAAACGCTTTTATCAATTAATTTTGATTTTATATCAATATTTTCTTTGATACTGCGGTAATCAATCGGGACAATTTTTTTTTAGTATTTTTAGAACATAACCGTAACGAAACTATCAGGAAGTCTCAGATAGAGATAGAGTTCTCCTGCTTGCTATGATCTGACCGCTTCGGCAGGCCGCAACATGTCCCAAATTGATTGCACGTATTATACCAGAAAATTTTAAATAAAATCAATATTAATTGATAGAAGCAATTCCGGACAGGGGTCTTCCATTCATATTTATTAGTTTATATCCCGGAACCCAGGAAACTAAAAAAAACCTGTTGGGAAGAGATAATCCAATGTGTTATATAGAGAGTACTCAATTGGTTCCGAGAATTACGTTAAATATTTCACGAGAGGCAAGAGACGTCGGCAAGAAACGAGTGTGCATTAGCACACAAGTTTCTTACCCAAACATCTCTGGACTCGAGTGAATTATTGAACGTAATTCTCGGAACTAATTGATTACTCTATTTATTACTCTTCTGCATCAATTTGGTTCGCCAAATATGATTAAAACACACAGAATTAATGCATGAAAGTCCTGATGTGGAGAAATATCAACCATCAAAAATTCAGTCTAGATCAGTATGCAACGTAATGTAATGCCAATGATGTCATGGGGAAATGACATAATTCACTAGTGACATCACCATTTTTAATTAACAGCGTTTTCAATGGAAATTGCGCATAGGAGTGTAATAAAATCTGATATTGGTGTTGGGATCTATTGTCACCCTTATATTGTGGGACTACCAAATTTGTGGTTTCTACATAAGCTTCTCAGTGCAAATTGGCTTTTTGATAAAATATCTAAATATTAACATGTCCTTACTTTTTGCAATAAAATTATAATGTGATTGAATATATCAATCATTTTGCATTTATCAGTTATTTGGTGATGTCCAGTTTGTCTGGCGGAAATGTGACTTGTGTTCAAAAAAGCAAAATTTTCACACACAGACATAATTCTAGCAGGTTTTATGCGTTTCGAGACAGAAGTTGCAGTACATGTACAGTAATGCCCTAAATATCGATTCCTTAACCACAGCAGAATTATCGGTAATTTTTCAGGATTTAGTCGGAAATATGGCTTGTTGCCATTCACCGGAAAGCTCTCACTTTCCAATGAATGGCAACAAGCCATATTTCCGACTAAATCCTGAAAAATTACCCATAATTCTGCTGTGGTTAAGGAGTCAATTATTTAGGATTTAGTCGGAAATATGGCTTGTTGCGATTCACCGGAAAGCTCTCAGTGAGAGTTTTCCGATGAATGGCAACAAGCCATATTTCCTACTAAATCCTGAAAAATTACCCATAATTCTGATGTGGTTAAGGAGTTGATTATTTAGGGCATTACTATGTATGTTCAGGAATGGTGTTGATCAAGCCTTGTAATAGAATGTCGGCCTGTTTTCCTAATGCAGAATTATTCTAGAATAATGAAGGAAACAATTCCTAGAATATCCATGGATGTTAAATGGCACCAGGAATATACTAGGAATATACTAGGAATATTCTAGAATATCCAAGGATTATCCCTGGGGACCTCATTCTGCAAATGACAGACACACTATTTCAAGGCTTGCCATTGATTTAGCCATATTTCCAAAGTTGAACCAGAGTTGAGGGTTAGATATGCCAAACCAGCCCAAATCACCATGTCCTCGTCAACCAGCATCATAAGATGCCGACTGATCGTCCATTGATTGTCCCGGATGAGTCTGCCGAAAATGTTCTTCCATAGCATATTTGGAGCTATATTGCCTGCTGCAAATCAGGCACTTGAACGGTTTATAAATCATGTGAACATTTTGATGACGTTTGTATTCCCAGCTGAGGGGAAACGTTTTATAGCAGGTTTCACACTTATACTTGTGAGGCTGGTGGCGTCTCATGTTATGGGATAAAAGGCTTCTCTGCTGGTAGTACCCCTGTCCGCAGATGTCACATCGATGTGGTTTCTGGGGAAAAAGAAAACAACAATCAGCTTCGGGAATCGACATTTTTGACCAAATACAGTAATGCCCTAATTAATCGACTCCTTAACCACAGCAGAATTACGGATAATTTTTCAGGATTTAGTCCGAAATATGGCTTGTTGCCATTCATCGGAAAGCTCTCACTGAGCTGAGAGCTTTCCGATGAATGGCAACAAGCCATATTTCCGACTAAATCCTGAAAAATTACCCATAATTCTGCTGTGGTTAAGTAGTCGATTAATTAGGGCATTACTGTACAATGTCGTCTACAAAGTTAAAGACATGTTATGGACTTGCATGTACTTCAGTGAATAAATCCGGTAAGTCAGATGCTGTTCTTAGATAAAACAGGCTTTGCATACCAACATAAGGATGTTCAAACCAAATACCCAAAGCTACAGTAATGCTGTAAATAATCGACTCCTTAACCACAGCAGAATTATGGGTAATTTTCAGGATTTAGTCGGAAATATGGCTTGTTGCCATTCATCGCAAAAGCTCTCACAGAGATCTTTCCGATGAATGGCAGCAAGCCATATTTCAGACTAAATCCTGAAAAGTTAGCCATAATTCTGCTCTGGTTATTAACTTAACCCTTTACCCAACAGAACGGCCCTGTGCCAATGCATTCTCTTATATATGCGAGTCGACCATAGGTCGCTTCGCATATATAAGAGAATGCATTGGCTTAACACATTAAAAATTATAAAATTGTTAAAGAATGTAAGAAAAAATGGTAAAAAGTGTTAAAAAAAGATTTTTTTTAGGCCAATGCATTCTCTTATATATGCGAGGCGACCTATGGTCGACTCGCATATATAAGAGAATGCATTGGCATAGGGCATAACTGTAACTATCACAATGTGGTCAAGGAGCCGGTTCCAATGATATCCATATTTGTATGGTTCTATTGAGACAGACCGAAGATATTTTAGGCTGTTGAAGCTTTATTTGGCCGGTTGTGGCCGGTTTGTTGGGTAAAGGGTTAAGGAGTCAATTATTTAGGACATTACTGTATATGATTGTGATTTTTTTTTTTAAGTCGTATCTAGCTTATAATCACAGGTCCACAGGTTCTCATAGTGCTAAATAATTTAATCATAAGCGGTCAATCCATGTACTACTGTGAAACAATTGGCTGTTACAAACTTTGCGAGTTAGGTTATTTCTCGATAACCTAAATTTCTTGATTACTTTCCCCACTACAAAAATTACAGCAGTGTCGAGTGACCAAGCCTATACCCATGTGCCTAAAAAGTGTACCTGGAAACTCTTCAATACATCCTACAATTTAACATGAAATTTCGGTGCTGCATCATAATTCCTTCACGTATGACTGTATTGAAAATAACAATACTAGATGGTAATATTCAATGCGCAAGTAACCAGACAAATCAACAAGATTTGACATTGCAAAGAAATGAACACAGAAATTAAAACCAACACGGATTGTGTCACTGTGGTTGAATATGTCAATCCCACGTGCATGTTGCAGCTGCCCGGTGGCACGCGATCCATGATCAATTGCGACTAGCCAATCAAAAACGCTGATTCGATGACACGATTTCATCACTCGATGAACACCAGTTTTGAGTGTCTCTTTCAACTTAACGTGTCTTCTTTTTTTTTTGTCGGAAATAGTCTCAATGTTATACACTCGTTATACTTATAACTTATACTTGTTGGTGGTTCTCCTGTGAAATGACGGATTAAATTATAAGAAGTACTCTTGTTTCGATTAAGGTTACGAGTTATAACTGAACAAAATCTCTATAAGTGCACTACGACGTTATAGAATTATATAACTCCATAACCTTAAACGAAACAAGAGTTGTTTCTTAAATAACTGTGCCATGTTCCAACTAATTTGGTGGAAATGTAGGAATACAAGCCCCAACAAACTTCTAAATGGAAAACTCTACTAAAAGAAAATAGGACAGACCTCATAATCAACCACAGGCGTACAGGTTCCCATGGTACTAAATATCTGGGCAAAGGTTAAAAAAATTGACTGAAAAATGTAGGAATACAAGCTCAGACCAAGTTGCGCCCATGAAAGGATGGCTTGATGGATGGATGTACAGATAGATGGACAAGCGGATTCCTATATACCTCCCGTAACTTTGTTACGTTGGGTATAAATGGTCATGGAATGATTGAATAAAGCGAAAGCCAGAGTAAGATGTAATATTTTTGTTATTTTATTAAACCAGATACCTATCTATGGTTAAACTGACAATGTAAGAAACAATTGATATGTACATGTATATACATCAAATAAGTAATGCCCTAAATAATTGACTCCTTAACCACTGCAGAATTGTGGGTAACTTTTCAGGATTTAGTCGGAAATATGGCTTGTTGCCATTAATCGTAAAGCTCTCAGTATGTCCGACTAAATCCTGAAAAGTTACCCATAATTCTACTGTGGTTAAGGAGTCGATTATTTAGGTCATTTATACCTCAAACATTTATTAATTAGAAAATAGCTTTATATCCCTTACATGACTGGAGCTTCTTGAGGGAAATCCCTTTGCCAATGCATTCCCTTATAGATGAGAGTCTCCCATAGGGAGCCTCGCATATATAAGAAATACATTGGTCCAACATTATTTACCTTGACCTTGTAAGCCAGTTAATTCTCTTATATGTGAGGCTGGACCCTATGGGAAACTCGCATTTATACAATGTAAGAGAATTAACTGACACAATATCTTTAATGCTGCACCAGCTTGGGTCCGGTCATGAAACGGTTAATTAACTCTAAGGTGATATTTAAAGTTTAATGATTGGGTTTAACCCACAGGGAGCTTCACACAGATGGAAGCACTATGGAGCATCATCTGCTATAGTCTACATGTATGTGGGGCTCTTTATGGGTCATTAAAGGGTTAAACATCAAATAAGTACAGAGTGAAGGAACATAATTATCAGATAAGGCACATCCTGACTTCAAAGGTACACAATCCGATTTGATGCCCATATTATCAGATTCCAACAACAAGAATATTTCTTGAAATACCGCTACTGCCACATAAGTAATAGGTATAAGTATCTTATGTGCCGCAGGCGCCCCTCGATCATTAGAGTATAGAGGTTAGTTACCCACCCACCTCTCCATCCCGCCACCCATAGTATATTATGCGCCGCAGGAGCCCCTATAGGGGCTACTGCCCACATAAATAATAGGTATAAATATCTTATGCGCCGCAGACGCCCCTCGATCATTAGAGTATAGAGGTTTAAGTTACCCACCCACCTCCCCATCCCGCCACCCATAGTATATTATGCGCCGCAGGCGCCCCTATAGAGGCTACTGCCCACATAAATAATAGGTATAAGTATCTTATGCACCGCAGGCGCCCCTCGATCATTAGAGTATAGAGGTTAGTAGACGACATTTTTTATAGTCTATGTGGGGCCATCTATGGGTCATCAAAGGGTTAAACATCAAATAATTACAGACTGAATTTCCATCAGTATTCTGAAGGAACATAATTATCAGATCAGGCACATCCTGACTTTAAAGGTACACAATCCGATTTGATGCCCATATTATCAGATTCCAACAACAAGAATATTTCTTGAAATACCGCTTCAGTTATCAGAATTGATTAATTGACCAAAAATAATACTAACCGCTGTCAACTATTGCATAAAATTGCAAAAAAAGTGTTATATATCAGCATTTTGATCAACGCAATTTGGAATCAAGAGTATGTCGGTCGGCAAATGTCAAATATTTGGCAAGCCGCCATATATTCCAGGTAGTGAAAAATAACGTATTTCAAAAATCGATATCTGATCACTCTTGAGCTTTGATGTGTGGGTTCCTCGTCTCTAATCAAATATTTTTTACCCCCGAAGCCCAAAAAAAAAGTAAATTAGGATTAATTCGGATTGTGCATCTTTAACTATTATAGTTAAATATGGATATTTTCACTTTGTGAAGTTGATACAAGAGGCATAACCCAACATAAAATTACACAAAACATCCAAAAACAGTGTCATACTAAATCGGTACCTCATGTTTGTTTTTTGTGTCGAAATAACATGTCTCGTTCTGTGCAAATGATTAAATCATGATGGCGCATGATAAGGTAGCCAACTAACATCAATTTGTCTAAATATTGTTGTGAAGGATCGATTTAGAGATCATGTTAATGTCATTTAGAAAGACCTCCTTGTGTCATTATAATGTTGTTTAGAATGGCATATTTGGGACATTATTATGAAGTTATTATACAATGTTGTGTACAGTATGTGTTTTTCTTGTACGAGTCCAGGTTGTGGTGAAAAGTCATATTGGACGAGACATGCCAGTGTCGAGTCCAATATGACTTTTCACCACAACCTGGACGAGTACAAGAAAAACACAACATTGTATAATGACATTTTTATTATCCATCTGTATGTTTATCCAAATTTTGGGAATAAAACTTTTGTGGTTATTTTTGGTATTTTTCGACACTTAATTTTCTATAAAAGCCTGTATTTTTATCATCAGAAAGCATGATTTGAAAAAGTAAACACGGAAGTGAGAAAAAACACTCAATGCGGAAGTGAAACGTCTGCTAAAATCCATCAGTGTTGCACGCGGATCACAATTTCACCGTTTCATTTCGCAATAGAGTTAATTCGTGATGTCACGGAGTCCCAATAATGAAAGTGTCAATGACACTGTAGCTCAACTTGGAAAGGGAATAATTTAATATATTACAGTCAATGGAGCGATTAGGAATGTGGAAAGTTGAATGTCTAATACTAGTTTATAGACATGAAGAGAAAAGTAAAATCCAAGATGGCTGCTGGCGGCCATGTTTTCGGCCGAATGACCCCAAAATGAGTCGTTCCCATCTACATGTCATCGTTAACATCAATGACAAATTTTATGACGATCAGACTAAAGGTACGACCTGTAGCCCATGCTAAAGAATTTAGTCATACAAAGAGTAAAATCCAAGATGGCTGCTGGCGGCCATGTTTTTTGGCCGATTGACCCCCAAAATGACTCGTTCCAATCTACATGTCATTGTTAACATCCATGACAAATTTTATGATGATCAGACTAAAGGTACGACCTGTAGCCCGTGCTAAAGAATTTAGTCATACAAAGAGTAAAATCCAAGATGGCTGCTGGCGGCCAGGTTTTTTCGCCAAATGACCCCAAAATTACTCGTTCCCATCTACATTTCAACATTAACATCCAGGACAAATTCATGATGATCAGACGAATAGTACGACCTGTGGCCCGTGCTAATGGATTAAATTTTGAAATCCAAGATGGCCGCTGGCGGCCATGTTTTTTGTCCGAATGACCCCAAAATGACTCGTTCCCATTAACATTCCAATTTCAACAGCCATGAAAATTTTTATGATGATCAGACTAAAGGTACGACCTGTAGCCCGTGCTAAAGGATTTAGTCATACAAAGAGTAAAATCCAAGATGGCTGCTGGCGGCCATCTTTTTTGGCCGAATGACCCCAAAATGACTCGTTCCCATCTACATGTCATTATTAACATTCATGAAAATTTTTATGATGATCAGACTAAAGATACAACCTGTAGCCCGTGCTAAAGGATTTAGTCATACAAAGAGTAAAATCCAAGATGGCTGCTGGCGACCATGTTTTTTGGCCGATTGACCCCAAAATTACTCGTTCCCATCTACATGTCATTGTTAACATCCATGATAAATTTTATGATGATCAGACTAAAGGTACGACCTGCAGCCCGTGATAAAGAATTTAGTCATACAAAGAGTAAAATCCAAGACGGCTGCTGGTGGCCATGTTTTTTGGCCGATTGACCCCAAAATGACTCGTTCCCATCTACATATCAACATTAACATCCAGGACAAATTTCATGATGATCAGACGAATAGTACGACCTGTGGCCCGTGCTAATGGATTAAATTTTGAAATCCAAGATGGCCACTGGCGGCCATGTTTTTTGTCCGAATGACCCCAAAATGACTCGTTCCCATTTGCATTCCAATTTCAACAGCCATGAAAATTTTTATGATGATCAGACTAAAGGTACGACCTGTAGCCCGTGCTAAAGGATTTAGTCATACAAAGAGTAAAATCCAAGATGGCTGCTGGTGGCCATCTTTTTTGGCCGAATGACCCCAAAATGACTCATTCCCATCTACATGTCATTGTTAACATCCATGACCAATTTTATGATGATCAGACTAAAGGTAGGACCTGCAGCCCGTGATAAAGAATTTAGTCATACAAAGAGTAAAATCTAAGATGGCTGCTGGTGGCCATGTTTTTTGGCCGAATGACCCCAAAATTACTCGTTCCCATCTACATGTAAATATTATCATCCATGACAAATTTCATGATGATCAGACAATCAGTACGACCTGTGGCCCATGCTAATGGATTAAATTTTGAAATCCAAGATGGCCGCTGGCGGCCATGTTTTTTGTCCGAATGACCCCAAAATGACTCGTTCCCATCTACATTCCAATATCAACAGCCAAGACAAATTTTATAATGATCAGACTAAAGGTACGACCTGTAGCCCGTGCTAAAGGATTTAGTCATACAAAGAGTAAAATCCAAGATGGCTGCTGACGGCCATGTTTTTTGGCCGAATGACCCCAAAATGACTCGTTCCCATCTACATGTGATTATTAACATTCTTGACAAATTTTATGATGATCAGACGAAAAGTAGGACCTGTAGCCCGTGCTAAAGGATTTAGTCATGCAAAGAGTAAAATCCAAGACGGCTGCTGGCGGCCATGTTTTTTGGCCGATTGACCCCAAAATGACTCGTTCCAATCTACATGTCATTGTTAACATCCATGACAAATGTTATGATGATCAGACTAAAGGTACGACCTGTAGCCCGTGCTAAAGAATTTAGTCATACAAAGAGTAAAATCCAAGATGGCTGCTGGCGGCCATGTTTTTGGGCCGAATGACCCCAAAATTACTCTTTTCCATCTACATGTCAATATTAACATCCATGACAAATTTCATGATGATCAGACGAACAGTGCGACCTGTGGCCCGTGCTAATGGATTGAATTTTGAAAACAAAGATGGCCACTGGCGGCCATGTTTTTTGTCCGAATGACCCCAAAATGACTCGTTCCCATCTACATTCCAATTTCAACAGCCATGATAAATTTCATGATTATCAGACTAAAGGTACGACCTGTAGCCTGTGCTAAGGATTTAGTCATACAAAGAGTAAAATCCAAGATGGCTGCTGGCGGCCATGTTTTTTGCCCGAATAACCCAAAAATGACTCGTTCCCATCTACATGTCATTGTTAACATCCATGACAAATTTTATGACGATCTGACTAAAGGTACGACCTGTAGCCTGTGCTAAAGGATTTAGTCATGCAAAGAGTAAAATCCAAGATGGCTGCTGGCGGCCATGTTTTTTGCCCGAATAACCCAAAAATGACTCGTTCCCATCTACATGTCAATATTAACATCCATAACAAATTTCATGACGATCAGATGAACAGTACGGCCTGTAGCCCGTGCTAATGGATTGAATTTTGAAATCTAAGATGGCCACTGGCGGCCATATTTTTTTTCTGTATGACCCCAAAATGAATCATTCCGGTACAAATGTTGATGTCAACAGCTATGACAAATTTCATAATGATCCGATCAAAGGTACGTCCTGTAGCCTCTATTGTTGACGCCGCCCGTACACACGCACACACGCACACACGGACGACGGACGACAAAGCCATGGCAATAGCTCAAACTTTACAAAGTAAAGTTGAGCTAATAAAAATACGACCTGTAGCCCGTGCTAAAGAATTTAGTCATACAAAGAGTAAAATCCAAGATGGCTGCTGGCGGCCATGTTTTTGGACCGAATGACCCCAAAATTACTCGTTCCCATCTGCATGTCATTGTTAATATCCATGACAAATTTTGTGATGATCAGACTAAAGGTACGACCTGCAGCCCGTGCTAAAGAATTTAGTCATACCAAGAGTAAAATCCAAGATGGCTGCTGGCGGCCATGATTTTTGGCCGAATGACCCCAAAATTACTCGTTCCCATCTGCATGTCATTGTTAATATCCATGACAAATTTTGTGATGATCAGACTAAAGGTACGACCTGCAGCCCGTGCTAAAGAATTTAGTCATACAAAGAGTAAAATCCAAGATGGCTGCTGGCGGCCATGTTTTTGGACCGAATAACCCCAAAATTACTCGTTCCCATCTACATGTCAATATTAACATCCATGACAAATTTCATGATGATCAGACAAACAGTACGGCCTGTAGCCCGTGCTAATGGATTGAATTTTGAAATCAAAGATGGCTGCTGGCGGCCATGTTTTTTTTCCGTATGACCCCAAAATTAATCATTCTGGTCTAAATGTTGATGTCAACAGCTATGACAAATTTCATAATGATCCGACCAAAGGTACGACCTGTAGCCTGCATTGTTGACGCCTTACGTACACACGTACACACGCGCACACGTACACACGGATGACGGACGACAAAGCCATGGCAATAGCTCAAACTTTACAAAGTAAAGTTGAGCTAAAAATGACTCGTTCCCATCTACATGTCATTGTTAACATCCATGACAAATTTTATGACGATCTGACTAAAGGTACGAGCTGTAGCCCGTGCTAAAGAATTTAGTCATACAAAGAGTAAAATCCAAGATGGCTGCTGGCGGCCATGTTTTTTGGCCGAATGACCCCAAAATTACTCGTTCCCATCTATATGTCAATATTAATATCCATGACAAATTTCATGATGATCAGACGAACAGTACGACATGTGGCCTGTGATAATGGATTAAATTTTGAAATCCAAGATGGCCACTGGCGGCCATGTTTTTTTATTCAAATGACCCCAAAATGACTCGTTCCCATCTATATTCCAATTTCAACAGCCATGACAAATTTTATGATGATCAGACTAAAGGTACGACATGTAGCCCGTGCTAAAGGATTTAGTCATACAAAGAGTAAAATCAAAGATGGCTGCTGGCGGCCATATTTTTTGGCCGAATGACCCCAAAACGACTCGTTCCGATCTACATGTCATTATTAACATTCATGACAAATTTCATGATGATCAGACGAACAGTACGACCTGTGGCCCGTGCTAATGGATTAAATTTTGAAATCCAAGATGGCCACTGGCGGCCATGTTTTTTGTCCGAGTGACCCCAAAATGACTCGTTCCCATCTACATTCCAATTTCAACAGCCATGACAAATTTTATGATGATCAGACTAAAGGTACGACCTGTAGCCCGTGCTAAAGGATTTAGTCATACAAAGAGTAAAATCAAAGATGGCTGCAGGCGGCCATGTTTTTTGGCCGAATGACCCCAAAATGACTCGTTCCCATCTACATGTCATTATTAACATTCATGACAAATTTTATGATGATCAGACTAAAAGTAGGACCTGTAGCCCGTGCTAAAGGATTTAGTCATACAAAGAGTAAAATCCAAGATGGCTGCTGGCGACCATGTTTTTTGGCCGAATAACCCCAAAATTACTCGTTCCCATCTGCATGTCATTGTTAATATCCATGACAAATTTTGTGATGATCAGACTAAAGGTACGACCTGCAGCCCGTGCTAAAGAATTTAGTCATACAAAGAGTAAAATCCAAGATGGCTGCTGGCGGCCATGATTTTTGGCCGAATGACCCCAAAATTACTCGTTCCCATCTACATGTCAATATTATCATCCATGACAAATTTCATGATGATCAGACGAATAGTACGACCTGTGGCCCGTGCTAATGTATTAAATTTTGAAATCCAAGATGGCCGCTGGCGGCCATGTTTTTTGTCCGAGTACCCCCAAAATGACTCGTTCCCATCTACATTCCAATTTCAACAGCCATGACAAATTTTATGATGATCAGACTAAAGGTACGACCTGTAGCCCGTGCTAAAGGATTTAGTCATACAAAGAGTAAAATTCAAGATGGCTGCTGGCGGCCATGTTTTTTGGCCGAATGACCCCAAAATGACTCGTTCCCATCTACATGTCATTATTAACATTCTTGACAAATTTTATGATGATCAGAATAAAAATACGACATGTAGCCCGTGCTAAAGAATTTAGTCATACAAAGAGTAAAATCCAAGATGGCTGCTGGCGGCCATGTTTTTGGACCGAATGACCCCAAAATTACTCGTTCCCATCTGCATGTCATTGTTAATATCCATGACAAATTTTGTGATGATCAGACTAAAGGTACGACCTGCAGCCCGTGCTAAAGAATTTAGTCATACAAAGAGTAAAATCCAAGATGGCTGCTGGCGGCCATGATTTTTGGCCGAATGACCCCAAAATTACTCGTTCCCATCTACATGTCAATATTATCATCCATGACAAATTTCATGATGATCAGACGAATAGTACGACCTGTGGCCCGTGCTAATGGATTAAATTTTGAAATCCAAGATGGCCGCTGGCGGCCATGTTTTTTGTCCGAGTGCCCCCAAAATGACTCGTTCCCATCTACATTCCAATTTCAACAGCCATGACAAATTTTATGATGATCAGACTAAAGGTACGACCTGTAGCCCGTGCTAAAGGATTTAGTCATACAAAGAGTAAAATTCAAGATGGCTGCTGGCGGGCATGTTTTTTGGCCGAATGACCCCAAAATGACTCGTTCCCATCTACATGTCATTATTAACATTCTTGACAAATTTTATGATGATCAGAATAAAAATACGACCTGTAGCCCGTGCTAAAGAATTTAGTCATACAAAGAGTAAAATCCAAGATGGCTGCTGGCGGCCATGTTTTTGGACCGAATGACCCCAAAATTACTCGTTCCCATCTACATGTCAATATTAACATCCATGACAAATTTCATGATGATCAGACAAACAGTACGGCCTGTAGCCCGTGCTAATGGATTGAATTTTGAAATCAAAGATGGCTGCTGGCGGCCATGTTTTTTTTCCGTATGACCCCAAAATTAATCATTCTGGTCTAAATGTTGATGTCAACAGCTATGACAAATTTCATAATGATCCGACCAAAGGTACGACCTGTAGCCTGCATTGTTGACGCCTTACGTACACACGTACACACGCGCACACGTACACACGGACGACGGACGACAAAGCCATGGCAATAGCTCAAACTTTACAAAGTAAAGTTGAGCTAAAAAGTGATATTGTACAGTCTGGAGTCCAATATGACTTTCGGGAGTCCAATATGACTTTTTCCAGGACTATCACGTGACGGCTTTTGCCCCAATCAGAAATAGTGTTAGTTAAGGGATGGATATTGGTATTTAATATTAACCCTTTCAGTGCCAAGGTCAGATTTTTGTATCAACCCATATTTCCTTGATCATTTTTCAAATTTATTGATTATAATAAAATATACTCTAAGAGCTCTTTCCATCAATGTATCACATTATTATAATCAATAAAATTTGAAAAATGATCAAGGAAATATAGGTTGATACAAAAATCGGACTTGGCACTGAAAGGGTTAAAACAAGCCGGCACAAAAGGTTGTAAAACAAATTTTATCATGAGAATGTTCATTTGCTGTAATGTTGCTATGAGTGCACTTAAATTGATGTTAAACACTCCGGTGGGGGGTGATCAAATATAAATTGAAAATAATCGTGCTCAAAGTAGTTATTTTTACAAATATTAATCCAAATTGACAACACACACCGTCATTCTGATATATTAATTAAATCCAATGACTCTCGATGGCGAAATCATTTGTGTTTATCGCGGATAGTTGTATCCCGAATCGAGATGTAAATATTTACAATTGAGCATGTGTTCTATGGAGTGGTATGGTCACTTTCTTTGAAATTTTCAGCTATGTTAGTAGAATGCTACATTATCCAGGTTGGCATAATGCCTGACTACTAACTAATCAGTTTCACACACCCGAATCAATTACATAATATGTCCTTAATTAGGATAATAGTTCAAATGAGGATGTTCCTGACCTGATGATGTACACATCAACAAGTATTTTTAGTGAGGGGTTTGATTTTGTTCACATATCATCTAACACTACCGTGGAGCACAAAATGTGGTCAACAATTATCTGTGTTTTTTTAACACTTGG
This sequence comes from Siphonodentalium dalli, assembly GCA_032622095.1. NCBI lineage: Eukaryota > Metazoa > Mollusca > Scaphopoda > Gadilida > Siphonodentaliidae > Siphonodentalium > Siphonodentalium dalli. The sequence goes on from CP136062.1 coordinate 15,689,236, forward strand.
AAATAGATTATAAAGTCTTATGTGTGGCACCAAATGCATAAATGCATAATTATAACCAGTGTGGGCATGTGCAGAAGATATTTTTGGCTGATACACAATGCAATTAAGAACCCAATGTTGTTTTTGTCAAATCTGATGTGCTGCCTCTATGAGTCAAGGATAGGGTGGTTCTGCATCAATGTAATGCCCTTAATAATTGACTCCTTAACCACAGCAGAATTACAGGTAAATTTTCAGGATTTAGTCGGAAATATGGCTTGTTGCTATTCATCGGAAAACTCTGAGAGCTTTCCGATGAATGGCAACAAGCCATATTTCCGACTAAATCCTGAAAAGTTACCCATAATTCTGCTGTAGTTAAGGAGTCGATTATTTAGGGTCATTACTGTACAATTCTGGGGCTGTCTTCACAAGGAAGAATACAATATCTTCGCTTCATATATATCAAAAGGTTTGAGGTAGGTTTCTGTGTCAACTATCTCAGATCGAGTAATCCCATGCTTGTTTTCTAGATGACGATATATATTTTTAGAGTAGCCAAATTTCACACCACATAATCGACAGCTGAAATGTTTCTCTTTTTTTCTCCCAACAAGCCAATTCTCATATTCGAGCTGAGTGTCCATCAAACTCTGAAGATAAATGAAGTGGGGAAGAAATTAGATTTCTGGAATCTCGGGATTGTTTGAAGCTCTTTATGAAATTATGATATTATATGTCAAACAAGATGAGTTTATCAAAATTTCTCTTACTGAGATGTTTCCGATAAATGGCAACAAGCCATATTTCCGACTAAATCCGGAAAAAATTACCCATAATTCTGATGTGGTTAAGAAGTTGATTATTTTAGGGCATTACTGTATGATGTCCATAAGTGCTTATTGGTGTAATTTCAATGGCAAATATGTACTTGGCAGCCATTTTGATAACACAGTGTCCCAAAAAAACAGTGGCTTCATGGTAGCTGGGGCTTTTGTAGAATAACTGAGCACTGTAAAAATGGGCAGACCCGAACCTGAATTAGAACTTGTTCTTTATTTTCATATGAGAAATCTGTATGCTGCATTCAAAAACAAACATAACAATAACTAAAGGTATCACCCAGAAACCAAAATAATCATAAAATTATAAAGGTCAACAAGGACTATAACTCCGGTAAAAAAGCTACATGTATGAGTGCTATGTGAAAAGATATTTTTGTTACATTTTTTCAAATAAAATTAGAGAAAGCTCGGACAACATTACGTTCACAGATGGACAAACTGATTCCACTATAATATCACGCAACCCCCCCCCCCCCCCCATAACTTCATCACAAAAGTAGTCGCTGGGTTCATAAACATACTAATTAATCAGTGACCCCACCCCTACTTAAGAAACAAAATTAATATCCACTGACAGATTTGCACAATAAGATGTTTTTTTTAATTCTAAATAGATTAGATAGATATATAGTTTATTGGTCAGAATGCTCTTCAGATTAAATAATGTTACAAATATAGATATATATATATAGATATTGGCATCCTGCCAGGATTGACATGGCCTTTGTTTAAGGCCGTCTTCCTGTCAACCCTCCAACGAATAGTATGTATGTGTGTCTTGCCGATAAGCATGTCGCTGGTATTGTGCATAGATTATTAATGTATGTCTTATGGTGTGCGAAAATTGATATATTTAACTGCCGACTCCTGATAATTATCTTTTTGGATCAGACGTGTCATGTTAAGTTGTTTGGAACCGACAATTATATTATATATACCTTATAATATATATCGAGAGATGCAGGCACCCGCTTAACCGAATTGAATTTTATAAGAACAATGGTTATAGAATGAAGTGGTTATAATATGAAGTGGTTATAATATAAAGTTTTCTATGGACGTGGTTGTCGACATGAATTATTGTTTGAATGTTGTACATGATGGATATTTGAGGCTCACAATTTTGACAGTCGAAATCCGGCACAACCCCTAAAGATATCTTCATGAGTTGGGGAGTCCTTAATACATCTATTTTCACGGAGTTTCATGTTTTGTCTTGATATACATGTACATGTATATATCGCCAGTTTGTCTCGTCTAGTAGCTGTGGTGACACTCTTCACATGGCAGAGTCAGATGTGAAATTAAAAAAACAAGAGGCCGATCACGATTGGCAGAAGCTTAACCTCATTTTGAGGTCTTTATATATTTTCATTGAGTTTCATGTTTTGTCCTGATGTGCATCGCCAGGTTGGTCTCGTCTCGTATATGGTTTATTACAATACTCGCAGGCATAAGGCTTAAGCCCTGGAGTATGTGTGTAGATATGAGCATTCAGGTTACTCCGCTTCCCGAACGAGCCGATTACAGACATGACACGTGAAGTTTTTCGTGGAGTGATGATATGAGAAATGATCCAGATAACTCGCCCGGGTCTTGTATCTGCGGTGGCACTCTTCACATGTCAAAGTCTGAAGTGAAATGGAAAAAAAAAAACTTATCAGACTTTGACATGAATAAGAGCATGGCCGCAAGAAAGAGAATGTGGCTAATCGACATGCCATGTTTGAGCTTCCAATTCATGATTTGGGAGAAAGGATAATATGACATAGTAAATATATAATAACACTGGTAGGACCATGCGAGTGTTGGAATAATGCAAAACTACAATCTATCTAGGACCCACATTCACGGTGGGGGAATCACGTGGTTTTGAGTGGATGAATATCAAGCATCCAAAATGGCCGAGGCGATCGCATACATGATCATAAATGAGGAAAAAGGTAATACACTAGGATAATGATATATTATATAGTATTTTGGCAGTTGCGAGCATATGCTGCCTATTTTTCTAACAAGCTGTATACCGCATTTGTATCCCAACTCACAGTTGTTTACTCTAACATTGTGAACAAAGTTGTCAGTCAAAAGATTCTCCTACATGTAGAAATATGGCGCATTCCACGAAACTTACGATTAGAAACTTTGGTCATAATGTTATAGAAAAATACTGAGTATTTCCGAACAAATAAGGTATCAACTTGTTTTAAAAATAAACTAGTATATCCTCTTAACAGTCATAATGTTATGTTTTGTGCCAGTTTCTCATATATTTGCACATTTTGAACTTGTTGTATTCTCGAAACCACGCTATTCCCCACGGTCACTGACATTTACAACATCAAAGTGTGAAATAGGAACAAGTACGGCACAGGGAAACCTGGATGATTCCACAAATGAACAGAATCAGTTTACAATTTATAAGAAGATTTCTCTTTGATAAACCCTTCAACGCTCATCCTTGTTGTGAATAGTCATTTTACACCTATGAATGCCATCTTAACTATACATGTAATGTTATATTACAGGGGTGGCAGGAAGATGGCATGTAAATTTGTATTGTATAAATGTGCAAATAAACATTCAAACATTAAACATCAAGCCCGGGGTGCTGAGTCCTAATGTGTGTCACTAGTTGGTTCGGGCGTGTATATTGCTTTCCACATGTCTGACACACATGTTTGTAACACTTCAGCCCCGGGGTGTGGGTATATATGTGCTCCTTAAGGTTGCTTCGTTTCTTGAATGTCCGGTTACATATGTGACAAGTATAATCCCTCGGTGTGTGATGGTAGCTGAAGTGATCCATAAAACTCCCCCGGTTCTTGTAGGTACGCCCACATTCGTCACATGTCAAAGTCTGAAGCGAGATAATAAAACTGAGTCAGACTTCAACATGAAAGAAATATAGGCAGCTACAGTAATGCTCTAAGTAATCGACTTCTTAACCACTACAGAATTATGGGTAACTTTTCAGGATTTAGTCGGAAATATGGCTTGTTGCCATTTATCAGAAAGCTCTCCCCGAGAGCTTTCCGATGAATGGCAACAAGCCATATTTCCGACTAAATCCTGAAAAGTTACCCATAATTCTGCTGTGGTTAAGAAGTCGATTATTTAGGGCATTCTACTACGGTGTCATTTCTTGTCACAATATATTTATATAAGCAGACTGACGAACAGATAATACAAGGGGAAAGATATTCGCGATAAATAAATGTTCCATATGGATATCCCCCATTAGAGCATTACTGTACATACACGCCAGGATATATCGCAGGGCCTATTATGACAAATACAATGTGACTTGGAATTTGGGAAATTTAGAAGTTAACTTTGAATCATCATGAAAACATTTGAAGAACTAAGAAAATACATTTGAATACAGAAGAACATTCAAATTAGTGTTAGGTCAAACACTTAAAGGTACTCAATCTGATTAGATGGTCACCATATAATCAGATTCCAACAACAACAACATTTTTAGAAATGCTGCTTCAGTTATCAGAATCGATTAATTGCCCAAAAATAATGCTAACAACTGTCAACTATAGTAATGTGTTATTTATCAACATGTTGTTCGATGAAATTTGACCTTATTTTCAACACAAAGCCTCTTGATTTTAGAGTTATCCATCTTCATCCGTAATTTGATCCGAGACCGTCGGCTCGTTGTCTTTTTACTGGGCCACTAATAAGTCTCGATGGTGAAAAATTATAGATTTCAAAAATCGATATCTAATAACTCTGACCTTTGATAGGTGGGCTCCTCGAGGAGACTCTAATCAAATATTTTTTACCCCCGAAACCAAATAAATAGTAATTGAAGGGTGCTTAACCCTTTGAGTGCCAGGTCCGATTTTTGTATGAACCCATATACCCTGTGCCAATGCATTCTCTAATATATGCGAGTCGACCATAGGTCGCCTCGCATATATAAGAGAATGCATTGGCCTAACAATTTTTCATCATTTGTTATTATTTTTTACAATTTTTTACAATTTTAATAATTTTTTAAAAATCTAAAAAAAAAAAAGGCCCGATTTTACAGACCGTAAATTAGGGCCGATGAGATCGGCCCCTGGCACTGAAAGGGTTAATCGGATTATGCATCTTTAATTATGAAACACATAATGGTGGAAATCAACTCATAAACAAACATTCCATACATTAGATCATGTCATGAATCTCTACTCTGGCTATTAAACGCCCGTTAGTCAGAGTAGAGATTCATGGCATGGTCTTTTCACACCTTTGCTATTGATTTCATCACAACGACCCAAGTGTTTGAGTTGATATGTATGAAACATGGCTTTAACTTGCTATAATTAAAGTATTAAACACTGACTGCAGAATACCTTATGATACATGTATGGATGTATATTTGGATAAATTAAATAGTGCAGTGCTATCAACAGAGGATTCGAGAGGACGTTTGTGCAATTGAGTAAGATGTTAATTATAACATTTCATGGTTGATTGATTGATTGGGGTTTTTATTGTCGCTTTAGCAACTAAGGCCATATCACGACATTACCAGTTTTAGTGGTGGAGGAAATCCACACACTTGCGACTAATCTGACAGTGATTTCAATGGCTGATAAACTCGTACCAAGGAACCATGTGCGGCAAACCACCGGCCATCGGCGAGTAACTGGTAACGATTTCGAGTTACAAAGTCCACGATGGAAACATGTGGATTTGAACCCTAATCGCTAGCGCTGGAGGGCGAAACGGCTTGGAGTCGTACCCCTAACCGATTGAGCCCACCGAGGCCCCATACATTTCATGGAGTGTGGATGCAAGTTGGACTGACATTTTTGTGGGATACGAATGCGTTCCACACATAAAAATGTCTGACCAATGTGTATCTATACTCCATGAAATGCAACGATATCAATGATATTCTGGTATCGCGTTGCAAGCTGTGTCCATACAAATGTGAAAAGTTAAAAACAAGTTTGATACATCACATGACGTGATTTAAACCAATCAATATCCTACATTTAAGTTTCACAGCGCGAATGTAGAAGAATACATATACTAGTATGTACGTGAAGCAATCAAGCCTTGTTATCGAAATGGTCACGTTATGATTGGAATGGCACATTCAGATGTCCCTCAACTCAAATGAAAACAGGTACAGTAATGCCCTAAATAATCGACTCCTTAACCACAGCAGAATTATGGGTAACTTTTCAGGATTTAGTCGGAAATAGGCTTGTTGCCATTCATCGGAAAACTCTCACTGAGAGCTTTCCGATGAATGGTAACAAGCTCACTGAGAGCTTTCCGATGAATGACAACAAGCCATATTTCCGACTAAATCCTGAAAAGTTACCCATAATTCTGCTGTGGTTAAGGAGTCGATTAGTTAGGGCATTCTACTACGGTGTCATTTCTTGTCACAATATATTTACATAAGCAGACTGACAAACAGATAATACAAGGGGAAAGATATTCGCGATAAATAAATGTTCCATATGGATATCCCCCCCTGGTGATTCGTAATGCCCTAAATAATCGACTCCTTAACCAGAGAAGAATTATGGGTAACTTTTCACAGTTTAGTCGGAAATATGGCTTGTCATTCATCAGAAAGCTGTCAGTGAGAGCTTGACTATGAATGGCAACAAGTCACATTTCCGACTAAAACCTGAAAAATTACCCATAATTCTGCTGTGGTTAAGGAGTCGATTATTTAGGGCATTATTGTATACCAGAATAGCTCAGTATGTGTTTATTGCTTTATATGCATGTGTACAAACTTACGTACAGTGTCATTTCTTGTCACAATATATTTATATAAGCAGAGTAGCTTAGCAGACTGACGAACAGATAATACAAGGGGATAGATATTCGCCATAAATAAATGTTCTATATGGATATCCCTCCCCATGGTGGTTCATAAGCCTACCAAAGATAATTAAAATCTGATATATAATGACTGATAGAAAGCTTGCAAACTCTATACATACAGGATAACTACTTGTCAATGAGTACTTGGGCCATAGCAATTTTATTAATTAACCTTGAGTGCCAAGTCCGATTTTTTGTATCAACCCATATATATAGGACTAGAAGGTGACCCGACTTCGTCCGGGCTATTCAAAAACCAAATTTCAAGTCGATTGCTCCACCCGTTTCCTAGATCTGGTCTGCGCATGCGCGAAGCTGGTGTCGCACGTGCTCGGCGACCCGATAAAATTGGTATCCGGGGCAAGATACATTCACATACAAAATTTCAAGTCGATAGCTACACCCGTTTCCAAGATATATAGCCCAATGTCATTTGCGGATACCTCGGCCGGTGATGAGTTAACGCGACACAGTCAAATGCATCGGCAGGGTGAGAGTTAACGTAATCTAACTTTATGACCTCTGACGACGTCATAGAAGTTACGCATTGATTTTAACCTGATAAAAGATCGCACCACTTGTACCTAATAATTGAGGCAGATAACTAAAACGGATACATACATATTATATATCGTTGGAAAGATGAAGCCACACAGATTCTAACCGTGCAAATTATATGACTGGCAATTTATTATTCGCGCTATATCGTATCGATTTGTGAGCACCGAACTGAAATATATTAGCGCAAAACGGCGTAAAAACAGATTTGACCTCCGCACCAGGGACCAGCCGAGAGGGCGACGTGGGCGAAGAAGTCGCCCTATCGCCGTCCACTTCGCCTTATTTTTGCAGTCGGGCGAAGTTTAAGTCGCCCTCCAATTTTGAGTTTTTTTTGTTTTTTTTTAATTTTTTTTTTTTAATTTTTCAATTTTGAGAAGTCGCCTAACAAAAATGGCTAAGTTACTAGCAAACACTGTCTGCAGTAGTATCTCAGTGGTGTCCATTTGAAGTACCAACACCTCTAACATCAATCACAACGCACCACTCACATATGATCATTGGCACGCGGCGTATTATATGAAACACGTGGCTTCAATTTAAACACCCATTTTGAGCCCCAGTCATTCTTTATTAATACGTCGATAATACGTATTTTCTACTTTCTAATGTTCATCAACAGTATAGCACGTGGTTTTAAACACGCATCGATTATATGAAACACGTGGCTTCAATTTAAACACCCATTTTGAGCCCCAGTCATTACGTCGATAAAACGTATTTTTCTACAATCTGTTTATCAACAATATAGCACGTGGTTTTAAAACACCCACGATGAGCCCCACGCATTCTTTATCACAGTGTCGTGACGACATGAAAACAAACGAGCATATTTCCCCCCCCCCCCCCCGTTGGAACCTCCTAATCTCTTGCCACAATGTCTCATTGTCTGTATCTGCTTTGTGCACTTGCTTTGTTATTTTAGCGGATTAATGACGGTGAATTCTTTTGATAACTTTATGACTTCAGACAATAAATTGCCCTAATTAAACCACACCTTGCAATGAAAATTAAAACTCACACCTCTCACAATGTGTCAATTCATCACTCCATCTATGGAGTTTGGTTAAAGAAATTTTAAAACAAATTCTTTGTGAAGCATATTAAAATTTCAAACGGGATTACTAACAGAGCGCAGTAAAAGTGTTCATGATTTCGTTTCGTTTCGGTTTGATAAATATTGTTGGCATTTTTTAAAACCCGAAAAATATGAAATAAAATCCTGTCATTCTCCGGAATTTCTCCCACAATTACGATATAAAATGCTGCTATCCTCTCACAATTATGTTTGGGTATTATTAATAGTTATTAGGGTCATGAAGTGAACATAATGACTCCATATTTCAACCATTGTTTCATAAGTTTAATTGACATATTTCATCTCTCCTATTTTCGTTCTATACTATAGCGACTCCTGTCGTAGTAATGATCAATTTAAATTTTGTAGACTCACTTCGCCCTATAGAACGGCCACTTCGCCTTATTTTTATAGTAGGGCGAAGTCATTTCGCCCTGAAAATCGGGTCTAGGCTGGTCCCTGCTCCGCACGTGAAAAGTTGACCTCGCACGGACAAATAAATATGCCTATGTTCGTCTCCGGCCGAAAACACATCCAAATACCAAATTTCATTGAAATTGGCTTAGTCGTTTTCGAGTCCATCG